>PYHW01010784.1:3825291-3856744 GCA_013186435.1 Turdus rufiventris | reverse complement strand
CTTTTAGGTATCAGTTACTGCCAGCACAAGATATTCAGCTCATACTGTGAACCTTTAAATGTTGTGTCTGTTTGCTGCCTGATCAGCCCCTCTAGCACACCACAGGTATCCTGTGCAGAGCCTTGTTAGTCCTGGATGAATTGCTCATATCCTGCTTATTTTTAGTCTGTATCCAAGTGTTTATCAGCCATGCCTGCAGCTCTTGCTCCTTTGCCTGCACACTTACAAGAATGTGCTTTCTCTTTCACAGGCTTCTGTATATATTTTCATCAGCTCACAACAAACTGAGTTATATTTATTGTTTTTATCTATTTAAAGCCCAGCAAACACTTGCAGACCCGAGGTCAGTAAATTTCCCTGATTTCCCAGCAGCTGGATGCCTTATTGGTCCTTCTTGCTCTGCTAAGCATTGAACCTGCAGTCCTATTGATCCAGCCTCAGGGGAAAAGATCACAAGTTATTAGTTTGACAGCTCTGAAGCTATTCTATTTTCCTGCTAAGCAAAGACATCTCTCTCAAGCAGGGTGCCAGCAGGTATTGTGTGTGGTCGAGCAGGGGGGGAAGGTGTGGGGCTGGGTGAAAATATGTTGCTGGTTTAATTCCAGTTCACCCAGTTAAAAGCAGATCCTGACACTTAAGCTGCTTTCCCCATGGGATGTAAACAGTAGGAGATGGTAGAGAAATAAAGAGAAGAGATTTAGATTTCTGTGAGTGCAGGCAAGTAACCTGTGTGTGTCACTGCACTGTGTGCTGCTGGCATGGCAGCACAATGGGCTGGAGTGAGGGAGACAGAAATTTGCCTTTCCCTTGCAAACATTAAGAGAATGACAGCTTCCTTCCCTTTTCAATTTCAGAAAGGTCAGTTCTTCCTTCTTCTCCTGGCCTTTCAGTAAATGGGATTGTCAAATCACAAGCTCACAACTCTTTTGAAGAGGTAAAGCTCCAAAAGAGCCATGCACATTGGCACACTGATTGGTATTGGCTCTGACTGCTTCAAACCCTAGCTCTCTATCCAAGATTAACATCCATAATAAAATACACGAGAGCTCTTAATCCATGGTGGAGAGGACTGAGATCTAAATGATATGTATTTCCATGGACCATTCTGCCTCTGCTGTTACCACTGCTTCTCACAATCAAACACAGCATGGACCTTTCATGAGTGCATGTACCTATTATAAATGCATTCCAATATGCCTGATAAAAAGAATCTTTTTGACTTGAAGTGTGCTATAAACATTTATAGATATTTAATCCAAAGTACAAGAAAGTAGTAGTTCATTAGTCCCTCTCCTGTTTTCTCTCTTTACCACTCTGCTGTTTACAGGGTGAGGACAGAAGGTATGATGGTAGGAACAAATTATTCTGCACAATTACTCTATGTATTCAGTTCCTTTAATCATGTTTCATTAACATAAATGAAAGTCTCTTAATTCCAGACTTTGTACTCAAAAATTAAGTAAAAACTTGTGCCTACTCCTGTTTGTAACTTTTTTGGAACTTGAGATGAAGTTGGCTCTTCCATAGCAGTAATTTCTGTTTGTGAGTAGTGGTTTCAAACCCCTCATTCAGATTATCCTGCTGTGAGTTTGAGCCTAGCTGCTAGCTCACTCAGTTCCACTGCTCAGCTGAGAACTGTGTCAGAGCCCAGGGGATGTCCAGAACTGGGTCACTGTCAGAGCTGCACATGCCACTCGTTAGGTGTGAAGTTTTTACCATCCCAATGTTGTTCTCATTTGACTTTCAACACTGCTTCAGTGTCTGGCTCACTTTATTGAGTGATTAAAGGTAAGTTTTCCCCCTGAGGAACAGAACACGAAATCAATGTGCAAGAATGCTGCAAGCAGCTAGAAAGCTCTGTAATTAACAAAGCTACCCTGAAGTTCCCAAATCCAGCCAAGTGTGTGAGAAGAAAAATTACTTATCAATAGTGTCCCTAGACTTACTTTGCTTTGAGCTAGATAAAGAAACTTAAGTTTCTTAAGTAGATACAGAAAAAGCTTTGTAGAAATTTATATAGAACTGCTGTTTTAATTTGAATATGGGAAATTACTCCTGATAGACCACGATTTAAATTTGTATCCCTTTTAGCAATAAAAGTTCTAATAATTACTTGATTAAAAAACATGTAGAAAGATTCCTGAGCTCAGTGATGTCATCTGGAAGCTTCTCACAGATAAAAATAGATTTCAGATTTCAAATTGCTAATGTACCCGAAAAATAAATTCATTCTTAAACTTTACACAAAGGGGATTATAGTTAAAGAAATAACCATTTTCCTTTACCTGAGAGAAAAGCATGAAAAGCAAAGAACACAGTATATTTTCTGCCTAGTTATCTGTTAGAACATTCAGCTGTAAAATTTGAATTTTCCAGGGCTCCATGTCAACTGTGGCTTTTGTTTTTCTCTTCCTTCTGAGTGAGCTCTGCTGACACTGTGATTTACTAGTACACTTGTCATTTAGGTTTGTAGAAAATGTGTCTTGACAGCTTCTTCAACACCCATGAGATTATAGTGCTGTAGGTGAGCTGTAAGATATATGTGCTTTTAAAGACCATCATGAGCAATGTGTTTATATAGTCAGGGTTTTGTAGTTTTTGGATCTATTAATTTAATTATTGAAAGGAGAAAGGTTCATCAGTAATTTTAGATTGTGGGCACAGGGAGACACAACACGTGGAGAAAGGGCTCCAGGATCTAAAACCAACACTTGCTGCTGGAAGTCAAGCTAGAGGTCTAAAGAATCTTGCTGAATGCAATGAAGAATCAAAACCTAACTTCCATGTAGTCAGATAAAAAGCATAGATATATCAATACAAATCAGTATGTAAAGGCCAGTGGAAAACACTAGCAAATCAGCAGCTTGTCAGGGGCTGCAGTGTAATATTCTGTTTACTACTATGTAACTGCATTATATTCTAAGACATTTCAGTGTCTGTTCCTTGGGCAAATGCTTTTACTGTGAGACCACTAAATTAATGAAGTTTTATTTACAATGCATTCCCAGTGTACTGAAAAACAAATCAATATTAGCATAAATAAAGCCATTTAAACCAGCAGTGTAGCAGGAAGGCTCCCAAAGAAGGCTTTGAATATTCATAATTCTCAAAACATGACCAACCTAAGTTTCACCTCTCTGTGGGTAACCAGTAGAGTTACAAAACCTTTCCTACCCACCTGTGTATTAAAGATATTTGACATTTGAATGAACCTTAGTAAGCATGGGTGTCTGTGGAGAGCTTTGGGTTTCACTTTACACACAAGCAGATTTTGAATATCCAAGAGTCATTACTCATGTCAACATTTTGCTTTGCTCTTTCATTGAAGTCACTGTGAAGCTTGTTTGTTTTAGGTAGAACTGCAGATTAATTGCCTGTATGGAAAGTAATTTAAGTATTCATTCAGAGATGCATCATACAGAAAATTATTTGAATCCATCTGCTAGTCTAAAGCCAATGCAGTCATTTTTATAAACACTAACATGGTAATTGTTCTTCAATTATGTTCTTCTAAAATGTGCTTTCATTCAGTACATCTCATATATTTTTAAAATATTTTTTCCTAAATAGGACTAGGATATATTTCCTGTTTGCCTGAAGCTATAGTCTATATTTTGGTTGTGTTCTTATATCCAAGCAAAACATGTGAAACTTCTAATAAAGAGAGTGAGTTCAGTTTCTAAGTCCGAATTTGAAGTGTTGGGATTTATCTTAATTCAGCAAAATCACAAAAATCTAGAATATATATGGAAAATATTCTTAAATATTCTTTGTTTTAATAACAAAAACATTCTAGTGCTTTTATACAAGACATATTAAAAAGCTTTATATCAATGTGAGGAAGGAAAGAATACCTGAGAATTACCTTTTCCTAAAATTACTGTCCTATTTTTCTAGAGATGAGCTTTAGAAAGTGGCATTGTTGTTTTTCTCTGAGTTTTAACCACTAAGAATTGCAGGCTTTTTATAGTTTGGCTCATGACTGAATGCACTGTTTTTCCTTCCAGTTTTTGGTTGTTGGTTTTTTGTTTTTACTTTTTGTGTGTGTTTGTGTGGGTGGGTTTTTGTTCTGTTTTGGTGGGGTTTTATAATGGTTTGTGGAGATGATCTGATAAAGACAGGGATACCCATAACATGCAGTGTTAGAGACACATCTGCTTTTGTTTGCCTTTTTATAGTTTGTGTCATGCAGCTGCCATATTTCAGAATATTCTTGTCCATTTGCTGCTTTTTACTTGGCTTGATGAAATTTGCCTGTAGCTTCCTATTACCTAAACAATTAATTCCATTTCTGCATTTAGTAAATACAGTTACTCTCTTTCCTAGCCATTTACAGCTATGGCAATAGTGGCCCAGGGAGCTGCGCTAGGACTTAATGTCTTACTCATTTTGATAGAAAATCAGAGCATGTTACAATTCTAAGTAATTTATTGCTATTATTACTAGAAAGCTTTTTGGCAGCTGATTGTCTCAGTCTAGTCTGAGTGGACATGGGCCTGATTTTTTAATTCCTCTGTATTTTCTGTACTTAATTACATGATGGAAAAATGGGTATAATGGGTCAAGAACTGCCTCAGAATAAATGGCTGCACAATATACACAGTGAAATTTAATCAGGCCCTAACTGTTTTGCCAGAGTTTATGCTGATTTATTACGTAATTTATTCAGTGTAATATCAATCACAGTGTAGATATTATGAAACCCATGGGCGCTGAATTAAATCCCGTTTTCCTCTACAAGTGGTATATTCATGATAGAGCATGCAAATGGTGGGGTAATGTCCTGCTGTGGGCTGGGATGGAGTTCATTTTTTCTTAGCCCACAGCAGCCTTTTAAAATGTCTTTTCATTATTTACTGTCTCTTCTATACATCTGGAACTGTGGCCATGTCTTTAGAAGAGGTTACACAAAGGAACCGCTCTGCATTGCAAACTTAAATGTTTGTGTGCCTAAGCAGACAAATATTCACAATTCAGAAGCATCAAAACTAATTTATGTATCAATACTAGAAACCTGTGAGTGAAAGTATATATAATTTGGTTTTGCTATATAGTATTTTTCTTGTGTCAAAATTATTTGAAGAGAAAAAGAAGCATCTTACTTTTTAAGAAAGGTCACTATATTGAATGTGTAGTGCAGAAGCAGGACCTAGTGCTAAAATAAGTAAATATGTATGCATATATATTAGCATTTGATTTTTAAAATAATGATTATGGGTTTACATGTCCTGTAAGGTTTTCCCCACTTAAGACAATAATGCTTATTTCAGAGACAGTAAAATATGTAGCTGTTTTAAGAGACTGCACAGTCGAAGTTTTGTGCTTGACCTGTCTTTCTTGAGATTAAACACCTATAGATTTTTAATTACAAGTATTTCTTCTGATACTTTTTTAAAAGGAAGATCCTGGTGGTTCAATGGGTATGTAGGCTTGAGAGAAGGAAGATGCTGCAAGTAAATAAAAAATCTAAGGAGACATGGTTCTTTTTCCAAAACAACCCCTGAGACTGACAGCAGTTTTGACAGCAATTTTTCACCCTTGTTTTCCAGCTGCAGGGAGTGGGAAATGGTAACATTTCCATCACTGAGTGAGCCTGCATGGCAAGTCAGGGCACTGGCACCCAGTTCTGATTGTGATGCCTTCAGGGGTGAAGTGTTCAGCAACTGCTGATTTTGAATTGCAAATAATTTCTGCTTTTATATATTTCTTTAAATTACTTTTTAAATGGGCCTTTGGTTCCAGAAAGAATTACTCCCAGGTTCACAAACTTTCCTCAGTCTCTGTGTTTGGAGCTGTAGCTCCCATGTCCCCTCCAGCAGCTGCCCATCAGCCAGTGATGGGCTCTTGGAGATCTCTGCAGGAAGGTCATCCCAAGTGGCCAAGGCTACTTGTCAGCAGTGTTGTTCCATGCACTGTTCTTGCTTTTGGTCCCTGTGCTCCCCCTGCAGAGCCACCTGGCAGCATTGCCTTGGAATGAGTTGTACAAAGCCAGGAAGGCTCTACCAAGAGACTGCTTGCATTTGTCTACTTTGCCTTTTTGCAGAAATCCAAAGTAAACAAGAATCTCACTGTGGGCTTTGTTTTCTTTTGTGCAATTGGTTTGGTAAAAAGCTCAGTCTTCCGTGTTTGTTCACGTCTGTGTTTCCCTCAGAAGTATTTAGGAGAAACAAGAGCCTAATGATGGCTGGAGTTATGAAAACATAAATAGATCCCATGAGTGCTTTTCCTCTCCCCTCTTCTCCTTGAACATATCAGCTTTCTCATCTTTTTCCTTGATTTAGATCTAATTTCCATACTAGAAAGTTTTTCTCTCTCATTTTCAAATCCAGTAAAGTTTGAGAATTTAGATGAGCAGTAACAAGGTGAGTAATGTAAACAGGTGAAATGCCTGCAAAAAATGCCCACAAACTAGAATTTCCCATTTCTTGCTTGCAAGACCAAGACTGAATGAATGCAAAAGTTTTGTCTGCCTGGAGAAAGGATGATGAATACTGCCCATTAACCTTCTAAAAAAGCTGTCCCTCTTCTCAATTTGCACACAAAACACAGTATCAGTGACTGTTGTACCAGGACAGAGGTGTTTCGATTTGCTGAGAAAGGATCAGAGCATAAATCTGTTTCTTTGCTCTGTGTTTATTATTACTCCACACCACAATTTCTAGCCCTGTCAGGCTTTAGTGAGATATTTCTGTGTGCTTTACTGATTAAGCAAATTTTCATGTTTCGGTAGATACAGCATGGTCTTAATATCTGCTGCATGTGTTACATCATGCACTCATCACAGAAGTTTATTGATGGTCTGTATAGCTTGTTGTTTTTTTTGGTACATAATAGAAATTAAAATTCAATCTCATCAGTATTGGGAGGAATAATATTTGTAACAAAATTCCCAACTTGGATTAGTGTACTGCTATTTTCTCAAGTTTGAAGACGTCCTCATGCATATATTTTATTTGCCATGCTACTTGCAGGAAATGCCAGGTATCTGTAACAGAGTCCAGAACGTTTATATAGGGCTGGAAATATTTACTGATTTAAAAACCCAACCAAACAAAAGCAAAACCAAAATCCCAACCTTCCTGTTGTTGATCTTCCATTGATTTCACTGGAACATTGAGGCTTCTGACTTTGAAACACAACAGTGTTCCAATAGTGAAAAACTGTACGAAATGAAATACTCTTGACCTGTAATTTCTGACAATTTACTGATCATACATAGTAAACCACACACGGGAGTTTAGTTTGAGAAGCCACTGAAAATTGGATGGTTAACTGTTCCATCTTTAAGCATAAGCTTCTTTTCAGAAGATATTTAGACAAGAAACCTCAAAAAATTAATGAGTAGTAGCAGAGATTTAGTGCAGGGATTTTAGATCAGAAGAGACTCTATCTAAATATATATATGAGAGACAGATATATATCCCACATATATATATATGAGATAAAAGGTTAAAGGTATTTTGTGCTCTATTTTTTCTTCTGATACATGACAGTAATGTACAAAGAGAAGAGAGAGTTTAAATTGTTTTCCTCCCAGGTAATGCATTCTATAGGCTGTTCTGAAAAGAAGGAAGAAAAGAAACCAACACTAGGCTTTGAGGAGACATTAACAGAAAAATTTACACCTCTATTACACAGTGGTATATTCAGACAAGGAATGCCAACACGTATCTTTTATGTGCTTTGCTGCCTGCTAGTGAATAAGGTGTAAATGTTTTGACAGTGGGTATAAAGGGTTTTTACAGTATTTGATAGCTGGATGTAGAATGAACTCTGAAGGAGGCAATTAAGAGGTATATTTTCTGCAGAGTGCATAGGGAATTAACTGTGAGCTGCACGAGCAACAGCGGATGTAACACACCTGATTTTCTGTGAACCTGAAGAAAAATACCTGCTATTACTGCATTATTCATTTAGATGGGATTTTTTAAAGATTCCCAGGGGAGTAAAGCACCCATTCCTTTCAGAATTTCAGTAGATTTTTAATTGCTTTAGAGAATCTTATTCTTAGGGAATTAAGAAATCTTCTGAGGACTGAGTTTGCTTTATTCTAAGAACTGTTAAACCCTGACAAAAGAGAGAGCTGAATCCACATTAGAAAAAAAACAGTCCCAAACCAACCAATCAAAAACCCTACAAAAAAACCAAAAAAAACAAACCCACAAACAAAAACAAAAACCTTCAAAAACTCCATCCAAACAAAATGAAGCCTATATCTTTTTACCTGTGATACTTTTCCTTGAATTTCTCCTGTGCATAGAGACCCAAGATGCTCCTTCCTATCCACCAAGTCTTCAAGGAGAGCTCATTTAGGACATGATAGATTATCAGCATGCCCCCTCCTTGCCTAAAGGGATCTCTTGCTATCAGAATACATTATTCCTCTGGGCCTTGGTTTCCTATACATGTCTGTGTGTAGCCCAGGGCATAGTTCCTATACTGAGCAGGGCACACTGGGGAGATGTCTGACTCTCACTGAGATGTTCCCAATTCTGCATATGCTGAAATGTGCCACGATGGTTGCAGAGGAGAGGAATGGTGAAGGATGGCTCATGGGCTCCTGCTCCCCTTTCCCCAGCACAGATTTATCTCCATCTGAGGTAAGTTATTGCATGCTTGACTCCTGAAATTGTGTAGGAGAAGAGGTGGTGAGTGTGGAGCAAAGAAACCTTTCCTCAGAGGCTCCCTAAGCAGTCTCACTTTGCTATGCCTACATTGCTCAGAGAGGCTGGCCCCAAATACTGGCCCCTGAGTACTGACATAACTCATCTGTGACTGTATTTCAAATGTGTGTTTTACCTGTTGATTTCTAAATATAACCCATCATTTTCTGCCAGTGCAGTTCTATGGAGACAGGAAGGTTTTATTTACACATATCTTAGGTTTTGCTTTTTGTGACCTATCAYATATATTTTCTTTATTATCAGTATCCATAAATATTACTAGTTACTAGGACTTAGATTACTAACCTGCAGCTCAGCATGAGGTAGCTGCATTCTTACTAGCTGTAAATAGCAAAAGCATTACATGGGAATTCAGGAATCCTTGGCTCTTGGGTTCTTGCCATGGCACTTCTGGCCAGAGTTTGGAAAACAAACAAACAAAACAACACAAAAAACACAATTCCCCACAAAACCCCAACAAACCTACCAGTCACTGTGCTGTTTTTGTGTTTGGGTTTTTACTGAATTTCTGTTGTTTTGTTATTTATTGGTGTTTTTTTCTAAGCCTGGCCATTTATTTCAATGTCTAAATGGAAATAGAACTCTTTTGAAGATCTAGTCCCATGTGAGTTTGTTCTGCTTTAACAGCAGATGGTGAATAGCTTCAACAGCTTTGTTTCTATTACCAGATGTCTTTGATTTACTCTCTTGCTTTGCTTTTTAGCCTTTATTGCTTCTATTCTGAAATAGCAGAGGCAGAGCTATTGTTACCTCTCAGCTACAGCTTTTCTCACACAATACTATTGATCTCTTCTTTGTTTTGTGGCATTATTCAAAAAGGATTATGACTAAAAGGAAGGAGAGGGTGAAACCTCTTTAATAGCAGTACACCGTTTATATTGCTGCAAATATTTGCACATGTATTTAATTGTACATGCTACTCCTGCTGGAAATGCCAGATAAATGACAATGTATGACTTTTGTATGTATATGTATGTATCATTAAAGGCTGAATTATCTTTTTTTTACAGACATGACTATTATATGTGGTACTTTAGACCCTTTGTTACTTTTTGACTATTTCAGTTGCAGCACAGTCCATAAACCACCATACTGATAACGGCGTTCTTTAAATTCTGTGACATTGGCAGTCTCAAGGATGACATAAAGTATTCAGTCTAGACATCACCCTGCTGTAGATTAATTGTGTCCTTCCCAATGAACAACCAGAGCTATGTTCAGTCAGTTTGTGTCCATGCACCTATGGGAGATAATTGCAGAAGTCAACCTGAGGAAACTTGCTTTGAGTGATGCTTTTCCTTGACAGTATAAACCATAGCTGCTCTAGTTCTTCCACTGCAAGGAAGCCATTACTCAATTTCCCTGCTTTTATGCTTTTAGTCTTTCTGAGTGGCTGCAGGAGCTGGGTTTTTCACCTTCTCCCAGAGCAGGGATGGTTGCTAGTGTCATGTATTCCAGTGTTTGTCTCAAGCCTTTAACTCTCCCACCTTATTGGGGGATCTCAAAAAGGTCAGATCTATTTTAAATTTTAGCTCCCCAGCTTCAGTTTTCATCTTAGCTTGTATTGGCTCCTCATGAGCATCCTCATCTTCTGTGGGCTCTGTAAGCTCTGCCCCCTCCATGAGGTTCACAGGGTTCTCAGAAGCTGCTCTTGCTCTTCCTCCATGTGACACAGCCTGTCAGCTCCTCTGGAACCAGGCTGGCCACACTTGGACCAAGCCCTTCATAGTTTTCTGTTTACTTGTCTGATTATTTATTTCTTTCAAAACTGATTGCCTTCATTCAGATTTTGGCCTCAGGTAGGTTTGATCTTTACTTCCAACTGCATGATTTATTAAAATCATAATGAAATAGGGAGAAAAACCTATGATAAATTTTCCTCTCACCACACCAGATCTTTTGACTCAAAATGCCCAAAACCCTAAAATCTGTTAAATCTGTTCTACACAAAGCTATTTTCAAGCTTCTATAGTGGCTTATCCCCCTGAAATTTAATTCAGGGTTTTTTTTTTCCTTTTTTTTTTCCCCTTTCATTGTGAGGTGTTATCCAACTTTTGACTTTCAAATTAAGTCTTGAAGAGAAGTAGTTAATTTGGAAATTTTTGGAATATTTGCTCTTATGCTATTGGGATTTTTTTTTATTCTGAATGCTGTGTTTAGGGTAGGATGTCTGCCTAGCTCAGTTTTTCAGTTCAAAAAAATGGAAAAGGTTGGCTAATGCTTGGCAAACTGCTCCTTCCCTCTTATGGCCATTTTACTGCTGTCTTTCAAAGTCCTGATTAGATCTGCCTGTATAATTGAAAAAATATAGTCCTTTACATTATTCAGGAGTTATCAGCTAATTCCTCATAATTCCTTGTGCTAACTTATTTATTTACTGTTTACACTTGCTCTCAGTGTAATGTGTTTTTATGACCTTTAGCATGTGAATCATTCATGTAATGATTGCCAGGCATATTTGTATTCATTTGGGCTTTGATCTAATCCTGATGAAAACAAAGGAGATGCTCGTATTGGCTCTCTCTGCTTTGGATCCTGATTAGAGATCTACATCACCCTGGTTAGATGTCTTAAGTTGTATAAACAAGATGATCTCTTTCTTCTGCACTTATTGCATGTGAATATTCATAATTGTTCATCAAATCAATTTTGCACAAGATAGAAGGCTATTCCTAATGGTCGTGAAAGCTCTCTTGCCATGAATTCTTTTATTACATTGTTCTCATTTATTCATGCCAGTATTTGTAACAGTTTTTCTGAGTAAGACCTCATGCACTGGAGTGTTTGAGATCAAGCTAATGGCAAAATACCAAAAGACAAAACATCAGCTGAGCAAATAGCTTCTTCTGCAGAATGCTAAATGAATGCTTCTGGGCTGTGCTTGTACCTGCTGTCCCTCTAATCTTAGCTGGTCTCTTGGCATATACCAATATATTATAATAAATATGTATTTTAAAGTATATATAATATTTATTTTATGTATGTATGTGTGTGTGTGTATTAAAAATATATTGACTTAAAGGCTGAATTACCTTTTTATATAGACATGACTATTATGTGTGGTACTTTAGACTCTTACAACAAAGAACATGATGTAACTTTATCTGTATAATGGTGAAAAAATAATTTTAGACTTCTAATACATAGTCTGCCTTGTTGGCAAATTCATCAGCCTTGGATCCATGCTTGGTGTGGCATTCTTGTAACAAATATATATGTATTTCATCTTGAGTTCCACTCAAGGATGTGTGTAGGGTAACCCTGAAAGTAGAGTGGGAAGCTGAGGTGTCATTGCAGAATATTGCAGAATAGCACTTCCTGCTGTTGAGGCTCTGTAAACTTGGAAGGCAGCATTAGGATTTCTTAGCTGGGCTCACTAAATTAATAATGAACTCACCACTTCGCACATGAGCTTAATATACCCTAAATGTTAGGATGTTCTTTTTCCTGTTTGAAAGATTGGTGGCAGTAAAAAGAACATAATTACAACAAAAATGTTAAGACTTGCCTATCATTATCTACAAATTGTCATTACAGGCCCTGTATTTTAAAAATGAAGTTGTTAGTTAGGAACATGTCAGTTGATGATGAATGTTCTATAATTTGAAATAAGTGTCTTAGAAAATGTTATTTTCTTGCTAAGAATCCAAGCTGCTAATGTCTATGAGCATTGCAAAACTGGGCTGGTTTTCTTCTTTTTAAAATCTTTTTAAGAGATTAGCAAAAATGAGAGTGTGGGGAAATTAGTTTAAAAAGCATCAGTGGTTTCTATTCAATTTAATAGTTATCATTAATATCCTAACTAGCACAAATAAGAACATCTGTGATTCTATACCTCTTACTGGAGCCTTGGGAAACCAAAGTTTCTTGATTTTAGTTAAAATAATTTTCTATGTAGGGATTTCACAGATGTTGTCTATCTCTCTACAGTCATCTCAGGAGAGAACAGTGCCACTCTTTTTCCAATTGTCTTGAGAACAGGATAATGTTTTTTAAAGGGTAGAGGGAGACTTTCATTGCTGCAATAACCACTCTCTGAAGAATTGAACCAGCGAAAAATAAAATAACTGGGAGGCAAGGAGAGGGAGGAGATGGTGAGGAGAGATGGTTTCCTGTGAGCTATTAACAGAATCAGGAGACTTAAAAGGGAAGAGAGTGGCTGGCTGATAATTTATTCCACCATCTTTAGCAAAAAAGAGAATTAAAACAAAAAAAGAACTTGGCTGTGAGTGATGTAGCATTTCTCACCTACTCAATGATATAAAGTACCCAGAACAAAAATAAGGTTTGACAAGGAAGATGGCATCATGTAGAAGCCTCCAGTGTTTTAGCTCCACTGATGGGAGTTGAGAGCAGGTGAACACGTTGCTTGCCATTAAACTAATCAATGCTAAATGAATCTCATATTATATGCCTGATAGTGATTCAAACCCTAGAATTATCCTAGTAGTGTTCACTGTATAATACAACCACTCTTTTTTTACAACTCTGTTTTACAAATCCTCTATATTCATTGAGGCTGAGTTTGTCTAGTCTAGCTCATTCCTTGTCAGGGCTGCAAAACACTTCTGGCACTGTTTGGAGAAGAGGTAGTTACAATACCACCCAGTTCCTATCTCAAGAGTTATCAGCATGCCTTCAATCTAGAACTACAGTATAAATACTGATTTTTTGTAATTAATGTAGTATTTGCTGGTGATGACACTGTTTATCCTTTCTTGCCATTAAATGCTCTGAGATTGGTAGTCTGGTTCATCTATATTTATTTCCAGCAGAGATCTGTCAAGGAAGTAGCCATCATAATCACTAATAAAACTTTTCATGTAGTTAGGTCACTTGGAGAGAAGACTGGGTTAACATGTACTGTGATTTCAGAATCAGTTTTTGTATAATTCTTGAGTAGCTGGTGTTGGGATGTGGTAATACACTTCCGTAATACACTGGATCATATTGATTCATACTGGTACTATCTTTTTATTTGAACTGAGATAAAAAAAACCATCTTGGAATACCTCCAATAAAAGTATGTATTTATAATTTTGAAAAGTGCATCAATTGACACTGTTGCTGAGCAGTTACTTGTTGTTCCTAAACAAATGCTTATGTTTGCACTGCCTGTTTTTCAAGTCTGGTGCGAAGATGATGCAATGTCCTTCATGAAAGAGAAATGTGTGTCATTTAGTAGACTATATATGTGTATGTTTCTTCTTAGTACTGGGGGTATTCGCATGGGGATCTCTGAGCCCCATTGAGATTGAGCCCTTCATCACTGCACCAAGTAAAACTGTAAAAGAAATTCATATTTTCAAAGTAGACAAAAAAATGAAAGGAGGAGATGTTTTTCTACCTTTCCTAATATCACACAGTGCTTGTTTTTAGTACCCAGACCTCTTCAATCCCTTCCTGTGTATCCCAGAGGCATAATTTTCCTTAAGGACTTTATTAGATCATTCCAAACTGTCAGGTAAACTCTTCTCTGTGCAAACAGATAATCCCTGAACTATGTTTATCATTCCACTAAAACAATGTGGCTTTTCAGTGCTTGGACTCCATGGAAATTTCACTAGGACATGTGTAGGATTCTAAGATGACAAGCACTTGCACTAAATATTGCATGCATTGTTTGGAGAAAGTTCTCCCCACAGAGAGTAACTTTGGAACACGTACATACATTATCTGCTGACGTATGTGCCATGTTCACATTCAGAATGGCCTAATTCAACATCTGCTCCTGATGAGAGTGAGCATCTGGTGTTTCACAGATAATTGAGACATGAGCTGACTGTCCTCTAGGCCAACCAGACAGACTGGAACCAGGCTCTCTGTGCGGATGGCATGACCTGGTTCAGTGCCAGGTGCAATTCTGATCACACCTTGTTGTGGATTGGGATCAGAAGAGGTTTTATCTGTCACAACCTCTATGCAAGCAGAAGTACCAGCAACTTCAGTGTTGTGCCCCAGAACCAGAAGGAACAAGAGAGATGAAGGTTTTTTCTGACACAAAAGAATAAAATGGGAAAGTTCATGAAACTCTAGTCTGTTAAATCTTTTCCTCCAATTTACCTCAGTGGTAATGTCTCTGGATATGTACTCGGAAGCTCATAGTTATTTTGAGGGTATTGGAAATGGAAGAAAGAATACTGATTTATGTACATTTTATTGTTTCCTGAGTAAATTGTTTTGAACTGAAACAATGAAAATGGAGAAATAGTCTTTCTTCTGTCTATTGACGTCTTAGTTTTATATTAGCATTGTACTATGAGTGTGCTGAAGTGGACTCTGTGGAAGCAAAATACCTTTATAAAGCCTCAGCATACCTCAGGCCCCCATATCCTATCTGATGCTAGCCTCTGTGGGAAACTCTCAACATTTTGGTGGGGTACTGAATAAGGCACCAGTAATGACTGACTGTGACCCACCTGCACAACATCTGAGTTGGAGAATTAGGCCCCGGAAGCCTCTACATCCAGTTTTTAATCCTGTGTGATGTTCCGTGACTGCTATAGAAAAATCTAAGAAATCTGCTGTTACTGATGTGCCTTGCAGCCAAAGAGCTGGAGTCTTGGGAAAAGTATGTGTGTGGATGTATAAAAGTAGAGAAATGATTTTTCTCCTGGCATTTGATTTACGTTCCTTCTGTAGGACCTATAAAGCAGTTATAAGGCAACAGAGTCTGCAGGACTGCAATACAACTGCAAATAGGAGCAATGTATTGCAAATTCAAGCTGCAATGACAAGCCATGCTAGTCTGCTTAAACAATGGCTTGTCCAGAAGTTGCTGGTTTGATAGGCCAGTTGCATTTATGCACTTCCTTTGGAAAAGCAGTAAGGATAGGAAAAAACAAGTCTTAATCATCAAATTAAAAAGCATATCTCACCAGACCCCAGGAAAACTCTTACAGCTATCCTTCAGAGGTAAACAGCATGAACATCTCCTCCTACAAACATTCCAGTCTTCAGAAGTTACACCATTGTGATTTCACTTCTGTTCAGTAATTGCTATATTTGACTGCCTCTGACATACCTGCTACCTGCATAACCATGTTTTTTTTTCTTGCCAGGCATTATCAGCCGTCAGGAAGCAGAGGAGTTGTTGATGAATAAATCTGAAGGTGCGTTCCTGGTGCGAGTCAGTGAGAAAATCTGGGGTTATGCCTTGTCCTATCGCCAGCAAAACGGCTTCAAGCACTTCCTGGTTGATGCTTCGGGGGATTTCTACAGCTTCCTGGGGGTAGATCCAAACCGACACCCAACGCTCACGGATCTGATTGATTTTCACAAGGTAACACTTGCCAGCTGGAGATCACTAGCTGAGTGGAATTGATTAATAATTTAATGAGGAGCCGTGTAGTTTGAAACCACACTGGAAAACAGGAATGACCATAGTGGGAAAGAATATTGTGCACTAAACCTAGCTGTAACATTTGTACTTCTGTTGCAGTGTATCAGAAGGCTTTTCCCCTTTTTCCAAATGCTCCAGTATGTACTTGTGTCCCCTTATACAGTGTGTACTCTCCTTGGCTACAAATGGCCTAATAAGAGCTGACAGATGTAACACTTTCTGAGCATTTTTGCTGTGGAAAATTGGATTGGAAATACCATAGAAAGGTCTTTCAATGAAATTTCAGCATTTTTCTACCTTTGATGTAAGGGCTGTAATGTGCAAAAGCAAGAGAGTGTGACCCTGCATTAAAGAAGGGAACGTGAAGGGGTTCTCTTTCAGGGGTGTATTAAGGGTCACTCCTTATTACACAAAACAATCTTGCAAGAGAAATTTACTATTCGACTTTAGATGGGTTTGAATTACTTTACCTCTAGGTTCTGTTTCTTGTTGCCAGACTGTAACTAAACAGTAGCACTGGTTCTGAAAGCATAAATTGTTTTTTTCTTGCATCTCTCCCTGTCTTCATCAGTTTTAATTCTGCTTTTTTCTTAGCTACCCTTCTAATTCCTCTTCATCCTATCTTTTCTAGTTCCCCTTCCTATTTTATCCTTTTCTCACTCTTGTCTCAGAATAATTCTATAAAATTTTTCTCCTCTTTTTCTTCACAGCCTTTAATTTTTTAGGTATTCAGTCTCATGTTATTTTTCTTCTAAATTCTCTTTTATATCTTGCTTTTATCTCACCTGTTTTGCAGCATTCATTTAGCATTGCCTTAGCATCCCCTCAGAGATAACTATGACAATAAATATCCAGAAATTGTATTTCCACACAGGGAGATGGTAGGTTTCACATTTGACTAAAATATATGTCCTTCCCTAATTCAAATAAATGCTTTCTCAATGGCCACCTTGGAAGCTCAAATCCCTGACACCCTTCTTGTACAGAATGTCCTTTTGGCCAGTTTGGGTTAACCAACTGGGCTGCGTCCCCTCCTAGTTCTCCCTTATTCCCAGCCAACTCTGCTAGCAGGGCCTGAGTGGGAAAAAGAGAAAGCCTTTGTCATCTGGAAGCACTTACCAGCAATAGCCAAAAGTGTAGTGTGTTATCAACACTGTTTTAGCCACAAATTCAAAACGCAACAGTGGAGCACAGGCAGCTGTGAAGCTCCATCCCAGCCAGCCCCAGTGCACCTGGGAAGACTCTAACCAGGGCCTTGAGAGGGAAAGAAAAGCAGACATGCAACACCTCAAATGCAGGTTATTAGGTGTTGGATGTGGAACCTCTGGTTATAATGGGGTTTCCCCTCTGCTCCTGGTGATGGTGACAACCAATTCCAGCTATCTCTGCTCCAGCTATGTTCCATATTTTCATCACTGCTCACATTATGCTGCTATTGTATGAAGAACACATCTATTTACAGACAGCAGTAGAGCACTTGTCAGAAGCAGAATGGCTTTTACTTCCTGCCATTTAAAAAAGGAAAAAACTTGCTTAGGTGTCCCATGATAAGAGTTAATAGCTAGCCCTGTAGTAAGCCTATCAGGGAAACAGGTTCAGCTTTAATGCCAACATACAATTCTATTCTATTTTCCCTGTCTATGGCTGTAGTAAAACTGGTACCTTTGGCAATCACGTCAGGAGGCATTTTATCCTCTCTGTCCCAGGTTTTCTTAGAGGCTTTTCTGCCTGCCCCTCTGGTGAAGCACACTGCTCTTGTCCCAAAGCCTCCTGGTAACCCCAAGCAATCTGTATGTGACTGGTTGTGCTGTGGGTACATTTTCCCTTGCAGCTATTGCTATAGTTTTTGGAGAAGCTGCTGCTTTCCTCATTACTATTTTTGGCAAGAGTATACTTCCCCAGCCCAAAGGTTGCATGAACATTTTTTTGGTGGGCCTGAGGAGGGCTGGCATAACTAATTTTTTACTTGTTTATACCTATTGACTTCATTTTGCTTCATTTTGATTAACAAACTGAGAAGTCACTCAAGCAACTCAGCTGGCAGAAACAAGGGGGTGGTAATCATGGAAGAACAAGCCTTACAGAATATGGTGTGAGTGTACATCTTCCATGATTTGCATTTAAATACTGTGTGGAAAGCAGCAACAACATACCCAAGATAATTGCTAAATATTTGTATTTACTTCCTTACAACCCTCCTGTCTAGTTGAAAAGGTGGTGATTGGCCAGAGGTTGAACTCAATGGTCTTAGAGGTCTCTTCCAACCTAATGATTCTGTGATTCTTTGATTCTGAAAATCATTTCATTTGGTTAGGAACTTTCTGAACTGATTCTCAGTCTGTTGCAGTAATTGGGAGGGAACAACAACCGGGAACCTCCATGTCTTCTGAGGAACTCAAGCACCAAATTTGCACTGAATTTCAATAGAAACTGGATAGGTTTTGAAAATACTAGGTCCATGTATAATCCATGTCTTGGATCTAAACTTTCAGATGAAGGATTGCTATTTTCATCAATATAATTCTGGATTCCAGCTCATTTTGGTGCATCTATCAGTCTTAAACTTCTACAAAAACAAAAATGAACTGTCATTACTGTAGGAATAACTGCAAAGACCAAGTTCTCCACTTTTCCAGTAGGTGTCTTGGTAATCAGTCGTTGGAATGACACACTTGGCACACGAATATTTAATTAATGAGAATAGGTGCAGCCTTTACCTAGCAAGGGCAATGTCTTTCACCTTGCTGTCATCAGTCAGAAAGCTGTTACTGTTGTGCATGAGCACTCACCATTGAGCTCTTGCTCACCTGCCTGGGGGTAGCAGCATGGTGAGATTGGCATCTGTCTCTTCAATTAACCCATGAGAATACCCTTTATAAGCAATTGTAGCTGACTTCCTAGGTAGTGCATCAATCTACATGTAGTACTGTAAATCAGAGTCTCTTGTGTGCACTGATTTCTCTGACAGTAGAACAAGTTACTACCAGTATAAATAAGAGATAAAGAAAGCATGAAAAAATTATTAACTGGTAAGATCCTTTTGCTGGTCTGTAATTATTTTATCAAGTGTTTACTCATAGTTGCTTGCCAGTTATAGAGGAGTGATGGCCTTCATTGCTATTCTTAGAAGGTGGGTGTGGCTTAAATATTTGATATTTTAATTGGTTTTATCATTCCAGGAAGAAATCATCACGTCCTCAGGTGGGGAGCTACTCCTGGAGCCATGTGGACAGCAGAAGAATCCACCAGACTACAGCCCTTTATTTGAATGACTGATTCAGGACCAATAGGAATGCATTCTGCATAGTGTAGTAATAGATAGTTACAAAAGTAAACAATGGAAGTAGTTGACCCACTTTCAAAGCCACTGGTCTAGTGGCCAAAAAGTATCCATATTAGGAGGCCTAAAACATTTCTGGCTTGCATCTGAATTATCACCATCATTATTCATACTGCTAGCACTCAAAAGGTGAGAAATTACCAGCAAATTGCGAAAGAGGACTACTTACAAAAGATTTTCAAGAGGTTGTAGCCAATTACACTGAATGCTAAGTTTCTGTCCTAAATTTCTCATGTTTTATACTGCAAGAAGCATGGGCAGGAGCTATTCAGAGTACTGTATGAAGTGTCATTGTTGGTGAACAGATTCTGTGTTCCAAAGCAAGGTTGGACAGTTTCTGTTGACAATTTCATTACCCAGTGGTGCACTTGGATAACAAGAGAAGCAGTCTCCAAACATCCCTGTGAAGTCTGTGATTGCGTTTGTAATTAGGTACAGCTTGAAACTTGCCATTGTGTTTTTGAATTCAGGTCTACAAAGTTCCCTGCAGTAGAGACAGAATAAGGTCATACAGATTTTATTTATATTTTCATGAAGCCCAACAGCCTTGGAAGGAACTTCACTCCTGTACAGTAAGTGGTCAGTTTATTCTGTTTGATTTGCTGCAATTCTCTCACTGGCCTTGTCAGGCTTTCCACTTTTAGATGTGCAAGAGACACAGTGGATATTGCTAGTTTTACTTTGCTGTAGGACTGGGTATTTTCCTCATCCAATTTATGAGGCTGGTATATTTATACATAGAAAAGATACAGCTAATTCCATTATCATCATGCTATTTTATGTGTATAAACAAGATGCACACAATGTGTTCCTGATCCGTTTGCTATAAATATTAACCCCATGAAAACAGACTGGAAGCCTAAATCTGTGGAGCAATTGCTTGGTGCTTGGACTAGAAAAATGATAAAATCTCATCACAGTGCACATAGGAGAGACACACTGAACATATTTCTTTAAGCTGCTGCTTTGGGCAGTCTCTGAGCCTTGTGGGGTTCTCTTCAAAATCCTGGTGTAGACCCCTGAACCTCCTGTAAATCCCTTTCTCCTCAAGGAATCATTTGACTCTTGACTCACTGTTGCCTTCTGTACTCTGACTGATCTAGATGGTAAAATCAACCAGGAAAGGAACTTGTCTTGTCCCAGCCAATAAAGCACATTAAACATTTAAGGTGCTACAGCAGTAAATACTTGTGGTAGTAATAGCAGTACTTTTTTTTATAATTAATTTTATGGCTAGCTCATATTAAAGTACAGGTTTTTGCACACAAGCTTCATTCTTGGTCAAGAACTTTTTCTTCTGTTAACATTGGGTTTTGTGTGATTTAATCCATCAATGTTTGTGACCCATGAAAATAACATTCTATTGAATTCCCACAGAGACAGCTGGGCAGTTTCTGTATTAATCACTTGGCACACAGGCTCAGGAGGCTTTAAATAGTTACTGTTAGCACCTCAGAACAAAGCAAGTCAGGACACAGCAAATAAGCAAAAGGCAAGAAAGATCTGCTTTCTCTGAGAAACCAGCTCTGCACTTTCTCCCTCCTTCAGAGGCATYTCAAGAACCACCTCAGCCTCAGGTTATTCACAGTTGCACAGTTTTTTCATGGAACAGCTGGACCTCTACTTAAAGGAGAATGGAAAGGGACCTTTAAAATGACAAAAAATGTAAGTATCCACAGACATACCTCTGAGGTCAGAAAGTGATAGGGACTGCATAGGATTTAGGATTAGACACCTAGGCATCTTTACAGGCCAGCACTGAAGAAACCCCCCCTCCCAAAAAACCAAGAACAGCAAAAACTAGACAAACAATAAAAACCCAAACATGAAATGCTACTTTTTCTCTGGGAAAGGTGCTGGGCGTGCTAGAAGACATGCAAATTCCAAAGATTTTGGAATCTTTTGTCCAAAGATTACTCAACACAACACTGTGAATGTTTATAGACAGAATATTGAAGAACTTGTTCCACATGCAATTCACATTCAGAAGCTGATAATAACACAACTATTTATTTCTAGTGATACAGTTGCCAGCAACTACTTGTGTTTTGTTTAGCCATTAAGAAGGCATGGAAATAATAGCTCTTTAGTTTATGTGGTCTCTTGCAATGTAATTAACATTATTTTTATTTTGGAGCACATTTCCTAATCTAATTTTCTAATTTCTTGTCTGAATTCCATCCATTTCTCACTTTAAGTTTTACCCAGTTTTAAAATAAAGCCCTTGTAAGTACCCCTGCAAATGATATTACTTAGAAAACTGCAATTTCTGCTGAGAGTTTTACTATCCTAATAAATGGCAGAATTCTTAGGTAAAGGAATTACTTGTTTTTTCTCCCCATAGCCCCACAGAAATAATGAAAAATAGCCAACCAATTCACTGAGTTACCAAGAAAGAAATCTAAACAATATGTAACCAGAAGCAGCAGCAATGAAATATGGTGCACTTGGCTGAAGCTAAGTTTTGAAGGAAACAAAAGAAGATCATAGCTAGCAGAAACTAAGAACAGAAGCTTTTCCCTGCTAGAGATGTGCAGCTATTGCCAATATACTTGAGTGAAGTACAAGTGTGGAGATGTTTTCTAAGAGGTTGCCCCCTTGTTGCCTAAGGGGGCAACAAGACAGTAAAGGGACTATGAAAAGATAGCCCAGTTAGTAGCAAGAATAGAAGATAAAGCAGTGAAGGACTGAATGTGGAAAAGTAAGAAAATAAGAAAGGGCGAAATGTGCTTATCCTGTTGTTTTGACAGCATTTTGGATTTTTGCTGCTCTGGGAGGAAGACCAGGCACTGCTTCCACTTTTCTCTCTGCAAGTCTGGAAGATTTCAGCTTTGAGCTAAATCTACCTTGGAGGTGGATTTGACACTCTGGAATCTGAAAGAGCTGGGCTGCTCTGTGCTGCAGCCTGGAATGCTTCCCTCTGTCTGCCTCTCCATGGAGTGCTGGCTGCAGTTGTTCATCACTGGGTGAAAAAATGGTCGTGGTGGTGCCATTTCCTTGGCTGCCAGGGGTAGCTTTAGCTCATCCCCCTGGGTTGAGATTCCAGTCTTGCTTCCTGACCTGTTTTTCCAGTGGTAACTATTGGTGAGTTGTAAGAGAGGCATGTTACAGAATTTCCTTTTAAGATTCCCTATCAATATCTCTTGCTGCTGACACCACCAGGAATTCACTGAGAGGCCTGCTATGATAATTGTGTTTCACAAAAAAAAATGTCACAGCAGTAAGGTAAACTTTTAAACTTTAAAATGAAGTTAGCTTTTCTCATATCTGTTTCACACCAATAAAATATGGTACACGAGGTCCCAAGCATGTTTGCAGGTGTCTTTGGAAAAAAGCATCTCTTGAGGATTTATTCTTGCTTTTTCCTAGATCCACACATCCATCTGTTCTTTTGAATCTTGTTTTAATGTGTAATTGTACATCTCCAATTTAATACTGCCCTCTCCTCTAAAAAAAAACAAAACCCAAGAAATTGACAGCACTCATGGATGAGATTTCCAAAGCTACTTAAAGAATGTAGATGCCAGTCTATTAACTCTTGCAATTAATGGAATAATGATGTAATATGAGTTTTTGCATATTAGTTTTATCTACTGATGTCCCAAATTATTCTTTTAAGTACTAGATCCCTATTGTTCTGAACAAATACTAAGCTAAATAAAGTAACACTTCTCTCAAGAAAGAGATACCTAAAAACTGTTTTTGTAACAGATTTATTTTCAGGCTGAGTAGAAACTCTTTCCAAAAAATATAATCGGAGTGAGATTTTCCACTAGATTTTGTTTAATTTTTCAAAGTAACTGAACTTATTTCTTGGCTGAGGTGAGGCAGTATTAATACAATGAATACAGTAAAATACTTTAGTTTTTTATGAACTAGGAATCCACTTCTGCTCAATCTTCCCTTGAAACACCAGAAACCTGAATATTGAGCATTAATGGAGCTACACCACATTTCATTGCAATCTAAATTCTTCCATTTACCATAACACAAAACACAAACCTGGTCTCAGGTAGACTGTGGTAGTTCACAGTGGGAGAAGCTTTTATCTTTCTATGAATAAATTTGTTTTCATAATTTACAAGTCAGAGCTTATTTTTCAATGATTTTCAAGGACTGGCTTTCTTTTCTGTCTTATTGTGGCTTTGCGTTAAGATTCCTTTTTCCCTTCCCAAGAGGATGGGGTAAGTAACCTCTGAGAAGTCTGTCCCTGGCCAGGCTATCAATTGCAGAATCAGGTGTTTGCACTTGATTAGATGCTTGCTTTGTGTTTCCTGAGATGAATCTCCTGGATACAAACTGTCAGATGATAATGATGCATAATTGATTTTTATAGCTAATTTCTTGCCATGCAAGTGTTGTGTGAAAGCTTCTCTTCAAATATTTGTTTACTGCTAGTGATTAATCCTGTAGCTTGTATATTTACATGATGGCCCGTAGCTAATGCAAATTTTCTACTAGGCTGAAGCCTTCAATGGGTTTGGTTTCTTCTCTCTTGGAATTTCTTCCAGTAGTTTTAAATGAAGGTAACATTTTATGGTATCTTTATTATACATCAGTTAGTGACTTTTCTTTAGAGAAAATAAGAGAAATAACTTCGAGAGACTGGACATTTTGTTTGGTCCTATTTGTGTCCTTGTGCTGTGTGTACAAAGAAAACACTTGGTATGTTAATGTCTCCTTTAAAGTTTAGCTGCCATTTCTCCCCCATTCTCAATTTTAATGAGAACTGTGGGTGGAGAAGAGCATAAGCTCACAAACCATGGAGAAAAAAGAGAGGAGGCAGGACTGGTTAATTCCATATAAAATTCCATGTAACAGCAGGCAAAGCTTGGATTAAGTATTTCCTGAGATGCACTGGTTTTCCTGCTTAGCATTCAAAGTAGTGTGGTCACTCCTTTTCCCTCTCACAACAGCAACAGGAAGAAATTCCGAATGAGTGAGATAGATAAAAGCCCAAAAGTTGTTCTAGGTAACATTTAAGTTGCCCCAGGAATGATACAGAGGGAGTGGACCAAGAACACAGTAAAGACATATTTTGTGTATGGGTGTGTAGACTGGGAGTGATTGCAAATTATTGTTTGGTAGGAGATAATTCTTTTAATTGCATGATTGTTGTCGTTAATGGTCAATGCATGTAACGACATGGCCAGTTGTAATGCACCTTCTATTCCACAAACTGGTAGGGCATGGATTGCCTAACAGACATAGTTGTCTTAGACAAAAGTTACTGAGTATTCTTAGGTTATTTGGAGCAGAAAATTGTAAAATGTATAATGCATATCAGGATTTACAAATGTAGAAGCTACGCACTGCTTATCACATCAAGTATGATGAGTTTGTCAGTGTAATTTTTGCAGCTCTTAAAAACTCAGTGAAGAATAAAGGTATCCCTGGTTATTCTGCTCTCCTGTAGGAAATGTCAGCATTGTAAACAAGAAAATACCTTCTCATCCAGGAATTTAATCTAAGAGCTGCACAGTGAACACTGTACTGCAATTAGTGAGATAGCCAGCCTGCTGCACTTAATGCCTTTCTTGATTCTCAAAACCTTTTTGCTTGTGATAGCCTGATGCTAATATGAAATATGGTTTTAGGAAGTCATTCCAATCCAAGGTAATGAAGGTTAAGGTGTATGTTTCATTATGATTTTTACTGCTGACATTTTCTCTCAAAGAATCCCAGAAAAATATAAAATTCTAACAGCATTGCATAAGTTCTGGTCTACCTTCTAGACAGTATTTTATTACCTATTATGTGCTGTACTCACATCAGGCTACTTATTTATTTTGAATTTTAGTGATCTATATTGGGATCTATCTGATTTTTTAAAATAAGAAAACAGTAGAGACAGATATATTCAAGCAAATTGTTCTGTGGGACAAAAAATGTACACTGCATTCCAACACTGAGCTCCCACAACATTTGCTGGAGTTCATGTGGCAATCCTTGGTTGATTAATATGAAAAATTGTTATTAGGGCTGCCTGTTAAAATCACTTTCGCTTTCCCCAGAGCTACTCTAAAATCTTCCATTGACACTATTTAATGGAGAAATGTTCAGTTTTCAAAATGCCAAGCTTCATAAAATTGTTTCAATTCCTTAGAGTAAAAAATAAAAAGAATGAAATTATCTAAGTGCGTTTTTAATTGCAGAAAATATGAAAGATGTGCTCATATCTAACACAGAAAAATTTTATATTTTTATTAATCTCTGAAAGAAAATGTGCTACATTATGCTCTAAATTCAGTGCACACACTCAATATTTTTGGCATTTCATTAGGTATCCATTCTCTCCCTTAATGCTAGCTTCCTTTTAAGGGAGTATAAAAATACCCAGGGAGCAGTTACTCAAAATGTCAAGCTCATTAAATATCTGATTTGATGACTGAAATAAATTCGTGAAGGTTTAAATAAGACCCCAGATAATTTTCTCCAGAAAAAAAATTAAGCTAGGAAAGTGAGTTTAGAAAAAAAAGAATGGATGCATCTTGTCCACAATTTTGAATATATTGTGTTACATGCTTAGATACCTAGAGTATGATTTACATTTTATACTCTACTAAAAAGTCTCAGCATCAAAAAGTAATTAATTTAAATGGAATAATAAATAACATAAAGAAAATTAGACCTTCCAATTTCTCTGGAAAAGGCTAATTCTATCAATAGTTATGTAAAAGACCAAGCCTATTCATAAACTTTTGTAGAAAAAAAAGGATCTCATTTTCCAAGTTGTGATTGGGATCGATCACAATAGAAATCTTTTCCTAGATGAAGATTTGTCATTAAAAATACAAAGTTCAGACTACACATTCAAATACAAATGGAAATATTTAGCTCCCACAGAACAGCCCACAAAACAGCTGTTGGAGCAAAAATGAGTAGATTGGATTCCAGCTGTTCTTTTTGGGCTGGTCTAGAAACAGGCACTTAAGAGTTCCAGGTCAGTGTTGCATCAGCTCCTCTGTCAAAGACCACTGATTACAGTAATTTCACGACTATAAGGCGCACCGGATTATAAGGCGCACTTCTGGGTGTCAGCAAATTTCCGAACTTTTGCCAATATATAAGGTGCACTGGATTATAAGGCACACTTCCAGGTGTCAGCAAATTTCCAAACTTTGTCCATTATATAAGGCGCACTTGACTATAAGGCTCACTTCTAGGTTCGGGACAAAATTTTAGTTGAAAGGGTGAGCCTTATATTTGTGAAATTACTGTATTTGAGGAGGCAAGATCAGGAGAGAGTGAGAAAACTTGTGAGACCTTGAAATATTACTATCAAAGGAAAAAAACCCAACCCATTCCCCACCCTAGATAAGAATCAGTCTGTATTGGGGAAGCAAGGACGCATTGTGAAACTGGCAGACATTGTTTTCCTGTTTGTGAGGAGACATGTACACAATTTGTTGAAGTCAATGAGACGGAAGTGGTGAATAAGGATTTCACAGCCAGGTCGTTTTTTATTCATTCTGTTCTACAGCAGTGCACATACAGTCATGAAGTGCTTGGAGTGCTAACCCATCTGTTCTCAGGAGCAGCTCACATCCAGTGGGCTAAAAATACTTGGTCTGCCAAGGAGACAGTCAAGGTACTTTGAAAAGGCTTGGATGCTTTTACTTTGGGCCACAGATAAAGGTGATAAATTAAGAGGCATTGGGGCTCTTTTTTTTAATCTCTCTTCCTCCCCCAGATCTATTAATAATGGAGCAAATTCAAAACAATGAAGGAGAAAACTGCCTGCTGGCTAATACTCTGTAATCCTGAGTCTGCACCTGCCCAGAGCACTAAAGTTCAATTCAAGTTACACTTCAGTAATTGATGATCACTTGCCATATCCCTTTATAAAGCTTTTTCATCAATGTGTCTTGTGGTTCATTTTCTATCAGCAGCAAATCAACGAAATTTTAATGGAATAGAGAGCCTACTTGAGACTGAATTATGTTGCTTTGCCTGTTTTAATACCAAGTGAAGTTCTCAAAGGTTTGGCAGATAATAGTTTTACAGTTTTTTTTCTTTGATAACTTTGTTTCTGCAGAATGTTGGTATCTTTGTAATCAGCTGTAATAAAGATTGAAGGCATTAAATGAACTTGGTTTTACTGTGCTGTTAGAGACAATGGAAAAACGTGTGGTTTGAAGCTGATAGCCAGATCCTTGTAAATGCTGCAGGGGTGTAGTAGGGAATGCATTAACTCCTGGATCTGGTGATTCAGGGAGAATCTGAAATGGTTTAAAAATCTCCAGGGTAATGCAGTAATTAACCAGGCACAGGGAAGAACAAAGTCACGAAATGAGCTCCCTTCTTGAAAGCTGTATTGTCAGAATAGTTCCATCCATACCTCTAAAGGTAAAGTTGCCCCGGAGCCGGGTCTGTGAGCAGCAGTGAGGCCACCCCTCAGAGAATCTTGGGGACAGCTGTCAGTCAAACAGCACATCTTGCTTTTCCTGGGCTCACTTCACTGGAACCGATCAAGTTTCCATGCCCAGCTTTGCTGTATATCCCCGGTTCAGGTGGGCTCCCGCGGGCCCTGTGGGCACGAGCAGGGAGAAGCTTGGCCCGGCCTGGCCGGCACTGTGAGGGGCAGCGGAGCCTCTGCAGCCGAGACACTCGGGAACCTTCTGGATGTACCCCTGGACACTGCGGACCTGTGAGGGCTGGGGCCTGTGAGGGCCAGGGCCTACAAGAGCTTGGGCTTGTGAGGGCTTGGGCCTGCTAGGGCTGGGGCCTGCGAGGGTTCAGGCCTGTGAGGGCTGGGGCCGCGCACTGTGGCTCTGCCGCCATGGTGGCCGCAGCCATGGAGCAGTAGGGATGGAACAGTCCCACACAGCTCGCACTGCTGTGCTCTGCAGGGAATGCTCGGGGGATGAGGGCCCAAGCTCGCAGCTTTGCTACAGGAAACTTTACCAGCAGTTTTCCTCAGCCCAAAGCCTCCTGTATCCCGAGCCCTACCCAAACTAGCTCCCGAAATACAGGCTTGGTAAAATTGTGCCTCATGGGTTGATTGTGTCTCAGGTTGAACAGAGCAGACAATTTACAAATTGACAGGATGAAACTGGCAGGAAATGGATGAAACCAGGCCAAACTCTCCTCGTATTTGTCATGCTTTAAGCACTCTTCATCAGCTCCTTGTGGCTGGACAACAGAAATGGGAAGGTTCTGGGAAAGGAAGCTGCCGTTTTGTCCACAAAGACAAGGGCAGGAGCCCTCTTCTTCAGTAATATGTACACAATGGAGGCAGACCAGAAGGTAAGATGCATTTTTCTGTTCTAGTTTGGCTTAGCGTCCCTGAGTTGCTGGTGTAACAGTGGTGGAATGCAGGAAAGGTACCAGCTGATATTTGAAATGGGAAAATCACCCACAGTGAGGTCAGCATTTGCTTCCTTGATTTGTTAACCAAGTCCAAAGTTTCAGTCTGATATAGAACAAATCTAAAGGAAAAAATCTCCAACATGTTTGCTTCTCCAAGAACCGCTGAACACAAATCACATATTAGTTAAATATGAAGGATGTTTACCAAAATGTGAATGCTTTCCAATTATTCTAATGGGTTGTGACTCAAGCCTTGAATGCAAATAAAATAAATCTGCCTTCTCACCTTCACAGTCACAGCTGGGGCATACATTATCAGGGCAGTTTGTGTTTCCCTTAATGAAACTGTTCCTATTTGATGAAGTAAAGTGTATCAGTCTCTGAAACTGTAAATTTAAATATTATCACTACCACCTTACTCCAGACAGCACTAAACACAATTTCAGATACAGGAGAAGGAAAACTGTCTGAAGACTTAGAAATGTCAAAATAAGAAATGTCCAAAATAGGATTGTGCTAGAGAGTAGAGTGACAAACAGCTATGTTCCAGTTGATTTGTTATGCTTTGATAAAGTCTATAAACTTTCAAAAACTATTTAACACATACTGAAATAATGCTCAGAAATGTAATGCAGCAAAGCTTTTGCATAAAAAGGAGTGTAAATGGCTATCGAAAATGTAATGTTGCCTGGTTTTCACAATGAAATTATTCTGTTTTGATTTCTTTGTCCAAAGTAATCTCTGTGCATCCTTTTACTACAGAACAAGCTAGAGAGCATCTAAACAAAGTTAATGCTTTCTCAAATAGTTCAACTAAAATGGTTATGCTTATTTAATATTTTGTGAGTATTTTTCATGGTAGTTTAATTTTTAACAAACCAAGGAGTCCAGCAGAGAAAATAAAATGCAGACTTATGGCACTGTAATTGTAGTTGATGAGAAGCAGCAAATAAAAGGTGAAGACTCTCCTGCTCTCATTCTACACAGCACAAAACTCTGGTAAAGAATTGCTTTGTGATGTGAAAGAAAGGAATATATTTTTGACTCTGCATGGATGAATTGTAAAATCTGAGAATAATTTGGGGCTTTAAAGGGCCTTTGGAAATCAAGTTTGCACTAAAATTTTAAGATGGTGTCTTCCAGATTTGTGTGGAATTTACTAAATTTTCTTTTATCTTTTAGCATCTGGAATGTCATGTCACTTGGAATTTCATGTCACTTAGACTTTCTTGTCACTGCACTCTCTGGCAGACCATAGCTGACTAATTTATTGGTCCAACTAACAGATCTGCCCTTTTATTTTTATGAATGTCTTTCAGGTTGTCATTTCTGGATGTCATTGTTCAGTAGAGTTTACACTGTATTTTTTCCCCTATTTTTTTGGTTTTTGTTTGTTTTGTTTTTTTTAACTTTCAGTTTTAAATATGATTTAGATATGCTGGACTTTGTTATGTGTGAATATGGGCAAAAGTTCTATTGAAAAGGCTGAAAAGTATTTTACATAAAACAACTGGAAATTCTTGCCCATGTTTTTTTTTTTTTCAGTATTCTTTATGTATTGTCATAGAACAAAGGGGGAGTTGTTGGTTTTGTTGAGGTTCTTATCATTGGTTTTGGTTTTGTTTTATTAAAAAAAAAACTGTGTGGTGGGATGTGAGAGGATTTGTTGAAGGCTTCATGAGGTTTCTTCTTTAAGCTAGCTTGAGATTTTACAGGGTTTGTTGTTGCTGCATGTCTAATAAAATGCTGTTGCTCTGAGTTCTGTAAATGCTATGGATGTGACTGAGGTGTTGGGAGGTATTGTCCTTTTATATACTAAGAAAAAGAAAAAGCAGCCCACTTCTAACCAAAGAATGCAAGGAAACAATTTGTTACTACTGACAGCAGGAAAATGAATAAATATTACAATAGATACATGTATAGCCAATGAATTTATACCAACATGTGAGTGATGTCCTGTCTCAGGAAGGCAGACAGACCAGGGTTATTAACTTCCTTTAGGGAGAGCTTTCTTTCAGGCAGGGAATTTGCGGTGGGAATCGACAACTTGGCTATTGGTTTTCCTGTATTCTTTCTCTTTCCAAAGTACTATGCACATTATTGCACAATACTATGTTAAAAAACCACATTATTACACAACACTTTGTTAAAAAATCCCAAAACCAAAGGGCTTAGTTGCCTGTCCAGAGCTAGGCTCCAAAATTCACATTTGGGCACCACAATAGAAATGGACAAACTGAGAAGTCTCAGATATTCAGTGTAACTCTATATACACATGTATGTTTAATATATTAGAAAAATTGTGATTCAATATCAGCTTAAAAAATAATTTTGAGCCTATGTTGAGGCCTAGAAAGTTCTGGCAGCTCTTGTCAATGTATTTAGACACAGATTATGAGTTCCTTATCAATATTAATCATAAGTCTATGAGAGGAAAGGATCATGTTTTCTAGGACAATAAACAGCTAATAGTTGTGGCACAACTCAGCCTGTGAACTACTTCACTATTTCTTCATTATTTTTACTCCATTTTTCTTGTTGCTCAGTTTCACAGGTCCAGGATCTTCTTCTGCCAGTTTGCTTCTTTCAGAGACATAGACATTTTCCCCTTCTTAATTCCCACCTCCTGCCTTTTCTTTTCTCCTGTGTTTGCCGGTAAGTTGTCACTTCAGTGCACCATTAAACCGTGCTTAACACATTCCTTTGGCAAAGATGCCAGAACAGTTATTATAGAAATAGAAGAGAAGAAAACCTTGGATAAACAATTTAGTTAAA
>PYHW01010784.1:3801104-3825241 GCA_013186435.1 Turdus rufiventris | reverse complement strand
GCCTCCACTTCCAGTCTCCCTTTAGGGCCTCATAAAGTTCCTGGTTCTTACTAGTTTTGATCTGAGTGCTAAAAGGATGCTCTGTGAGCACCTGCCTGATCGGAAAGTCCTGAAACTCCGTGCCATTTTGCCTTTATCTTCCTTTTACAACTCGTTAAATGTCTGTTACAAGAAGCTGTATAAAGAATGGGAAGTCTCAAAAGACCACCTTGATGCATCCCAAAGACCTCAATTCCATGAAACCCTCTCAGATGGGGGTCTGAACTCCTGTGCTTCATACAAAAGCATCTGAACTTCTGGAGAAGACCTAGTCTCTAATGAAAATGTCCTTATGTATTTTTTAATCTATCCTGCTGTTTTGGATGGTAAGTCCTTTAAAATCTCTTCAGAATACATCAAAATGTCATATTGTGCCAAATGCCTATTTTTTCCCCTCTGGATCCTAGCTTAAAAATGAATGCTGTGGAATAGGAGATCATTCTGGATTACAGAACATCTTCTCAAAATGTCAGTTGTAAATAGTTAGGAAATCCCTCATTATCAATAAAATGGCACTGATATGCAGTTGAAAAGTAATTTGTAATACTTCAAATCCCTATCCTCTCAAGCTTTTTATCTTGAAGCAGTCCCTCCAGCACCAAGCAAAATATGGTTTAATGCAAGAGGGATCTTTGGGGGTTTTTCATGCCTAATGAATTAGAGTAAAGGTTTTAGAAACTCCTGCTGGACAAAGGACTTTGATTTTAATAGTGTTTCAAATGAAACCACTTAAAGTTGCTTTTGAGTCATCATCTTTTATCACTGCAATTGATATAAAATCCCTTAATATGTGTTCAGATACCATTCATTTTCTGAGTAAGAGTCATTATTGTTTATAAAACTGCATTGCTCACAATACAAGCTTGGATGTTAATGAATCTTTTTGAGGTTTTTGATCTCTGATTTCTGTTTAGCTACTTTATCCATTCACTCATATTCCTTAAAAGCTCTTTATCATTTGTGAAGCTCTCTAGTGTTACTTGTGTGGAAATTGTAACTCAATAGGCTTAAAGCCAGTATTTCTTTGATGTAGGTCAGCTGTAGAAATCCAATTGACTTAATTGGCAGAAGAGTAGACCTGTATGAGAAGCAGAGGAAAAAAAACAAGTCAGTGGAAAAAATAGTATGAAAATTTTATACTGTCAGAGAAAATGTGGTGATGTTGAAGGCAAAAAAGTGTGAGCACAGTGATAGGCATTGGTGTTGGATTGCAGAATGAGAGCTCATTTTACCACAGTTCTGGGTGTTCAGCACCGTGTTTCTGCAAATTCATCTTGTTTCTGTAGATTTTATGGCTGGAATTTTACTCTGTACTTTTGACTTACCTGCTGAGGTTTGCTGATTGCTAATTAGGTAGCTGTTTACCCATTAATGTAACACAGCTCATCTTACATTAACATCTGTAAGTGAGCATCCTGAACTGAGTTGTCCTTGAATAAATGACTCCCAAGGGCAAGTCCAGGTATCTTGTTGCAAGCTGCTGGGCAGTCAAACACTTGTGAATTTATTTGGAAGCTTGTAAAATATAACTCATTAAGAAAAAAAGTTTTTCCAGAAGATAAATGAATCTCTAAGATTTTTGCTAAAAGAATAACAAGGAAAATAATCTTGTAAAATGCATCTGTTACATGTGGTTGCTTACCAGCAAACATGCTTTCAGTGACATGCAGTACAAGGTCTCCAAATATAGATGTTTTTGAAAGGAAAAAATTCTTGAGTGTTTGAATAAAAACTGGCTAGATTTAACTTCCAGAAATAATCCAGTCTGAGTAAAATAGTGCCAAAAATGTGTGTGAGAAAAAGTTTTTCTCAAAATACCAAACCAATTTAGAATCAAATTCATGAATAGTAGCTAAGTTTCAAACACATACATTTCTTTTAAAAACGTGTTACTCACATGCTCACTAGAAAAGTTTGTAGACCACTGGTTGACTTCAGTAAAGCCTGAACTGCCCACACAGCTCTTCTTGTGGTTCCTGAAAGTATTTTATCATTCTTTCTCCAGCTTCTTTTTAGTTTTTATCTCTTAATGATGGTTCATAATTGAACAGTCAGCAATGCTGACAATGGCTTGTGTACCTGAATCCCAAAATGCTTTCTACCAGGAGTCCAGACTAGTTTATTGCAGTGCTGTCCCTCATCTAACACTTGAGCTGGAAACAGCTAGGGCTGAACTCACTTGTTTATCCCCATCCAAAAGGATGGAACATGCAAACTCCAGAGGATAATGTAGACACGCTTCAAGATGTAGAAAATAGAGCTTTTAGATCTAAAAATGAGGCTCTAAGGTTTGGTGATCATCACAACAGGTCCTCTACAGTAAAAGTAAGTAAATGCAAGCCTTTTCCATAGTCTAGTCTATACCTTGGGTGTTTTGATTCTAGAGAATATAATCCTCAGCTTCAATTCATTCCCTACATGGAGCTTTAGATTATTTTCTCCCCTTCACATTGCATAGTCCTTTTGTCCTACCAGAGAAAAATTCAGCCCCATTCAGAACACCAGCACACAGCCAATGCACATCTTAAGTGCTATTTTGAAGCTTCCAATCAGTTGTGTAGGGGGACTTGGTATTCTGGGAAAACTGTAATTGTGCCTTGCCATGAACACAGTGCTCCCACAACCTGTAGAATAAGGCAGTTGAATGTGGGCTGGAGACAATTGGAAAGACTGCTACATGATGGGCTGGAAGATGGAATGATGGAAGAACTTCAAGTCAAACACTAAATATTTTAATGCAAAATGTTAGGTACCAAATGTTTGCTTGCTGGGAAGGATATATTTAATGCTATGCAAACAGTTTGTGAAAAGGTATGTGCTGCCTAAGGAGGAAAAGTGCAATTAAAACCTCATTAAAACTTCTAAAGGAAAAGGCTTTGAAAAAACTGACTGTCTCAGAGGTTCAGAATAACTAATTTCTTTCCTTTTGAACTTAGAGTGCAGAATCTGAGAATGAGAATATAGTCTAAATACTGTTATTCACACAGATGGGAGTGAAATCTTTTACTTTGCATATTCCTGCTGCAAGCAGACATGGAAGTGTTCCTCCTGTGCTCGGAGATCTGAAGTCAATGAGCAGGGTGTTGAGGCAAGCTGCAAACCCCAAAGCAAGTGAGTGTATATTAATTCAGATCTGACAGTTGTTAAACCCAGCTCAAAAGTTTGGGGGCTCTACTGGATGATTGTCTATAACTTAGAGCACTGAAGTCAGGAAAATCCTGATGGGCCAAAGTTGAAGGAGGAAAGCCAGATCAATTTCTTTCCCATTTGTTCTAGGTATAATAGGAGATCTTTGAGTAACTGGTAGTTGGCTTGAAAAATATATGCTATATATATTTGTATACTAGTATAGAACCTTTCTTCATATAAGATAGAGAACCTCCTGCTGAGGTATTCTGCCAGGATTTGACAAGGGTTCATAACTCATCATATATGCATGATGAGGATAGTTTTGACAGGCATGGAGTCAAGTAGGTTGCATTCTGGTTTTTGTCCGGACATTCACAATTAAGCTTTTCTCAGGGTTTGGCAGAGACAGCCAATTTAAAATATTCTAGATCGCAGTAAAATGGGAACAGGCATAAAATCCTCCTTAAGTAGTGTGTCCCTGTCACTGCAAAAGGCCTGAGTACTGAAATGTCAGTGAATTCACTTTCTCATCACCTTTCTACTTAGGAGACAAGCAGACAACACCTGCTGTAAAAATAAATATTTTGATAGCATTTGGTTCTTTGGTTTGCATGTGGAGTTATGCCTTTAAAACTAAAGCCAGAGAGCAAGACAAAAATTGACTTGTTTTGTAGAAAAAGTAGCCATTTATGGACTAGGATGATTGATTTATGACCACGAAATATAGCAGACAGGGTTGATCATTTTGGCAGCACTCTGCAGTTCATATATTTGTATCTCAGTTCCAAGCACAGTCTTGATTGGGAGCATACTACAGCCAATTTTTTCAAACATGATGAATAATTTTGCATTGTCTTGTTTTGTTAGAGACATTTTAGAAAGTTTTAATATTTGCTAGTGCTCTGCAGAACAATTCCTGCCAAATGAACTTGGGCAAAAAATGGAGGCATCCAAAATCAGTCATTTTTGAACAATTTTTCTTTCAATGTTATTTGATAAAATCCTTCTCAACTTGATTAGAAGTTCTTGATTAGAGCTTCTAAGAAAATTAAGGGTCTAGAATATGGTTATCTACAAGAATGCTCAATTTCTGAATAGTTTTTGTGTGTTAAATATAGTACAAAGGTGCAATGCTTAACCCAGCCTAATTAAGAGAGTGTTTAGGTCCTATCTGTCCCACCACCATCTCTTTGAGAAGATATGGGGATGTGTTGCCAACACAACATGCTGCTCCTGATCCAGTGATGTGTAGAGGAGTTTGCTTTTGCAGGAAGAGAAATGTGTTTGCCTTCAAAGGAAGGAACACTAAGAAATACTTCAGCTCTTCTGGCTGCCTCAGCCTCAGGATGATGTGGAGCAGCAGGAGAACAGCAGCTGCCCCAGCCCTCAGGTGAGAGGGATGAGGAGTGAGTGCTCTTTTGCCTCACCAGTCCATTGGGATCGCCACTGGTTCATGTAAACTTAAGAATCTTCTCATTCTCTTTTCACTTTGTTGGGAATGCATGGGAAACTTCAGTGCAAGGTGAAAAAGTCTCACAGATTGAAATGAAGTGAAAAGAAAATCAGTCCCTGCTAGCAGGTGCCTATATAGTAGTTCATTTAGGAGTTAGGATGTACCTTCCTCATGATTTATTGTTGGTGCTTCTTCACTTCCATTATCACTGCAGAGTTGTCCTTCCGATTATGTGAGCTCTCAAGGTCTCCAGGTAAGTGCTATTAGGAAACATTTTTTTTCATTAATAACATGATGGACTAAAACTATGATTTTTCTTTTGCTATCTCAAGTTTGGTATTTTAATGTTGCACTAAAAGTGTGAGAGAAGTTTACCCAGAGTTTCCCTGCTGTGATGACTATTAATAATATTTAAATTCATGGACACTAGTGAGAGGCAGCTTTAAACAAGAACTTGAATGTCAGTCTCTTACATTGGGTTGCTGCTTAAATAATTTGCAGGCTTTTGACTGTCTTGTCGCTCTTCCTCACTTCCTTTTCTTTACTTCTGCATTCAGAGAAACTGAGTTTGTGTAACCAACTTATTTTCTTACTGTACCTTGCAGCCTTCTGGCTGTGTCACCAACACTGGATGAAGACACTAGGAATAAATTTGTTGTTTGAAGGGGAGGAGTGTGTTGGGGGGGGAGTTTCTCAGGTCTTAGTGTGTTCTGTGTTTTTTTTCTCCTGCAACTTGAGCAAGAAATTTCCTGACAGAAAAACTTAGGTCATGAAGTAGTCACAGTAGTAAGTGGAGGATGATGGGCAATGGAGGATGATGGACTCAGCAAGCAGCTAGGAGAAGGCAGGTATATATGTCTGCCTGCTTCTTTGCACAGCTTAAGCAAATACTTGCAGAGGCAGTAGGATTGTTAAGGAGTCTTAAATTTTGGGAATATGCTTGTAATACACTACAGCACTGCCAAGGCTAAATTACAGACATAATAGCTTGAAGAATACAGAATTATTGGTCACATTTACTAATTAAAAAAAAAATTGTACTGTTCCCCCTAAATATCACTAGAGAGAAATTATGCAGTACTAATATTTCCCTGAGAAATCAGCATTAAGAACAGTGTTGCTGTCCTCATAATGTGAGTAATTAAATAAGGGGGAAAATAGCAGCTATTCTATGGGCTTCAGACATGATAGCAATGGATATTGTGAAATGAGATTTAAAATAGAACGTGTTCTGTGAATATTTCATATCTCTTTTACAAAATTTGTCTACAAAACACTGGGCAGATTTAAAATATTTGCTTTGAGTAGCAGAAAATAACTTAGCTGTTACTCAAACTCTTTCAATGACTTAAAAATAAGCTTAAAAAATGAACAAGCTACTAATGGCAAAATTTTCTATTCAAGGGTGGCATACACATAAGCCTGGGAAAAGTTACTATTACCTATCATTCTTGCTGTAAAGCTGCATGAATGTGTACAGTACTCACAGTTTGAATGTGCAAAAGAATGCACTATGCAGAACAGGTGATGATCAATGCAATTTAAGCACTTCAGTGACCATCTGGGCTTTCAGTTATTTTAAGATGGAAAAAAACTAGCTTGACATGTTGATTGTGAAACCGCAAATACCAGCACTCTACAATATTTTTCAGTATTTTGTTTTGTGTCTTTTAGCAAAAGAATGCTTACAAATCTTAGAAGTGTAGCACTAGAAAGGGACCTTTTTTTCCAGCTTGTCTCCTTTCAGTGCGATAACATTAATGACAGATGTTTTGTCCCTTGCTGTCTAAGCAGTGACACATCTTCCCTGGACACTAATGATAGACACAGAAACACTGTGAATTAGAAATTTCTTTTCCAGACTCCATCTGAAACCTCTTCAGCAGCCAAAGTTTGTTTCTCTTTTTCCTCTTCCCTGTGAGACTGGAGAACAATTTATCGCTACAGCACTTTTATCAGCTTTCACATTATAGAATAGTTGTCATGTTACCTGTAAGATCCCTCTACTCTAGACTAACCCTGCTGAATTCGTGCAGCTTTTCCTTTTGGTTCACTTTTTTAAACCTTTGACTCTTAATGTTCTTTTCAGGATTTGGTAATTTTTTTATATCCGCCTTTACAGAGAGCCCAAGCTATAGTCAAGGTTCTAGCTGAGCTCTCACCAGGATGATGAAAAGCAGAATAATTTTCTCAATTTCAGATTTACAATATTTCTGTTCATACGGTTCAGAATAAGTTGACTCTTAACAACCAGAATTTTCCCTGGTATAATCTTATGGGTTGTTTCCCTTCTCTGCATTTATGCTCTTTATTTCTCCTTACTGTGGGCAGTGCTTTGCTCTGGTCCTAATTCAATTTATCTTATGGTCTTTACCATTTTTCTGGCTTACCAGGGTTATTCTGGGTTTTGATATTTTCTTTCAATATGCTTTTAAATTATCCTAGTACAATGTGATGTGTGAATTTTCTGTGTTTATTTAATTCCTCAAATAATTTACAGGTATTGTGGCTTGAATAGTTAAAAAGTAATCACAGGGCAGACCTCTGGAAGATCTCACCTAAAGTCTCCTAATATGATAGCAAGTCATGAACTGCTAGTTTTTGAGATTATTTCACTGGCCCTTGGTGAATGTTTCCAGTTTGTTGTAATGTCAGTGTCAAATACTTCACTAAATCTGGGGGGTGGTCCATCTATTGCTTAACCTTGTTCACTAAGCCAGGTAGGAGGAAATTCCCTTGATCTAGTGTGATGTTATGTTTACATCATGGAGGAGATTATTTTATTTACTTACCACTATTCCCAGAATTCTGCAAGTCTTCCAGAATCTTCCCAAATATCTCATTCAGCTGCGTGATCTGTAATTCTCAGGTACTTCTTACACTTTTAAAAATAGGTTTGTTTTTCTCCCTCTGCTTTTGCAATCTCAGTCACACTTTTCCCTCCATATCAGGATCAGTTTCTGATCTCAAAAACCAAGTATAGGTACTGTGTTTCTTGGGGAGCTCCTTCCAGCTGTGATTTTATTCATCTTGCTGGCTCACTGCATTTCATTGCTGTCACTCTCTGCATGCATGCATGTATTCTTGAACTCCCAGAAGTCTTTGTATGAAAGAACTGAGTTCAGAAAAAGCAGGCTACAGCCCACAGAACAACACAGGTTTTTCAAAACCCATCTCACAATATCACTATTAGTATTAAAATATACATAAAGGAATGTTTTCGAAGATGAACGCTTACTTGTATGCTGTAAAAAGAGTGTGGTAACTTACCAAGGTTCCACATTATACATAGATGTATGTGAAAAGCACTGAACATTGGGTAATTATTTTATTTCCACATCCTAAATTTATGAAGGAAATTAACGGAAGTGTCTCAAAAAATGTGAGATATGGCTCTGACTACCAGATAGGCGGTACTCCTTCTCTGCATTAGGGCATGGAGACTATATTGAAAGCTCTTAATACGGGAAAACCGTTGTCCCAGCCTGAATTATAGAAGGGTTTTTTTACTATTTAGCAAAACTAAGCCAGTTTGTATAAATGAATTTGGAATGGCCAATGTACTCCACAATGCCCACAACAATCAAAAATTGGCCTGTTCCATAATGGTGGGGTAGGGAGAGGGCAAGAGCACAGGCATGTCTGTATTTTCATTAGTAATCACACATTGTATATGCATGTCCTTTGTAAGTCAAGGCAGTGGGTAAATGAAGATGGTTTTAGTAAAATACGTGTTACAGGAAACACCCAATTGAATGAGATGATGGAAAATGATAGCAAAACAATAAAGTATGAATGATGTAAGTTGCAAAAGCTGTCTTTGCTCCACAATTTCCACATTAACAATGGATGAACACTGGATGGTTATTTACTAGTATTTATTTAAGAATTGAAACAATAGTGCCTAAGAGCTAAGCTGTTAAATATATGGCAGTGGTACATAAAGCACATCTCTGAATTCCATGGAAGGACACTTCAAAATCGAGGTCCTGCATAGGAACTCTGGGAAGCACTACACTGGGTGGAGATGGCAACCCTGGATGAATGGTGTCAAAATGTTGTTCCTGAGGTTTTTCTGTGTGCAGATAAAGTTAGCTTAGTAACCAGATGAATTTAGGAGCTTTTTAAAAATGTGCTCAAATTATGAAGAGCCCTATTACATGTTAGAATGGTGAGAATGTGTGCCCTTGGTGAGCTCTTGTGATAATCCTGTGGCTTGAATTTTTGCAGGTAAAACATGTTGGTTTATAAGGGAATGGAGCAGACCTTTGTCCATGTAGGGTATTTTTTCTCTGAGGTATTTCTGGGAACTGCCTCAGTTTCAGTGAGGGTCTTTGTTGGAAGCTGAGGCTGCTATGAGGTTAGGGAAAATACTCTTCAAGCAGGATTTATTTTGAGGTAAATCTAAATGACTACTTAGTCATCGATCAACAGCTTAGAGGAAGGCAGCTAGAAGTAGTCAATACTCTCTTCCGAACTGGACTCTGTATCTCACACCAGAACAGAGTTTTGCAAATTCTCATAATCAAGTATCAAGCCTTCAGTGCAGGTTGCCCAGCTTCCCTAGGATCAGTTGAACTGTAGCCACGTATGCCAGCTGAGATTTTCTCCCATGGAGCTGTAACAACAGAAGCATCAACACTGAGATAAAATTGGCATGTTGGGTTTCCTTTCTAGGAGCTACAGTTTATCTGGGAATTAAGTTCTAGCATTATAGGGGGAAAAAAAAAGTATTTTAAACGTGAAAATAATTAATGAACATTAAGCAGCAACTAAAGCAAACTCAAAAGTGGATAATCATGCCTTTCACTAGCAGTTCAGAGAGTGTTGTTATTTTTCTTTCAGAAAAAAGTCAAAAGGATTGAATTAAGGAAAGTAAGATAATTATTTTAATTGTAAATACTGATTTCTACATCAAAGACTCCATTTCTGCTTTTAATAGTGAGTAGAGAATGTTTTGAGGATTTGATATCTTTTTCCTAAGCCTGTGGTTTTTTAACTCCAGCACCAAAACTGATTCCACTCGCTCAATATGTGGTCTTTCATCACACTGTTAACTTTGAGAAAAGTCTTTCCAACATTTCAGAAATTCTTTAATAGAAAAAATGCCTACAGTTGCAATAACTCTTTCTTCTGACCCATGGGGGTTTGTGAGTCTGATAGCTAAGGAGCAAACATCTTTTTTATGTGTTGAAAGGGAAGAATGACACATTCAAGCTGTGATACATTTTATTGCCTGAGACTTCATCATGTGCATTAGGCCTTGAAATTAAAGTTTCTTGTTAACTGAATGTGCTTCTACTAAGATTTGCCTCAGTAAAATAAAATAGCGAAGACAAATGGCCTTTGTTTGTTTGCTTTGTTTTAGTAACATTGAGAGTTACAAGTCACATATGTTAATTTTTTTCAGTTAAGTCAAAAGCCGCTGTTTAATAAAACATTGACGTGGCTTTAGTAGATCAACATGATAATTAATTTCCCCATGTTGTTTAAAAGACTTCCTTCACGTTGGAGATGTGGGACAGAAAACTTTGTATATGCATCCTTTATGGCTTCTACTGATTTTAAGTTCCTTCTGGAACTTCTTGACTTCAGCTTCACAGCATGACTTGTTTCTTCCTCATAAGAATATGGATAGGGACAGCTGAAAAGTTCTGGGGTTGGTTTTTTTACAGTATCTATATCTGAATGAGCCAAATTCTCAAGAATCCTTTCATTAATTTCAGTGATATTCTATGAGTGTGTTTTAAGGCCTGATTTGAGGGCCTGGGACTATAAAAGGACTTCAGAAATTCTTGATGATATCATTCTAAGTGCTGTTACTTTTATGAGCATTTGAGTTATTAATTCATTTTTCATGACTATGAATCTATCTATCCCTAAATGAATATTGGTGCCATGTGTCCTCAAAGGTATTTGAGGCATTCAACAAAAGCCTTGTTTGGTGATGTTTTCTAAATTAAAAATTGCTTTTGATTTTCACAAGTACCTGAGATGAAGAAGGTAAAAAAAGGGCAGAAAGTAAAAAAAAGATATAAAATTTTCCATCTTGTAGAAAATTGTCTACAAATTTTCCATTAAAGCAAAGTAACTTTTTCCTCATGCTGTAGTTTTGAATTGCTTTAAACCACAAGTAGTATCTTAAAAAGGAGTAACATTATGTCAGATAGGACCATATTGAGTACATTTAGCTAAATAAACTCTCTATCCTTCTTGATTTGATGGAACACCAAGATTTTCTGTTAACTTTTTTTTATTTATTTATTTTTAGATTTATGCACACACATACTTGCACAATATGTGTGTATGCATTCAGCAGTGACAGCCATGGCATGTGTTTGAGATACAAATATGGAATTATTAATCCTGTTTGTTCTCAATCTGAAGTCTCTAATATTGTATAAGAGGAAGGTACATTTATGTAAGTCTCAAAGTGAAATTGGTGTCTCCTAATCATAAAATAAAATAGGGGAGAGCATCCAGAAAAGGTGTTAGTAGCTAATAAAGAAAAGGTGTGTGTGCAATAGTCCCCATAGTAATAAAATAGAAGTTCCCTGCTTACACCTTGCTAGACATTTATTCAGAATGAGCCAAACAAGTAATCACTGAGAATGATACCTATAGGCTAATAATGTTCAAGAACTCTTTGGTTAATTTGTTGGTTGACAAATTGGGAAGTGGTAGAGATGTACCATGAAACTACTGAAAATTACTGAATTATGTTGGCTCAGTTGACATTAAAAGCTGGAATGAAACTGTGCATGACATAGAAAGATACCCTAAGGCATCACCCTATTTTTCTTATATACTAAAGTCATTATAAGTTGTAATGTCCCAGGAGGTTCCTAGTGCCATGCAGCTGTTGATACTTGAAATAGTTGTAGTGGAACCTGTGTATTTCCAATCCCCTGCTTTTGGAGCACACACTCGTAACTATTCCAAAGTTCATAGTACAGTGTCAGAGCTGCCATGTAGAGAGAGAGCTTTATGCTGCTTCTGCTGTGACTAGAGCTTGAGTGGAGTAATAAAGCTGATTTTCTTTGTTTCATCTGGCTCTGATACCCCATAGTTTAGGGTCAAGACCCTTAATCAATTCTCTGGGAGTCCTGTGTTTCTGATTTCATGCTGCCCTGAGCCCTTCCATAGAGAATTCTTGCAATCTCTTGCCTGCTTCTATTACCATCAAGAATTTCTGTTGGCACCCTGCAAAATGAGGTCAGGAGAACTGAAAGCAAATCAGATACATTTTGGTGCATTTTGGGTAATCAGTGTTCTACTTCAGTAGATATTTTGTAGGCACACAGAAAAATCCAGTTTGGAGAGGACTAAGACAATGCTGTTTATTTTAGCAACTCCACAAGAACAAAATGACATCTTTAAAAAAGATATGGCAAAAAATTAAAATACGCCTATTACCCATACATTGGACAAGAAGCCTAAACCTTCATGATAGTTTGACTCCAAATTTAGCAAAGAAATCTTTCCAAAGATGTTTGGAAGACTGATGGTCTATGATGAGACTGAATATGGGAAAACTCAAAAAAGGGGAAAAAAAAAAGGAAAAATCCCAAATGCAGACTAATCAATAGATTGCAAGATGACACTTTGTATTGTATCAGATGTCTCTGATATATTGACTTTTTCTCCCATTTGGTTATGAAGGACCATCCCCTTTGTAATGGTGACCTTTGATCCTCATGTCCTTGCCTGCACAGGGATCACAGTCTGTAATTGTGATTTCAAACTGTTTCCAGTTCCTTTCTAGTCTTTGCAGGAGTTCCATAATTTTCTGCTTTGGTGCAACGTAGTATAGCAGTGGTAGAGTCAGTGTCTCCTTTACACAATGTCAAAGCAGTTGTATGACAAAGTTGTTAAGCAGTGACTGCTGCTATACAAGTCACAAGTTTGGGCAAATTGCAGGTCTGTCTAAAGAATAGGTTACACAGGTGGAAGCAGTATTGATGGGAATCAGGTTATAGCAGAAGTACTTGCCTGGGAAGTGCTGTGAGGGATGTTGTGTGTTGAATGCATGTGAAATTCCTAGTGGGTGCATATTCTTGGTAAGATTCTTTTGAAGATCTTGATCTAGAAAGACATCAACTTTATTACTGTTTGTCCCCTTGGTGTAAATGCATAACTATATGCACTCCATCATCCTGGCTACAGATCGTGGTGCTCTTATCCTGGCTCACTCATTCTCCACATCTTTACTGCTATTCATGCCCATTTCCTACACACAGTGTGTAGGCTCCCATCCTTAATGTGTTTTACTGAGAGCATTCTGGCTTTTGCCAATCAAATATTAATTTCATTTCTCCAACATGGTTTTAAAAGTTATTTTCTAGTCTAATATTATTCAGGAGATTTTCCTGTGACACAGTCTTGCAACATTGATTTTGATGGAACAAACAGCAGTAAAACTAGTGCCTGAGATCTTAGAGAAAATTTATTAAGATTCATGTAGAATTTTACAACAAGAATAAATGTTTCAGATAAAATCCCAAGGACAAGACAAACAGTATTTTAATACAAAAACAGATTCTATCTAAGCTCTACAGGGAAACCTCACATTTGAAAGCTCTTATTACCAAACAAAATGGGTATTCTTACTATCTAGTCATATATTATAGATCTGTTTGCTTTTCTTTGCACAGGCATTGTGTGAGAACGGAGGTGATGAAATCTATCTGGAATCTAATTTAATAAGGTCAGCCTTATCAAAGGTTTGGTGCTTCTGTCAGATTACCTGGGCTCTGTGGCTTGGCTGTGTTTGGGAATGGCACTACAGGTGGTGCTGTGAAAGGCTGAGGAAGCTGATACTGAGTGTGCTCTGTTTGCCCACCCCTGCACAGTCCTCCTGGCTGCTGCTGTGACTGGAGGTGCTGTTCTGCATTAGAGCATTATCTGCTTTTCACTTCAATGTTGTTCTGTGAACAGCTCTGGCATCCCTTGGCTGTGCATCAGACTGCTCACATGCCTCACCAAGACAGAGCACCGAAATTCCATAGAGAATAGAGAGTAGCTTTTCATTCCCTCTGCCAGCACCATCCAGAGGCAGAAAAAAGTTATCTCGAAAAATGAGTGAGACTTTTCTTTGCAAAATTTTGCATAAATTCCCCTCAGCAGAAACATATTTCCAAAACCAAGAGATTTAAAATGTTCGCTCTGATATTGTTTTTGGTGATTAATGAGATCTGAAATTTTAATTAATTTGAACTCAAACAAATTGATATTGTCACCTTTAGAAGCAGAAAGAAAAACAAGGTCATGAATAAAAAGATTATTAAGGAATTCTTTTATATGATTATATTCTCATTGTTTTGGATATGACTCCCTTTTCCCTCTCCTTCATTTCTAGCTGAATAACGCTATTCAAGTCTGGAGGTCTTATAAAGTGAATAAAAAACCCAGTTTAGCTAAACTGATGATGTCACAATTCCACTGTCTCAAGTATACAGCTGCCTTACAGTCTGAGGAAAAATAACACTGACTTGAAGAGTAGGCTAGAATTTGAGGGGCTTTTTTGGTTTTTTAGGTAGCATGTATGTAAGGCATCTTTAATGCATTCCAGCCTGCTGGAAATGATTCCTACCTTTACCTTTTCACCACACAATTTATGAAGGATAGAATTCACCAGTTTTTTCTGGTTGCCTCTGTGTGAAACTGAATGGATATATTGATTTATTATTTAGGATAACATCTTCCAGAAGTTACTCCATTGACATTAGTGGTTATCTGCCTAGCTGGTCACTTCAATGCATATGTTCCATATGTACTTGTACATTCACTTTTACACAAGCAAAATTAAACTGAAACTGTCATCCTGCTTATTACTGTAAGAAAATTTCCTCATCATTTGAAACTAAAGAGAAAATTATATTTTGAAAGAATAATCATCAGGGTAGAATTAGTGCAGATTGAAACATGTCTAGGAAAATTAAGTAAATGTACCTGGCAAATACATTAATGGGGTTCAGTTAATATCCTTGTAATGAAATATGAATGATGAGCCTAAACCATCAGAATTTTCTCTCTCCCTGCCCTTCATATCGTTTTCCTCAAGTACCTACAAAGACTTCAAGGAGAGTCCTTGGATCTGATCTACTGACTGCAGAGCAGTGGAAAGTGGGCATTTCCTATGGGGGTGTTTTACATCATAGACTTTGGCAGTTGACTGAGTTTACCTGTTTCACTTTAAAATGTGCAGGTCAGATATCCTTTCTTGCTGTACCTCTGGAGGTTGTGCACTATAAACTCTGAGAGCTGCACTTGATTCCTCTCTTCAGAACTCTCCCTGAATTAGACTTGCTAACAGGTTATTCGTGTAAGCTTCATTTCCACACTAGGAAATGCAGCTTACAAACCATGAAACAGATCACTCCGTAGCCTCTTCCTTCTTGATACTTCCATTAGTTTGGAAGAGGATGTGTGGTTTGTGTTTTTTCCCCCTCATTTTACTCTGCCATGAGATGTTGCAGGGAAGAAAAAGCAAACTCATGTGCTTCAGTTTCCTGAATTTTTCCTCTGTTTCAGGACTTGTATGTGAATGGTAGTGCTGAGTATATGCACAGAGGGATAGCAGGCTATGCCTTACAAACAATTGTCCAGGTCTCCTGGAGGTGGACAGTATTTGTCCTTTGTCAGTGCTTTACCCTGTTTGTAAGTATTTTGTTTTGAGGTCTAATAGGAAGGTTATGTTACCTGATGTAAAGCTGAGCAGTGTTGACACAGAGATTTTTTGATGTGAGAATACAAGCATTCGCTTACAGAAGATCTGTAGTTTCTTCAGTTTTATGAGCTTGACAGTAGAAACTATGTTTTGTCTGCTTCCTTTTCTTGCTCTATACACAGTGGTTTTATCTCTCTCTGAAATAGCTTGTCTCAGCTGTAACAAAGGAAAAGAGCTCTTATTGCATAAAGTACTAGCATGTATTAATACAGGATGACAAAAGTCTGATTAAGCTAAGGAAAGAGACCATATTAAGAATAAATATAGAAAGAGTTGGAGGTACATCCTTTAAATTCACTGTTGTAATCTGAGGGACAGATGGGTAATATTCACCTTCTAAATCCACAGTTCGTTTGCACTTAGGCTGAGTCTGATTTCTAGACAGCTGCCAGGCAGACGCTGTCCCCGATTGTGTTTGTCCACCTCTAAAGGAGAAGGAAACGTGGCCAGGGGAAGGAAGCTTTCCTGGCTGTGTGGGACAAGGCAGGACCGTGGAAGGTCCCACCCCGAGCAGTGTACCGGAGCTGTTCTGTGAGAACGAGCGTCCTGCCCAGACCTGGAGCTCCTTCTCAGCAGATGGCACTCTTGAGCTGATCAGCTTGACACAGCTGCTTCCACACCAGGATTCTCTCCCCACCTCTCGTTTTTCAATGAATTATTTTCTTTCAATATCATGGTGATGCTTTCTGCATGTATCTCAAACTGCAAGTCATGACAAGGTGGTGTTGTACCACTTTAAATGCAGAGGGCAGCAAAAACCCTGCACAGGAACAAGGTTTTGCACTTTGTTCCTGCTGGAAGTCCATTTCCTTCTTCAACCTCGATAAAACCTGATTTTGAGTAGTGCCTACTTGTATCATGTTTTTAAAGACTAACTTTATTCCTTGGTTGCAAGAAATTGCATGCATATTGGCAAAATATATAATGGCTCAGCAAAGAGCTATGGACAGAATTTAGGATGGTTCAGTTCTCCCAGTATCCTGGGCTCTTGCACCAGATGCAAAATTACGTAATCCTGTGGGGGGAATCCTTACAAAAGCTGGCCCCAGCCTTGCAGGGAATTGCCTACCAAGCATCCTATTGCTAATACTGCCAGTGTCATCCTGCAGAAGTATTAATGTGAGAAATACTTTAGGAGTATGAATATTGTGGTTACTGCAGTTGCGTTTTTTAACATCCCTGAACCTGTCAAACCAGTTTCCAATGGCTGAATACTCACATTTCACCCCTGCTGCTTCCCAAGTTATGAGATCTTTGGATTGTCATTGATGTAAAACTGAATGCAATGAAGGTCTAATCTGCCAAAGTTGATTTGTATTACAGCAAGGTTTGGGTTTAAAGGAGATAAAAATTCCTGATTCATTCTTGTATAGCTGCTGTCTGAATTGCATTCTTCCATTTAAATGCATGCTAATTCAAAGCTGTGTACTTTTTCTTTTTTACTTCAAAAGAGCACCACCAATGACAGATGAATAAGAGGAATCAGGAATAACAACTAAGAATAAATACCTCTACAAACCCTTTCTCAGTGTCATTTGTAGGAGATATTCTACATTGACTTGAGGAAAAAAAAAGAAGGCAGACTGTGACTAAAAAATGCTTACAACTGGAATGTTAGTATTCTTAGCAGGTAAATAATTGCATCCTTCATACTTCCTCATTTATGTGTTAATAGTTGACAAGCAAAAAATAGATGCAAAAGCACAATTAAATGTGTCTGTGCAACATACCAAGGGGTTATTTTCACTCTTTTTTAATATTGATCTGATCCAATCAGGGATAAACTCTCCCATAACACAACACAACACAGATGTGCTCAAGTTATTCCTGTGCATAATGCAGTCTTTGCTTCAGTGTTTAATAGCACGAGCATTTGTTCTTTGGGTACCCAGCCCCCTGAGCTGGAAGACAGGGATGGAGAGCAGAATGAATCCCTATGATCCAGGGGAAATGGTCAGTGTCCTGCTGAACCACTTGGACACACATACAAATCTATGGGGGCAGGTAAGATCTATCCAAGGATACCGAGGGAGCTGGTGGAAGTGCTCATTGAGATGTTTTCTGCCATTTACCAGCAGTCCTGACTAACCAGGGGAGCACCAATTGGCTGGAAGTCAGGTAGTGTGATGCCTATCTACAAAAAGGACTGGAAGGAGAATCAAGGGAACTACAGACCTGGCCTCAGCCCGACCTCAGTGCCAAGAAATATCGTGGAGTAGTTTCTCTTGAGTGTCATCGTGTGGCATGTGCAGGACACCCAAGCTAACTTGGTTTTAAGAAAGGCAGGTCCTGCTTGACCAACCTGACCTACAGCAAGGGGGCATGTTTAGTGGGTGAGAGAACAGCTGTGGATGTTTTCTGCCTGGGCTTCCTAAGGCCTCTGACAGTTTCCAACAACATTGTCCTGGACGAACTGGCTACTTGTGGTATGGATGTGTTCTAGTACCCAATCTAAACCTTCTGTTGTGCAACTTGAGGTCATTTCCTCTCATTCTGTCACTTGATGCTTTGGAGAAGAGGCTGATTCCCATCTTAACACAAATCCCTTTCAAGAAGTTGTAGAGAGCAATAAGGTGCCTCCCTGAATCCCTTATCTCCAGGCTAAACACACCCAGCTCCCTCAGCTGCTCCTCACATTCCTGACCTTTAACCAACTTCATTGCTCTTTTCTACACCTGTTCCAGCCCCTCAATGTTGTTCTTGCACTGGAGGACCCAAATCTGAGCACTGTACTCAAGGTGTGGCCTCATCAGGGCCAAGAACAGGGGGATGATCACTGTCCTGGGCCTGCTGGCCACAATATTCCTGACACAGGCCAGGTGCCATTGGCCTTTGTTGTGGCAACATGAGGGTCAATCTCCTACCAGGTATCAAAGGACTGGATGAGAGGAAATGGCTTCAAGTTGCATGAGGGAAAGTTTAGATTGGATAATAGAAAAAATTGAAAGAGTGACCAAGTAATAGAACAGGCTGCCCAGGGAACTGATTGTGTCCCCAGCACTTCAGGTATATAAAAGACATGTAGATGTGATACTTAAGGACACAGTTTAGTGTTGGATGGGGCATTGCTGGGTTAATGGTTGGATGCAAGGATCTTCAAGGTATTTTTCAATGTAAACAATTCCATGGTTCTGTATGTTGGGGTGTCTTAGTCATTATTTTTAATACCTTTTTTAAAAAAAATCAGCTGTATTTCTATACTGAATGGAGCAAGAACACATTTTATCATATGTGTTCAGTTTTTTTACTTTATACAGGCAAGTAAGAAGTGACAAGTGACTGAGGCATAGTCCATGCAATTCTGGCTGTGGTCTGTCCTTAGCTGCTTGAAAACTTGGGTGTGGCTATGATGCATTAAAAATGTATTAGGAACAGCTAGAATAGCTGGCTGCTTTTAGCAAGGATCTTGATATTTTCTTCAGAAACCATCCAGAAATCAGTTTCTGTCTAGGTTTTACTCTCCATGAAAAAGAGTGTGTTTCTTTACTCATCATTTCTGAGATACTAGCAGCTTTCCAGGCAGGTATTCCATCTTACTGGAGATTCAAAAGGCATTTTAGAGCAGATGTTTCTGCAACATCTGCTATGACTCATCATGGGTGAGATGCTACTAGAATACCAGAGTTTATCCTCTCTTAAGACCAATAAGAAATAATCAAACTGCAGGGAGACAGTGCCCAGAGGTATGAAACATGACATGTTTCAGGGATGTGTTTCCAAACCTTTGTTGCTCAAAGGACATATGATGCCTCTAGACAAAATTGTTTCCCAACACAGCATAGAACAACATCAGCACTCTCATAATGCACAGCTGTGTATCTTGTACCCTGTGGAGCTTATTCTCTGCTCTGGAGAATTGCTTACATGACATTGCCATCTGGATGCATGCAAATTATTTTGTTCTTAGTTTTATAAAAACATTAGCCTTGCTGCTGAGAGGAGGTCATTCAGGGTGTCTTTATCTACATGCACATAAACACATCTTCCCTGCCCAGACAAGCTTACTGTGTATAGTTGCAAGGACATAAGAATTTTGTGATGCTATAGGCATGTAAAGAGTGTGGAGGTTTGCTAACTTTATTCTACTGGTGGATACTGTCATTGCGGCAAGCCTCTTCTTGTTGTCTTTCTCTTGATACACACTACATCTGATCTGTGGCAAGCCCAGCTTGCTGGATGTGGGATGAAAATATTTCAAATTCTATGTTTTGATCATCCTGTGCTCTTTTTTCCTGCTGACCTTGCAATTGCAAGACATCCTCCTTGCAAGCATAGTGCTTGATTAATTGCAATTCCCATTCAGCCTGGCTTCCAGTGGAGTAGCTGCCCTGCTTATGCTTCTTCAGGGCTCAGGGCTTATTTGCTCTCTGGTTTGAGGAATCCTGGGCAGATAACACCTATTTTGTCATTTTTATTTTAGCTGCATGTGAATTAGCAAATGGACTGTAAAAAGTATAAATAAAGTGTAATTCAAAACAAATGGCATTGTCCATTTGTTTATTTTTTAGGGAAGGGTGACTGACTTAATCTTCTTTCAAGAAATGTCTTTGATGAAATAGTGTGCTAGTATATATTTGTATGTGTGATGCTTCAGGAATTTGCAGGTTATGTGCGCATGCAGAGATGTTTGCCAGCCTCAGAAAAGAAATTGTATTTTCTTAGAGTTGTTCTTAGAATAAGTGCTCTTAGGAAAAGAGAAGATGAAGAATAATATTTCTCGGGTTTCTGTCATGCTTCAGTAATTTTAACCTCTATACTTCTTGCACTGTGCGTGAAATCTATTTCCCTGCTGGTTCCCCTGGTTCATAGTACCTAACTAGTGAGGTCTGCTTAAACATTAAGTGATTTCACCCTGGACTCAAAGTAAGGTTTAAATTCTTGAAACTCTGGCACCAACATGTGACAGGTTATGAAGTTGAGATAAACTATGCTTCTTTATTTAAAAAAACATAAGTAAGTGAGGTGATGGATTTGGGGTACCCATGTGACCTTTTAGAGCCTGGAACACTAAAACTTTCTTACTATTTTAGTTTTTAGAATACAGAACAAAAGAAATATGTGCAAAAAGATAGTTGATGTTGGTTTTTAATTGCTCATAATTGTCTGGATTATGTCAACAGACCAAGAGATGATGGTGTTAATTTCAACAGACCAAGAAATGATGGTATTAATATATGATATTAATTTTTCTCCTTGTTCTACAGGAAATAAATAAGCCATTGAAGTGTTTTCTTCATGTATGTGAGTTCTCTTTAGCAGCACAGCATTTCTGCTCAATACAACCCAGTTCTCACTTCTTTTGTAGAAAACTACTAAATTCTGTTTTGGCCAGAAACTATGAAAAAGGAAATCATATAAGCAGAGGTTTATGTAGGAAAGATTTCTTTGTCAGTCTCATGAAAAAGCAGTTCCTGACATATTAACATGTTGACTTTTTTAAAACACAACTTGCAAGAATATTTTATGATGCTGAGGAGAAATTATTGGAGATTATTAAGAGCTTTCAACTTCTGCCCTTTTTATCAGTAATCACCTAAATTACTGTCCCTGATCAGAAAAATTAGTTAATCAGTTTATTAGGTGTGGGTGGTGAGTATTAAAACTCCATATGAGTATTTCTATTTTCTTTAAAGTGGTGTGTTGTACAAGAAAAAGAGATGTCAGGGTGGATAAACAAAAAACAAACTTTCAAGGAAAAGCTATGGAAAGAGGTTTAAGGGAGTCCTTGGCTTTTTACAGTGGATATTGGTGAGAAGGGAAGGACTTTCATCTTTCTTCGCTACAGATAAGAGTGATACTGAAATTCTGTATGGAGGTGCAGTACTCAGGCTCTTCAAAAGATGGTTGAAAATCTGACAGTAAAAAAAAATAAAAAAAATTACTGTGTGGATGAATAGGAGTCTATTATTTATGGACTGACAAAAGAAGTCAGCCTGGTTAGTTGACCACCAAGGCAAGATGTTTCCATCAGTTAGTTTTTTTTTTGTATAATTGAGAAAATTATATATTTCCATCTGACCCTAAGGATCAGTGCTTTATATAGCCTACACTCATTTCAGCCTACACTGTAATTCAGTAAACTTAAAATATCATGGGTTGAGATTTAGAGGGAATGATTGCTGCCTTCCTGATTTGTTTGTGCATGGAAACTGAAGCAAGGTTTGTGTGTCTCAGTCAGAGGACAAAGACTGGCACTGTTTATTAGTCTGGAGACAATACAGGGTCATCAGAGTGCCATGCCAGCATATATGAAAATATAAAGAACAAGAATGTACATTTATTTAGCATTTTAACATGATAAAATATTTCTTTTTACATGACTGTCTTCTCCAGTGACTACCAACACTGCATAATAAATCACCTAAATTATACCTAGAGAGCCTCAGTGTTCTATAACTGTTGCAATAAAGGTGTTTTGTATGCTCTGATTGCTTTCCTCTATGCTCCTTTCACTTGGAAGACACTGAACCTCTTCCACAAACAAATTTCCAAACTGGCTCTGTTTCATAGGCTACACAGTAGATAATGCCTTTAATAGAGTGGGGTCAGAAGAGGGAAGCTGAGTGAAAAAGTCAATACTAAGAAGCATCTAAATATTTTGTCTCACCAAGAGTAAAGCAGTTACAATCTGAACAACAGCTGGGGCTTCTTATGATGATTTCTTTCCTTTCTTTCTTTGAATTCTAGACCAGCATGCAAGGTGAAAGCTTAACTACAGTGCTTTACTTCAGAGATGCTCATAGGCAGTGGAGCGTGCCAGACTTTATTGGAATTTGAAAGTGCAGTCAATGGCATTTTCTGCTGTTCTGATCCTCATCCTATTCAAACAGTAAATTTACAATCTAATCACAAGTTGCATTGTCAGTCTAAACAGAGTAATGCAAGGCTTCGAGGCATAAGGTAATCCAACAAGAATGACAGACAGTGGAATTACTCTTGTGTTTGCTTTTTCATTATGAAGAAAGCCTTTGAACTTTCAAAATTAGTGGCCTTATATTCTTTGGGGCATGCCAGGTGTGTGAGTCCAAGTCACACATGGTAATCAGCCAGCTGGTCAATTACTACTTTCTAAGGCTAAATAGTGCAATTGGACACTGATGGAAAGCAAAATGAAATATTATGAGCACCCTGTAATTGCTTCATCAGAGGCAATAGGGCTTTCACTTTGGGCACTTGCACACAAAGACTCTGTAATTCACCCAGGAAAAGAACTCATGGTCCATGACCCACCCTATATTCCCTACTCACTGATGCTCATTGCAACATTTTGTATCCTCTTGCCTCAAGTTAAGGCTGGCATAGAAACTTAATAGCCCTGAGAATCAGGGCAGTGGTGCTGCTGGGAAGTCATTACTGACCTTTTAATTTTGTGCATTATGCACCCTTGGGGACACCCTGAGGTTAATGGCATTTTAGAATAACATCAATATTTTGACATGATAGCCTTGCAAGGACTGTAATACAGAATTAAGTCAGGTTTTACAAACAATTAATGTACAGCCAGATGCAGAAGGGATATGCTTAATCTTGGAGGCCACATAACATTCTGCATATTATTCCCTTTGCATGGCTGGTCTGTAATGTTACTGAAGTAACTTATAAAATGCATTTCTAATGATTCATACAAATATTTAGAGGGAACAGTAAACACAATAGTTAAGACTAATTTTACTGAAAAATGTAACTTTGAACTTGTCCATTCCTCTCTCATACCAATACATGTGATCTGATATTGGTTCCTCAGGGTAAGATGTGCTTATCTAGATGTTCAATAAGGTGGCATAACATAATAGACACCTGAAATTATAGTAATCTAGAAGTTCATTCAGTTTACTTGAATTAGGAATTTGACATTGTTTTCCTGTTTCTGACATAGCCTTGCCTGGTAACTTCATTTAAATCACTACATTTGGTACAGTATTTTTGTATTAGTGATGTAATAATTTCAGCAGGAAGAAATGAACTAGAAATTAAATTTTCATGTGTCTTGTGCATTTGTCATGACGGAGGTTTTTTAATGTATATCCCAAAACTGCACATTTTAGAGGACCAGTGGTCTCTCTTCCTGCGGGCCCAGGTTTCCCTAGCAGAATGCCATGCAGAAGTGGCTGCATGAAACTCTGCAAAAACTTCTAAGTCAGAGTATCCAACACTGCAAGAACAAGACAGAGTTGGTCCAAGAATTAGAATTTTGGGACTTTCTCTGTGGTTCCATTTCAAGGAAGAGAGAGAGATTATACTTCCACTATTTAGGGAGATTATACTTCCACTATTTATGCTACACCTGCCCTGAGATGTCAGAAGAATTTGTGTTCTAGAGCAGTTCATTTGGCTGTTCTTACCCAGAAACTGACTCCTGGAAGCCAAACAGCAGAGGCCCCCCCCATCAGGTTTGCCTGCTTCCAGCCCTGGAGAAGTGGGCCTTGCTTCTGCTCCTGTTAAGGTGAGCTGAGTGAAGTTTTAGACTGATTACAGCTACCTGTTGCAGCAGCATCAGTCACCAGCAAGCTTGGCTCTTGAGAGATTTTTCTGCTACCACCCAGAGCTCAGGTTTTTTCTCTCAATTTCTTAGTCTGTCATCCATGGGGTAGCATCTTCAAGTTTCTTTCCAAAAATTTTTTTTAGTTTAATCCGAGCTCTTTGAAACAATACAGAAAAAAACTATGGATTATTGGAGAATATAATTATATGTATTCAGGATGTTAACGCAGTACAGACAAATAGTGTTATTTGGGCCCTTACTGGCCTCAATTTTAGAAAATTGCATAGCAAACTAAGGCAATATTT
>PYHW01010784.1:3775166-3799899 GCA_013186435.1 Turdus rufiventris | reverse complement strand
TGGTGGTGGTGTTGTGGTGATTTTTATTCATCTAATAATAGCATAAATTACATGAATAAAATGTTTGGGAAGTCTCCTCAGAAGTTCCTGGTTGCTTTGCTGTCATTGATTCAGTTTTATGGGCTATCTGATACAAGAGAAGCAAAGAAACCATGCAGTTTTTCATATCCTAGAACATGCTATGTTAAAGACTGGCTTCTACCTGTTAGGCACTGTTTAGGTTTCCTTTCACTGTGTCAGATTCCTGGAGATTGATTCTCTTCCCATACTCCAGTGGCTTAAGGGTCAAAATAACTCCTTTAACTGGTCACAGAATATTAAAATTTCTCACTGTAATATCCTGCCCTACGCCATTTAAGCAACCAAACTTCTAATGCGTGACAAACTGACCACCTGCCAGCTTCTCTTTGCTCTGTAGTGCAGTACATAATGTGTCATATTGTCAGGTTTTAATGCCTTTCTCCAAATAGTTTTGTCCTTTTTACTGTAGCAAGAAGGGACATGCTTCGAAGGCTCATCCTTCTCTAAGTGTATTCTGTAGGAATGGAAGTTCAGCAATGCCAGCCTCTAAATAGGGTGATCCATGTTAATTATTTATAGATGAATTGTGTGGAAAAGAAGATGATATCACTGGCAAAAAGCTGTATTTCACAACCTCCCATCCTGCTCAGACTAAGTAGCAGTGATTTCTGCAAAGTAGAGCCATTGGACTGAATGGTATAAAAGGTCTGTTGTCATAATTCGTATTTTTTACTTTTAGTCAAGGACACAAAAAAAAAATGCTTAAGGAAAGTAGGAATATGAAGACAGTAAAATTTCAAGATTTTATAATGTGTTTTCACCTGTCCAGGTGTTGTCTGCTTCTCCTTATCTTTGCTGGTGTAAAGATATTTAAGTAATAGAAGATCAGACCAACTGTTTTCTGTGGAATCACTGCAGTAATTTCAACACTGTCAAACTTTTCAGGTATTCAAGTAAACACAACAGAGTTCCACTGCAATTAGTGATAACCTGTCAAAAATCATCAATGTCTGTCTTTATATCATCATAAAGGGATTTTCTTATCTTCAAGTGTCACCAAGACTCTTGCAGGAGAGTAGCTCTAGAAGACCATTAACACCAGTATTTAACTTGCATAGGATAATCTGAAGAAAATATTTATTTATATTGCATAGCTGTGAAATCATTTGATTGTTTGCTGCTAACACATGAACAATTACTGCTGCCCTGTAGCATTAGTGAAAGCAAACATTTCACAGGGAAACAACCCTGAAAAAGCCTCACGCAGCTTTGTATTTCTTGGTTTCAAGAACAAAAGATGCTATATTAACTTCTTTGGAGCCAGACTGCATAGTCTGTGTTATACATCTTTGTTAGGGGATTGAGGAGCAATAACTCACCTCCTTATTTCTTTGTGACAGCTAGCAATATTTATGGTATATCTGCAGAGTGCTGCTGTTCCCCTAGATAAATCATAGTAGGCCCAAACATTCAAAATATTTTTAAACAAAAAATAAATCCACATTTCTATTTATTATGTTCATATTTTAAAATCCTTTCATATTCTAAAGATTTCTCTGTCACCCTGAAGCCTAGCTCTATTTTTGTTTTTAATTGACAATATCACATACTTCAAAGATCAAGTATTTTCAAGGCAAACAAACCATTGCAGGATCTGGGTAAGGGTCTGACACAAAGTCACACAAGAATGTAGGAGGGACTAGATGGAGCCAGGCACTCCTCTCTGACATCAAGCAAAGCAGGCACCATTAGGTCTGTACAGTATCACCCTTCAAGGGCAAGGAGGCAGGCCCTGACTGTCACTGCTCATTTCTCAGTTTCTTCTTAAAATGCTGCGTCCACACAGAGGATGTGGAGAAAATGAAGCAGCAGCTAAATCTGTTCAATCATAACTTCAGAGAGATACGAAAATAATCTTACTTGAAAAGTAACCATTCTGTTGAGGAAGGAGAGAAAGAGGCAGAACACTTGCATGTGTGAGAAAGTGAGAAAAAAATGTAGATTTTGGAGGAATATTTTAAATTTCTCATTGAAGTTTGAAAAATTTCCAGTGCTCTGTGGCATTGCTGTGTGTATTTGTCAGACAAGAAATGTCAGAAACCTACAGAACTGGCACAGATTTGATTATTTAACTTTTTAACGCATGGGTGTTTATGTGAGCACTCCTTTTGTTGGGAAGGAACTGCAGAAACTGAATGCTTTCTTTAACCTGTCAGTACTTGTTTTGTGAAAGGTGTTCTTAGCAACTATTGTTTTCTCTCCAGGACTGACAATAAAGCAGGTCTAAGGCCCAGATCCTGCTGGTTTTTTCTGTCCCTGTTTCTTTGGAGATATGCTAATTTCTCTAGGCCAGGATATATCTATGGGTAACCCTACATTCAGATTTTTCCAATTATTCAGGACTTAATTGTTTTTATATTATAGATCTTAAAAAATATTATTGATCTGTTATTTTTTATTCAGTTTTCAGCAATTTTTTTCCAGAGTATTTAGATTTTAAACTGACTTTCTATCCCACCTCAGCCTCCTGAGAATAACTGTTTCTGAATTAATTCAGCTGGAAAAAACCCCAAACCAAATCATTTTTGCTGCTGTGGAGTGACTTCCAGCAAGCTATGAGGAATTAATTTCAGGTTACTTGCCAAGATATTCTTACTTGGGAGTTGATTTAATCTCCTAGTAATTGTATCCTCTGTGTACCGTCACCCAAATTTAGTTCTCTGAGTAAGTTCATTTCTGCTGTTACTGTGCACTGCATAAGAAGTGTCTCACTCATGACCAGGCTTTCTGCTGGGTTGATGGGCTGCCCTTGTGCAGAGTCCATGGTGGATGGATCTGGTGCCTGGGAGCGCCTGGTTGGGCTGGTTGTGCCAGTTGGGGTCCCAGGGCAGTGGAACGTGTTGGTGTCGTAGGATGCAGTACAGGATGTGACCAAAAGTCTGTGTTCTGTCACCATCTGTTGAAACCTGGTGGGGCTCTGTTCTTTATCTTTTCACAACCCATCCTTCCTCCAAGAAGTATCTTCTGCTAATGACCCACTGAGTCCCACTGCATGATTAATAAATTTATATCATCCCACTGGGAGATGCTCCAGCCAGGGGCAGGAGCCAAGCCTTTCCTACCTAGATAAAAACTGAGATGTGGAACACCAGAGCAGCCTTTTCCACTAGATTCCTGAGGAAAACCAGACCTTTCCACATCATTACTGGACCTTTGGAGGGAAACTGCACCCTTCTACAGGAGCACTGCTTCAACAGAACCATGTCTGTCACTGCAGGAGGGTGCAGCCACCATTTAATGGGACTGCTACCAACACCCTGACTGACTGACGGGGTGTCAGGTTGTATTCTGACTCTGTCAGTGTTTTGGGTTTGTTTGTTTGTTTGTTTGTTTTTGTAATACTGTGTTTCTATTTTAATTTTCCTAGTAAAGAACTCTTATTCCTTTTTCCCATCATTTACTAAGAGCCCCTTAATTTCAAAATTATAATAATTTGGAGGGAGGTGGTGTTTAGGGTGTTTACATTTTCCATTTCAAGAGAAGCTCCTGCCTTTCTTAGCAGACACCCGTCCTTCAAGCCAGGACAGTTGGTACTGGGCACTTGTTGTGGAGGGGGTATGTGAAGTGGGTAAGAGTTGAGAGGTGGCTCTGAGTGCCTGGGGTCGTGGAGTGCTTCAATGAGAGCTTTGGATGTAGGTGGGGAGAATGCAATTAGAGCCTTTGAATTGCTTTGAACTGCTTGCCTAACAACGTGCTCCATTTATGAAGTTGATAAGTGGGTTCCCACCTTACATCAGACTCTCATAAGTGAATAGAAACCATTTCAGTCTCTTGAGGGAGAGAGGTTTATATTGCTCTCAATATATTTGGAGACCTTGTGCTGCTAATTTATGTTTATAGTGTAAATTTAAACACATATGTTTATGAACTTACATAATTGTATGTATACAACTTCAGTGTTTGCTCGTGATAAATTAAATACTTTTCTAAGAATTACCCAGAAATGTGGAGTCACACTGAAGGACTTTCTGCTTCTGAAGATGAAGCTATTGACAATATTCTATACTAAATTCTCTAATCTTCCAAAGCATTCTAAATTAAATTTTCTAAACTCCCTGTCAGTTGGCACATTTTTTTCCGTGTTAAAAAGCAAGTATCTTAACATTAGGATGAAAGGGTCATGAAGTATAGAAAAATTGACCATGAGATAAAAATGAATCTTTTTAAATGAGATGAATAAATGAATAAATATCCCAAGTCTGATTTGAGCTTTGGCATTGCTGTTGAGCCCACGTGTGGCTGTGACTTTAACTTACAAAACCACTGTGGAATGGGTATCTACCATATATTTAGGCACTTTGTCTGCTAGTAATAAATATCAGCATATAGAGGAGCAGGACATAAGAATCATATACTGTGACAAAGAACTAAAGAAGGTAACAAGCATAGCTTTCCTATGATTCAAGTACTGAGCACTTTGGAAATGAGATGTCTCTGAAATATTTGAAGGGTGGACTTGACATATGCAAACATAGAGAGACAAAGGAATTAATCTACACTTCAATCTTTCATTCATAAATGAGAATTAAAAACTAATTATAATTACTAAAAACTAATTTTATTTAACCAGATAAAGTCTTGGACTAACATGATATAAGGTTTTTTTACTTGGAAAGGTGAAATCAATGATTATATCACATGCTGGGAGACTAGTGGGTAGAAAAAGTATTAGTATGCATTTTTGTATTTTTAAAGTTTGAACATGAAGGCTGGGGGGAGAATCAAGTCTTTCTGAACTTACTTATGGCTGATCAAGAGGCCAAGATTTAATTTGTAATGATGATGTATTTACACTACTTTAGATAAAATCTTACTGCGTTCAGGGAAATGTTTGATTGTTTGCTGGCTGAATCTGTCTCATGAGAGTTGGTTGAGAGAGGTATTAGTGGATTAGCTAAGACTTTATTGGCCTTTAACTCAATACTAGCATTGCTACAATGAGTTTAGTAGATTTATGAAGTCCTGACTCAATACTTAGGAGTCAAACGGGTGGAATGAATTTTAGAATTTTTCAGAAAACTCAGTGAAGGGAACAGTGCACTTAATTATGCCTGCTTTTACAGCCATGGGCCCATCATATTAACAACACTATATTCATCCATACCTCAGACTAGACAGAAAGATCTCTCCATAGACAAGGGAGAGGATATGAGAGAGCTCCATGAAGTCTCAGATGGCTTCCTGCTTTCAGAGAGCATCACCAGCAAGAGGACTGTCATGAGCAAAATGACTGTGAACAGGATGTTACTGTAGAAAAGGATTATCATCTTTCAGAAGTAGCACAGAATTAACACTGTTAGTGTTTCATGGTAATAGTATTATATTGTCAGTCGTTGTTTTTTGTCATTGTTCTTATCGTACAATTAAGTTCACATGTGTCACTTCTCATCTACTTTCAGGTACACAAAGGTATGCCATTCAAAATTTGCCATGTGTTTGGGCCATAAAAGATATAAAAAACCTTGAAATTTTGTTGCATTGTATAATTTCATTGCTTGTTCTTTTCTTCCTGTATAAAATTCCAACATAACACTTGTGAAGGATTTATATTCATTCAGTAAAATTATGCATTTATTTAAAAAAAAAAGGTCCTGTGTCTGACTTAATTCTTTGATATAGAAATTGGATTTCAGAGAATGAAAATAATCTGTAGTAAGACCAGCTAATAGCACATTCTTTATAGATCCATGGGAAAACCTATTTTTTTTTACTCCATTTTTACGTTAGATTCCATAATTTGCTCCTACCATTTCTTCATATGAGGATCTTTTTATCCTTTCTTATGACTCAGTTTTGAGGTTTTGGAAATATCAGACAACCCAGAGCTTTAGAAGATCCAAAATGCTGTTTGAAATGGGCTTCACAAATTCTGCATTGTATTTGTATGTCTTCATACTTCACTCTTTTTTTCATCACTCAGCTTCTGTTTATATCCAAGCATATTTCCCACTTTGAGTGTCCTAGCCTGTGCTATTATCTATTTCACTCTTTGACAGTTGCCACAGACTTTCATTTCATGTGATATGAATGTCTTTCCCTTGGATCCACAAAAAATACGTTGAACTTCTTTTATGTGGTGACATCACAGAATTTAACTCAAGGCTCAAGAAGGGCAAAAGGTTTCCTGATTATTTACTATACCTCTTGCTGAAACATTGACTAGAAAATGTGTGCATATCAATATGCTAAATGCTGGGAAATTGCATTTTTATGTACTGTTAGTATGTAACCTTTTCACTGTTTCCCTGTGCTTTACATTCCTGATATCTTTTTCAGGTATTGTTCTGAAAATGTCAGAGATCAAACCTTTCAGTAAAGATGTAATACAGAACAAACCTGTCTTTTTATGACCTTAAGACCTGATTTAGTTGAGCTGTATTATCTGTGTTTACAGAATATGGCTTCTTAATCTGCATACAGTTGTATTTTTGGCTTTGTGGTTTTTTACTTTGTTGTTGTTTTTTGTTTGTTTGTTTTTGTTTTTTTTAAATTTTGCTTCCCTATGTTTGAAGTTAGCACAAAAATACTCCTACCCAGTAGGAAGAGCACTTCCTGCATAAAAACATCAAAGTTCTTCTTAAATAAGAAATCAGTGGCAATTTGGCCCATTTTACACTTTCAGGGAAATACCTTCCTCTACTCCCTCCAGTTACATTTGTAACTAAGAAAGCTTCACAGGAAGAAAAGAAGATTGTAATTGGTTCGTGTATTCACATTTAACCAATTTACTCTGAAAATGCTACCTCTCAGAATCCTGTTTCCAAATCAGCCAAATTGAATTTCAAACAAGCTCTTTTACCAACTGCATCAATAACAGATTAAGGAGAGAAGGTTTTAGCAAACAGGATTATTCCTGTCAGTGCTATGAAAAGCATCACTGTTGCTTGTTTTGGTTTGATAAAATACTGGAGCCTTGACTGTAGATTCTAAGAGAAAAGCTTGGATAAAGAGGGAAAGCTATGTTTGGAATGGGGTACTGCAGTTAATGTAGTTTAATTGGTTTCATTGATTTTTCCTCTTTTTTACCATTGTAGTAAAATAATTGCAAAGTACATTCTAGATATTGTCCTTAGTTGTCATAATTATCACTTCCTCTGAGAAAAGTGCCATTGTCAACATAAACATAGACATTGTAAAATGAAAAAATAAATATTGTGTGTTATACTGTGCAGTATCTCTGAAAAGCAAGAATTGTTTTCACATTATTCATTTATTTAGAAAGTGCAGCTGGCCTGCTTCTACTTCTAAATCCTCCAACAGGCCTTAAGAATGTCAAACTCCATTGTAAGAACTTTATTGCAAAATTAACTCTTTATGCTTACCTATGCAGGCACTTGTAAAGATGGTGACAAAAATGTCTCTTACCAAGCACAAATTACAAGGGAAGACTTTTGAGTCCTTTTCCAGAACCACTCTATCACAAGGTTTTGCTTTGGAATACTTTAAAGTACACCGTGGTGGCTGTCTTCCAGCTGGAATGCAGACTGTACACCTTAATCTGCTTCCTGGTCATGGTTCAGGAAAGCACTTGGTTCTGCTGATGGAAGTTTCTGACAGTTAAAATGCCCACTGGGAAATCGTGGTAGCCACTAATCCAGGCTAAATCTTTCCTTAGAAGCCAGAAATATCTCTGCAAGACATGATATATGTGCAGAAACCAAAAGCAACCCATGGCTGCTCTCCAGCTCCTCTAGCACACTACTGAAGCAGAAGTGTTGTAGCATGATCCTGGGAGTGCGTGGTGTGATCTGTGCCCCAGGAGAAAAGGAATTGGAGTCTTAATGCTTCTCTCTGGCTGAAGCTGTGCCCTTATGCTTGGTTTTTCCTGCCATCTGACCTTTAATTTGAGAGAGGTGCCCACTGTGATTGCTGGACAGTCATGGATCACATGTTACAGAGATTTACTTTAAAACCTCCCTCAGCTCATGATTCAGAGTTGCCAAACTAACCAGATTCAACCTGTTCTACATAATTCAAAATTCTGATTAAGCCATGAAGAAATCTGTAAGTTCAATTCTTTGCATTGCAGTCTGCTTTTTAAAAACCCTTTCTCTGGGAAGGGTAATGAGTTTTTTGTTTGAGACAGCCAAGGGAATGTAAAGCATTTTTTTCCCTCAAGCGAATTCTGCTTTACTAGTATTTGGGTGGAAATAATTAATTTGGATTTAATCACAGTAAGTTTCGCCTATACAGCTATAAGCATTGTGGCAGTCAATTACAAAATCACTCAAGTATTTGTTACTGAAGGAACATAGTATGGGGGAAGAGTATTAACTTAGTAAACCAAAATTAAATTAGCCAGTAGGAAGTAAAATAACCCAAAAACCCTTCTGAGAAAACCTCTTTAACTTTTTCAAGAGTTTATTTTTTTCACTCTTTCTCAAGTACTGTCAAAAAGTTTTCTAGACAACTCTTTTTCCCAAGAAATGTAATTGAAAAGGGCATCTCATTTGCAGATGAGCTGTGTCTCTGAATACATTAGTGAAAATATACAGCAGCCAAATCACCAAAGGAGCATGTATAATGAAGAGATTGTCATCAGGTTCTAGAGTGATATGTGTTTGTAAATTCATGTGTTGCAAGCTTTGAACAAGGAACAAACCTCCGTGTCAGTCAAACCCATGGTACCTGCTTGATTTCAGATATATTTTTGAGGTCCACTGGGAACATAAAAGAACTTCCCACGTTGGTAATAATTTCCTTGCCAGGTCAAAGAGGCAGACTTCACCAGGGTGACATGGGATTGAACGTGTTGACATAACTTTCATTTTACAAAATGTATAAATCTTTATTCCCCCAGAGTATCCTAAAGTGTGGATGTATGAATATGCCAAACTTGACTGGTCCTTCTAACTCTGATCCTTCCTTTTTTCTAAAAGGAAAGATTACACACTCTGAACTGAATCAAAAAACAGGGCATAGACATCAGTGAAAGGGTGTAATTCAGTTAATGTCCTTTTAAATAATCAGATTTCTTTGTTGAGAAGGAGGAAAATAAACATTGCTGTGACAATTAAGTGTTTAGTAAGAGAATGTGGTGAGTGGATAAATAAAAATGGTATTTTTCTTTGCCTTCTTTTAATGTGCAAAAGAAAACACTGATTCCAATTTATCACACCATTTAGGAAGGGACATTCATTAACTCAAAGTTTGTAATTTTTTTTAAATCCTAGAGTGGCAACATGTGCCTACTTGTGGGGAAGGAACCTCTGCTTGCTTCTCAAAGTCTGGATGTGACATGAGGCTCACAGCCACAGCTGCCCTGCCAACCTCCTCCATGTCTGCAGCAGCCAAGCACAGACAAAGCTCTGCTGCCTTCAGGTGAGTGTGCCTGAACATTGTCACAGGCTGCTGGCTGCTCTCCTCTAACATGTTTCTATCCAATTTGGGGATGAATAAAGAGCCTTGATCATTGGGTTGGGACCCCTGAAATGACAGCAGTCAGGCCTCAGTGTGTATGACATCCTAAACCGTGTTTTGTGTACAGAACTCAAGGTTGGATAAGAATTTATACGTAAGTCTCTCAATGTATGTGTGGTCTAATAAGGAAGTAGTGGCTTCCTTGTATCAACTTAATCCTTGCTTGCACATCTATAATGCCATGTATGGTTTTCAGTGGTAAAGGTGTAGGTATGAAAAGTTTTGTTTCAAATTAACTATGAATAACATGTAGAAAAAATCAAAAGTGTCGCACTTCTTAATGCTGTACTAAGATTTAAGAAGCTTATTGTTTATTTTCCCAGACTACACCAGATTATTTCTAAAATCAGATATTTATATAAGAAACACAATTTGTGAGAAGGAAATGTTTATTAGAGGAGGAAAGCCATTAAAATATTTTTTGTAGAATATTTGTAGTGTCAATGAGACTGATGTACAGTGGGAATTTTCAGGAAGGTGTGATTTTAATTTACAGACCATAATTGAAAAAGTCCATGGTGCTTTGCTATCCTTTTGGTGGCAATACTTTGGAAAAAAATGTGGAATCTAATACAGAGGTTTTACAAATGGAATTTATGTTCACAGAATCAATGTATTACCTATGTGTGAAAAAATCTTATTCCTTCCTTTCCTTTTACCTTGATGTGTATTGATAGAACCCAAGGCAGCAGAAGTATATTTCAAATTTGGGTAGCTGTGGCAGACAATGCAGTGAGGTGGTGCAAGGTGTCAGGATGATGAAGCAGCAATTCACAGTGCTTCATTTGCAGAGTAGGAAGAAAGGAGGAATGCTGGAATGAGCTATAAGTGGGGGCAAAGGATCCCTGTAGTCATAGATCATTGGCCAAATGTAATGTCATGGGAGGAATACCACCCTGAGTCCTCAGCACTATCACTTATGTGCTTGTATCTGTCCTTTGTGACCTGTGGGAACATTCCACTTCCTTCAGTAACCTTGCAAAAATTCCATTTAAATAAAAATTGCAGAAGGGACCACCAGGACACTCAGTTAATATATGTCTAAAATCCATATGTTACAGTGACTATGGTGCTATTATCAGGTGGCAATCCTCATACATTTCAGGATGCTCCTTGAGACCATGCTGACTTCCACTGCCATAATTATTGCATACAAAACAGGAAGGAGGGAAGATTTAATTTTTATTTGCTTTCTCTGCCAGTAAGGAAAAGTACAGGTTTTAAGAGATTAGGTTTAAATCAGCTATTGTCCATTTTCTGGTGAAGACATGGAGTAAGACAGTAGTTGATAATTTGAAGGGATCAAGTAGCAATTATTTCTTCTCTGAGACATTGCTGAAGAGCTGAATACTGAATTGCAAATGGTCTTGCCTCTGTGTCTGTTGTTTTTTTCAAAATCTTTTTATTGAGCAGCTTTGATATTATCTTTAGGAAAGGAATGTGATGAGATATTAATTTCCTTCCTTCCAATTTTCCACTGCAAATTATTTTGCTTTGCCAAGCTAATCATAATCAGTCCAATGCAAGAGTTTTTCATCCAAGCTTATTTTTTACACTATTTTATGATATTCTAACATAGTATATTTTTGCACCTGATTCATAATTTTCTTCAGTAAAGATAGTAGGTTTTGAAGAAAGGTTGAGTTTTCAGATGCATAATGGGCATTGTTTTCACCTTTTGATTTGAATGGTGAAGCAGCATTTGTAGCTGAAACTTCTGGGATACATCATAAACTGTGACAGAGAATGGATTAGAACTACGACCAGTGGTGTTTGAAATTTGCTGTGCCTACATTTAGCTATTGCATAATTTAGATCTGAAATTATGTTATTTCTGACTACTAAATACCCAGAGTGGTGGGATCTGATTAAAACCTCTAAACCTCTAAAATGCTTGTTGCTTCCTCTGCCAGAAAAAAACACAAGAAAACTCAAACAAACAAAACCCAAACACAACCCCACCCCAGTCCTCCCCATTGCTTACAGCTCCCCATTTTTGTTTCCAGAAGTGAGTACTGTAAAATTCAGTTCCTAACAATATTGTGCTTGCTCTCTCTACCCAGTCTTGGAAAAACTTGGTTTTAACTCACAGAATTTAGACTGCAAATTGTGTTGAAGGTCATAATAGGATGTGCTAGAGCCAGAAAAAACATAAAAGATTCCAGACTTAATTTTCAAAACTTGCTTGGGTGAGTTTGACTGCGAATACTGCAGATTGTTTAAGCCTGTTGATGCACTGTTCATGGAGCTCCCAGACTGAGGGAATCACTAGGTTTCCTTCTCACACTGCTGCTTTGCAGAGCTCTGAGAATAAATACTTATGGATGGTGATTTGTAGGTGCTATTATATAGATCTATTCTACACTATGGTTGCCATGCATCTCTAAACTATGTTAGATTCACAATACCTGTTCTATTAATTTTATATTCATCTTGGAAACACTGTCTTCTGAAAGCTCTGCTGTAAAAATGGGATCAGCATAAACAAGACTGTGCTAATAGCTGAGACTGAGCAATTGCACACAGCTCTTTTGGTTTCCAGGCCCCTCCCTCTGCTTTTTGTATGGAAGGTAAATGTGGGAGACATCTCTGTGATCTGTCTCAGCCTTCACCACTGATTATTGTGTGAAAATTTGGTCAGTGGGAGAGATAATTCATGAAGAACACACTGGGTTTATCAAACCTGTTATAATTAACCCTATCCTGTCCTCAGAGATAATCAAATGGGATATTTTGTGTTGCAACTGTAGGATTAAGAAGTGAGCTTCTGAATGTTGGGAAAATGCTAGTAGTAAATTCCATTTTGATTTAATGAGAATTATATGAAAAGATGTAGTGTCAGAAGCAATTGTAACTGACAGCTCATCATAGATGGAATAATTTTCAGCTTTGAAAATACATTCTTTTAGTAGTAGTATGTATTAGTGGTATATAACTGCAATTAAAATAATTCTCTGACTCAGGAAATTCCAGATGTGTAGTATCAAAAAAACAAAGGGCCAGTCTAGGACAAATCTGGGAGTGGTGAATAAATAACCTGAAGGAAACTAGAAATTAATTCTATTAATTTTAAATTAATTAATTTAATAATTTTAAATAAATAGTTCTATAAATATTTGAAATTTTCATGCACTTAATTTGTTATTGCAATAACAGTTGCAAAAAGTGCAAGTTACATAATAGAAGAAGGTTGATGTTGCAGCTCCTATCCCTCCATCAGAAGCAGAATGCACTGAGCTGTTTGGGTATTTCTACAAGAAGCAGAAGTTCAAATGTCACAGTCTTAGAGCCCAGGGTATTGAGGTAAACCAAGACTGCCTCTGGGTTTTTGTAATACATCTGTAATTTGTGGTTATTCAGCAGCTGCCACAAAAATAGTTACACTTTCCTTGTAGTCATCTGGAGCAGGAGTACAGGATTGCCACCTCAATGCAACCTGTCCTCAGTCATGAATCAGAGCCTTGGATATTTACAAAAGCTAGGATTTAGCCAATTATCCCCATTACTCTTCTCTCTTGACTAGTTTTAACAAGTTCTGTGAATTGATTAATCTACTCAGTCACTAAATGAGGGAACCAGGACACTCATGGGTTGTTCTGGATTGAGGAAGCTGAAGGTAAGCAAGTATTACTGCATCCTCCTCAGTGGTGGGGAGACTGAAATCATGGCAGTTAAATTTGTTCTCAGAAATCCCTAAAATTGAACTGGGATAGATTTTTCTAGAAAGATTACATAGTGTGCCTCCAGAACTGTTTCCCATTGAAGAACCTGGAATGTTCTTCACTAAATGCTCTGAGATGTCCACTGCAAATAGAGTTACTAACTTGGGGTGTACATTTGGTGCAGGCAGCTAAGGGTGCAGCTGCAATGGGAGCTGCAGGTTGAGCTCTGGGTGGTGGGAGCCCAAGACAGGAGTGTGTGAGCTGCTGATCCTTTGCATGACCGAGGGCTTGGGGACCTGGTGAGGGTCACTCAGGGACACAGCAGGAGATGAGCATCCCAGACTTTCACATACACAGACTGTGAGGGGATAAAAGCTCAGGGGTTCCTTTCTCTGGGTCCCTCCTTGGAGGCACCAGCTCGAGCTGTTTTTTTATTATTTAGTTACTGCACCAAGATTAAACCATTAGAAGGGTCTGGATGTCTGAGACTCAGCTATGGGAAACCTAGAGTAAGGAAACCTGGTCTGACTGTGTGAGTAAAGAGGTGCAGCTGCAAAGGGGCTTCAGTCCCAGCTCAGGCTGCGGGAGTGGGACTGCAAGAGTGGCTCCTGTGTGGTCAGAGAGGGAGGTTTCCTTAAAGCTACTGTTAGTTAACTTTCCTTGGAAGTGTTTTGAGCAATAGCTAAATTTAGCTGGTTTTTATGGAATTGTAAAAAAGTGTAAAGACTGATTGTCTGTAACAGATGGAATTTAAGGATTGCTTGTTCTCAGGTTTCAAAGTAGTCTGGTGAAGTGTGTGGTATCATGCACACAAAAAGTGCCACTACCATCAACCAGCTGAAAACCTTTGGCCTGAATTTTTTTTTCTTTTTACTGGTAGGAGTTAATATCTATAAGCTTTGTCCAGCTGATATGTCACAGAGCTCAGATCACATATTCTAAACCAAAATCAGGATCAAACCACTTTATTGAAGACTTAACAACACATAATTAACAATTAGTGAACTATATATTAAGAATCAATATCAGATAATACACAAAAGTAGACAGTGACAGAAGGTTAACAAATGCCCACAAATTTCAAAACACCCATTGTAACTAATCCTACCCTCAGTGATGGGCTCAGAGCCCCTTCCCCCATGAGCTTCAAACCCACCCTGAGTGATGTGCAGCCCCTGCAGGTTTGGGTGCACTCACATATTATGCAGTTGAAAAGAAATATTTACAGTAAGTGTTTTGAAAGCTTCTGGTTACTTTTCAGCAGTGGGTAGATGGAAATGTGGTGTTGAAAATATCAATTCAGATGTTAAAAGACAAATGTGAATGCTTTGGAAATTTTCACCCTGTCATAGTTTTGCCCATGCTTGTCTGTCTGTTGGCACAGTTCATCTTTCTGCCCTTAAGAAAACATATTGAAAAATCAAGGGTAGATCTAAGTGGATTTGTGTGTCCTTGATAATAAATATATATATATGGTTCCCTTCATAGCTATTATTCTAACGCTTATGTAACATAGTTCCCAGTTTGGTCTTTATATTCATTTATATTTCACAGTGTTTTAGGGCACTTCAAGTCTTGCATTATTCTCACATAATACCCTGTTGATAGGATGAATTATGCTGCATTCTTTTGCTTATATGGATTAATGAACATTGTGTTTTCTGTTGGAAAGGATGTTTGCTCTCTGTCTTTACTATGTCTGCTTTGTAGTGGTATTTTAAAAAAGCTTCAAAACTGAATCTTACCCATGTGTTCAAACATATGTGTTATGGTTATATGAAAATTGGGGGTTTTTTTACTTCTAAGTGGGATACCTCTTAAATCACCTTTGGTTTAGCAAAAGCAGACAGGGGTATTTAAATGCTTGGTCAAGTTAACTTTGTACTTTTGTTTTACAAGTTTGTTTATATGGGAAAGTTAAATGGTAAATAGGAAAGAGAAAGTAGAAATCATGAGAATATTGCTTTTTTCCTAGCTTACCTGCAGTGAACACTTTAAAGGATATATACAGATGAACAGAGATTCCATTTCTGTGCTTTATTATCTGCAGCCTTTACTGCACTACCTAGAGTAGAATTTAGGTGTTATTTGCAGTGTCAGTAGTCTGTAGGAGTGAACAAACTTCTCATGTTTAGCACAGGGCTAAGTATATTCAACACTCATGTTATAGCTAAAAGTATTACAGGACTTGATGAAAGTCGTTTGCAGTGTTTTGGTTGAAGACTGAAAAATTGCTCCTGCATAGACATAGATTCCAAACTCTTGTGGAGAGCAAAACATACTCTACAATCCAGAACAGCTATCCTTTCTTTTCTCTATAGCCAAAGAAGCAGAAAATAAAAGGAGAGTATTTGTGCTGCAAAAGTTATTGAAGTACCTTGGTATTAAAGAAAACTGCTCTCACCAATCCTGTCAGAAGAGGGAATAATGAACCTTGCTACAACAAGGTAAGTACTTTTTCCTTTTCCTTCATGGCTGGCATTTTGCAGCAGTGTGTATGTCATCGACAGAGACTTGATTACGGTACCCAAGAAGATTCACACATTCTAGCAGGAATGATAACTTTCTGGCTTCTGGAGGCCTGTCACTATTATTGCTGTGTATTTCTTGTTTTACTTTAGCTGCTGGTATCTTTCTACCTCTTTCTTACTCTGTAAAATGGATTTTACAGAATGTCCTTTGTCTTTTTCTATTATAAATTCATATACATGTATTGGTGGGCTGCTGGGTTTGGCTTAGTATAAATTACATTAAAAATCCAGGAGTAAAGGGATAACCTTTATTACTTTGATTTAGGGTTTTGTTTTGTTTTTTTTTTTAATACAGCAAATCTGTGGGGACCAAAGATTGTCTTCATCAACTTCCAGATAATTTAGTGCAGTGGGTCTCTATGCATCACTGCCCAACACTGGGATCATTATAATGTCTTTTATATACAAAGTAGCTTCTCCTTAACAAGTAAATCCACTCGAGTCCACAGAGTATATACACAATTGCAGCAGGAGTTACAGTAGGTATTAAAAGCTGAGGTAGATAATACATCTAAAAATGGACATGGAGACAAAGCTCAAAATGCTATTGTAACCACATGTTGCAATTGCAGTTGACATAGAAAGAACTTACCCTTTTTCACAGCAACAAATACTGACAAAGATACGATTGCCAGATTTTCTTCTTTTATAAAAATGCGATCAATGTCAATGTGACAGCTAACTATCACAGCTGGAAAAGTTTCCATGAGCTACTACATCTCCTCTGACATAGTGGAGAAGAGTAAATACAGTAAACAGTAATCTGAGCAAGACACAGATAACTGAGAAAAGCATCTTTCAAGCATTGTGAGGGCCAAGGGGATATTACATAGTTTTCACTATTGTGTATACACCTGCAATCCAGTACTGCATTCTGTATATCCATAATTCTCATTCAGAATCTCTACAATCATGGATTCAGAGAATAGTTTGGGTTGGAAGGGACCTTTTGAGGTAATTATCTTCTTCTACCACACATATGGTAATCAATTTACTTACAGGTGTTCCTTTTGCTAAAGCTATGAAAAGAGAATAGCATGTGACAAAATAATTTCATTTAGTTTTAGATTAACACTTCTAGCCCCATAGCCAAACTCTGTGGTGCATCTTGGGGAGGGCAATATTCCATCACAAATAAAAAAATAATAGAACAAAACAAAAAACCCAAAACTGATTTTATTAAATTTCTGCTTAGGATAAATACTTGAATGTTCGAACATCAAAATTCTCTGCTTTATTTTACCATTTTGAAATTTTTATCTACTTTATTTTTGGTGTTAGATTTTAACAATCCCATGTAAACACAGGGGTTTTTATTGCTTCAAGAATTCTGAGGACTTCAGTCTTCACTTAGAGTTTGAATGAATATGTATTTTTAAATTTCACTTTTTTAGTGAAAATGCCATTTTGCCCTTTGTACATTTCTAGTTATGCTTCTCTTGAGGCTGTAAAGTGCAGAGTGGTTCTTGATTATACCGTTTGAAATGGTGCTTAAGTTGTATACAGAGATCTGTAAATGTAGCAGTTTCAGCCCCAGTAATGAAATGAAACAGCTTCTTTCTTCTTGTTAGTGAACCTCCTTTTTTTTTGCTCATTATTTTTTCCATGACCATGTGGTAGCTTTCTCTGATCCATTTTTTGCTTTTTCTGTACTTCCTGATTGTACGATAACCATGGCAATTTGCTCCAGAGTAAACAGAACATGTACAAACAATTTATATTTTGTAGGCACTGAAATTCAAGGCCAATCCAAAGACAATGTCAGATGCGAGCAATATATATTCAAGACAAAACCATGAATCATTGCAACTGGAGGAATGGCCCATTTTCAGAGCTCACCACTCTTTTCTTCCCTGCTATTATTGCTCTGGAGATGTGGGACATATTTTGGATGATAGTGTTATTCAAAAGCCTCGTCTCCCTGTTCAGGATGAAGTCTGAATTTCAATTCTGATACGCTGCTGACACTAGAAACAGATGGCTGTGAAGCCACTGGAGTAAAATAGCTGCTGAGAGAGGTTAGCTGAGTTTGTGTCTTGTGTTTTGAGAACAGAAATGTGAAGAGCCAAGGAGATTTGTATCTGTTTCCCAATCTCAAAGGATCTAGTATCTTGCATTGCTTATTTTGATCACAATCTACATTTTAAAGTGATTTAGACAATTCCTTCTAGAGATATTTCTCTAAGTAGCAGCCTGGAAGAGGTAAAAAACTGATGCCTTGTGTCTTATGACAATCAATACATCCTCAGGTTTTTCAGAATGGTTTGAAGCTAAAAGCTCTGACTTAAATCTGATTGTATCAGAAAAAGTAATGTGATGTCATTTCAATATAGATAGTGATAAACATTGGGATTTCAGCAATATAAATAATACAGCAACTAAACTGGAGGTCAAGGACTCAAAAACCTTAATTTATACCATAAATCTTTGCAAACTCTTGCTGAGAAATTTTTCTATCCTTGAAATTTATTTATTTATTTAATCATCTGCTGTAAAAGAAACAAGGATGCATTTGAAATATACAGTGCAAAACTCATTTCCTGGGACTAAATGGTACTGGGAGTTTATGCCAGGGCAATAATTATTTTTTAGAACTACCTGTAGGCCTCACCTACTATGAATATTTCAGAGCCTAAGAAAAAAATATAATAAGGAGGAACCTCACCCTTAAAAAATGCATGTCCTACAGAAACATAGACAGCCCAGTTAGGAGACCCCAATCTCAGCCTTAGTCTCCCATGGAAGCATAGCAGTTAGCATCCCTAGGAGACCTTGCTGGCTAAGAAACTTGCAGCTAATGGTGTTGCCAGTCAGCACAATTTAATTAACAACAGAATGGATTATATAAAGGAAGAGGACTCTGAAAATGGGTGGGATTTCTGGAGGTTTTTGGTTGCTCATGTTAATTATCATATTCTGCTTATCTGGCTGAGTCTTGGTGAAGGAGTTAAATAATCTAGAGATACATAAATTTTGCAACTGCCCCATTTTGGCAGAGTTCTATCACTCTGTTGCCCAGTGTTCTCTCTTATAGCTGCAGTGATAAGCTGCTTGTTTCCTGACCTGATCCTAATTGTAGCTGTGGTTATTTTTTCATGACGCTGCTATGAAAATAAAAAAATTAGACTGTGCCTCAGTGGAAATTCATTGATGTTCTTCCTGTTTTATTATTTGTCTCTGTTGAAATTATCATGCAAACTGGATTTAAAGGAAGTTCCAAAAATGTCTTGGATGTGCTCCCAAGTACCTGCAAATCTCCATTGTTCACTGCTGTGCATTAGCCACAAAGGGCCAGTGATCCCTTACAGCCAGTGCTCAAATTACACACCTACACAGGTTATTTCCTTCTTGCTGGCATGTGCCTTCTGAATTTATGTTGCCATATTTTAAATAAAGCCCTCCAAAACACTGAAATGGAAATAAAGATGGCTAAAAGAAAAATGAACACTGGTTTAAGTATAAAAGAATTCAGCAGCCACTGTATTAATTCCCAAGGAACATGCTGTTTTTCTACAAGTCATAGTTACAGTCAAATAGTGGTAAATGCACAACCTTGTTTCATACAGTCATTCCTTTAACAAGGTTATTCCTCTCCTTTATCTTTATTTAACAGAGCCTATTCTGTTCTCATGTATAGTTTCATGCAAAACCAATGTACTCTTTAATAGCTTTTGAAGGAAATTTCTTTAACAGGTATGCACAGAAACACTTGTGGAATCAACACATTTGTATTTCAATACAACTCTGTTTAACTGGTTCAAAATGAGGTCGACTGTCCCACAACTTGTATCTCTGAAGAAAGGCTATTTTAAATTGCTTCTTTGGGCAATTCTTTCTACTTTGCAGTGCATGAATGCTCTTACCCATGGTTGTGTATGCATTATATTATTAATTTTATGAGGCAAGTGGACATTAGTGAGAAGCAGAGGATGACAAAAACACTAGTGTATGACTCTGAAAATATTTTGTTCTTTTAAAATACCGTTTTGATTCAGAAAATATTAAAAGCTGTAATTTTCATAAAGGCGTTAGAATGCTTTCTTATTTCTTCTTGCACATGTGCACACCTGCACACCACACACATTGCACAGATTTATATCAGTCCAGCAGTTGCCTCACATCACTAGTACTTTAGTGTCGGCAGAAGAAGAAAATGTGGGGCTTGTGGGAGCAAGGACTGATGATACCAGAATATCTTGTCAGCCTTAGGCAACTGCATATTTCTCTTAGAACTAGACACAGCAAAAAGCAGACAGTGCTGCAATGCTGTTTAATGGGTATTTACCTCCTCTGACCATTTTTTAGATGGCAACATAACTTTGTCTACATTTGCTCTATTATATGTGCAGGGTGGTTTGGGATTTTTTTGCTGAATTTTTTTGGGGGGAGTGGTTTTGGTTGATTGGTTTTTGTTGTTGTTGCTTTATTTTTTTTTTTTTTTAATCTATGTCTATCATTGAGTCTAGAAATTCAGAAAATACTCCCTGTGCCTTCCAGATTTTTTTTTTTTTTAGTTGTGAAAGCATTCCAAGTCTGGTATAAGAAATCATTGAAACATTGCTTGACTTTAATCACACACAGGAACAATAATGAGGATTTGAAATGTAATGGTAGAAACAATGAAATAATTCTTGCAGAAGTGCAAATTACTCAAGACAGCTTTGTACTACATTTAGAAGGACTCCAACCTCTTTAATGGAACATTTGATTCAGTTACTGAACTTCAGCTTTTGTTTTATGGAAAGCTTATCATCTAGGCATCTCTTAAATGATGAAAGGTAGAAGAAGAGACACCTTTGTTCATGTGCTTACATAAAAAATACACCTGAAAAGAGAGATGACAAATCAAAGCTAAAGAAAAAAACAAAGCATTAGATGGAAAATAGCATTGGATGGAAAGAACACAAGCTATAAATTTCATGGTGTAGAGACATGTATGTGTTTGAGCCTTAGACAACTGCTGGTAGCAGATTAAAGAAAAAGATCAAAAGGAATGAAGAGAAAAAGTAGGCAACTTGAACAGAATGCCGAGTGCTTCATCTGTATATAGTTTGTAATGCTGGGGAGATCGTTGCAATTGCCCAGTCTAGCTACTTGTGTAACTTTTAGTTTGAAACTTTATAAGTAGAAGGAATCATTCCAGACCTGACTGACTGTAAATTGTCCCTTCCTGGGACTAACAGTGCTCTCACTCACCTGCTGTTCCACAGGACACATCAGGGTGTACAGGGTTACTCTCCGCTCGAGTATGTCAGCAGTGCCCATCCGCTTATTCCCTGTTGTGACAGGCAGCTGAGATCATGTTTGCCTGTTTCATGAACATTTTTTAGTCCCAAAAACTTTTACCTGATTTAAAAAGAGCTGTCCAGAGAAATAAAAATCGTCTGTGAATTAGTTTCTTTTTATTTTTAACAGAGAGTTGTCTTCAGTTTACAGGCACATATAAGTATATCCATACACGTGGACAGAAATGAGAAGCATTAACTCAGCTGGTCAGAGCATGGTGCTCATAACACCAATAATACTCTAAGGAGCTTTACTTTTTATCTCGGCCTGAAATTTTATGGATGCATTTCAAGTTTTATGGAATTATAGAGGAAAAAACTTCTCCTTGGATATTTAAAAATAGTTTTTTTCTTTTAAAATCTTTCCTTATTATAGAATTTGCATAGCATCTAGCTGTCTCAATGTATACCATTCCCCCTTTTCTTTTCTAGTGCTTCAAACTTCTGATATTCTGGTCTAAATTTTCTAGCAGTTCCTACCCTGGGAAATCCCATGTTATTGTATAGTCTCTTTGTTGATCGTTTCTCTGTCTTGCTTTGAGCACACCTTTTATCCTCATTCTTATCACTAAAGGAGCAGGACAAAGCAGAGCTTCTCCCAGAGCTCCTAGCACATAGGAGATCAAATGTCAGATTCACAGAAGAGTACAGTACCTGTTTTCTGTGGCAACAGGTTTTCTGGCCAAAGTCCACGTGTTGTCCTTTTTTTCATTTCAGAGTATTTAGAAGGAACATCCAGCAGTTTTTGCCTACAGGCCTTCCCTTGTATTTGGCCCTGCTACAAACAGCAAATGAGGGAGAGAAGTGTCTTGTCCAAGCCTTGTTCTGCTTTACAGTTCCTCCAGCACTGGGCAGCCTGTTTGGCTGGTTCTGGTGCAGATATCACAACCTGGCACTCTGCACGTGAGCATGACCTGTGCCACACTGTGAAGGCAAGGAGTTCTCATGCCTCATTTATATACTGCATCACTGAGTCTATGAGGCAGAAGCTGATTCTTAGAAAATGAAACAGAGTTAATGAGCATAAGAACATTTATGTATTTATTTTGGATTCTCAGTACAAGGAAATACACATGGAAGTATGTTCAGTTTGGTATAGTTTTTGAGTCTTTTAATGCAAAGAACAGAAAAGTTACAAGTTGTAGCCCGTGATGAAAATGACTGAATTGTTCAAAATATGAAAAATCGAAATTTTCAGATATAAATATAATCAACACTTCAGGACTTGTCTAATGAAGTGTTACTTGTATCACTGGGTACGAATTCTTATTGTATTCTCAGCTGAGCTGAAGATTGCCACTGCTGCCATCACTGGGAATTCTGCTGATGGCCTGATTGGGAATAAGACTCTGCTTTCCCTCCTTGCATCCTGTGATGTGTTGCAGACAGGTCACATCCTGTGTGCAGACAGCAGCACATTTCCCTGACTGCAGAGATTGCCTCTATTCTGCTCCAGGGCAACAACAATTTGCAGATTAAACTGCCTAAAAATTGCACTTGTATCTTATCAGTGATAGGAAGATTAGCATATCCAACCTAAAGTCAGTGAAATTTTTGTGCTGTTTTGTGAATTACTGTGATATGTAGCAAAACACAGACCAGAAGATCTGTGCTGCTCTACAGCTGTGCTGTTTTTGTGCTGTTATAGAGCCTCTAATCATGGCTCTCTTTTTGAAGTCACTTTCAGAAAACAATTTAGTTGAAGAAGGTACAGTTCAAGGTTTCCTTCCTAGAAAGAGCTCCCTAACCCCTGCCCTGGCTTCATTAAGTCTCCTGGCCTCCTTATTGCAGGGCTCATCTTCTGTGTTTTATAAAAGTATAGGGCGAAATTTGCTTTGAGAAGAGGATTCTACACTCTGATTCTGTGCAGGAAGAAGTGTCTTCTTTCAGCCCTCATTTAGGCTTTACCTATGGCTTTGATGGAGAATTTGCAGCATAATAAGTAGGAAGAAGGTCAAACTGTTTTAAGATCATTATGGGTGTAGATCTTTACCTTTCTAAGGCAGAGAAACATTTAGTTGGCCCTTATTAGAACAAGAGGCTGTGTTGTGCTTTCCATGGAATTTCAGTACAGCTCAGTGATAAAGCAGGAAGAAAGTCCCTTCTCTCCTCTCTGCCCCCCATACAAAAATGCAAGTCTGCTGTTTAGTTTTAGCTGAGTAAACTAGTAGAAAAATTTACATATAGTAGGCAACAGAAGGCAAAACAAAACTATTTAACTTTAAAAGTTTCCCCTTTAAATTAAGGTCTAGTTTCCTAAAAAACACTTCATTGGGGATTTGGTTTTAAATGTCTTCTATCTCGAGGCACTGTAATCTGTAGTTTCCTTCAGTAGTGTGTGTACAAGGGAAAGTACAACTGAGTGTCTTTCAGATACCCATTAGAAGCAGCAATCACTTATTTAACCTTTGACAGTTAAAGCTGTGGGATTTCATCTCAGATGTAGGCTTTAGAACAATAAAGGTTAATAAAACCCTATTGCCAAGGCTGTATTATTTTCTGTGGTGAAATCACTGGAACTTGAAAATTGAGTTCTATAACAGAAGGAAAATAAGGGACGAAGAAAAACATTGCATCTAGATGAAACATAATTCAAAGGGAAGAGACATTTGTAAAGTCATACCCAGTTGAGCTGTCCTGGTCTATTTATTGATTTATTAAGCAGAATAGTTAACTGGAATGTAATTTTACAGATATTCTCAGTCATGAAAAAACATTTGTTATGTTCAGCTCTCAAAAGTCAAATCTGTAATACAATGCAAAGATTTTGAGGAAGTGGGATGTCTTGATATTTAAGATATTTAGCACAGCAGCTCAGAGCTTTTGTATTTTGTGTGTATATGTAAATTTACAAAATAATATTAACACAATTTATGTAAATTATGTTTTGTAACGCAAAACTTGTTTGGTCACAAAGTCACTAATTTTAGGGAAAGCTGAAAACCCTAAGTGGTGAATGGGATGATATGAATGAGACACAGCTCAACTAATTGTGCAACATCCTTAAATTTGCAGTAAGATAACCCAGTATTACAGCTTCTGAACAGGGTTACACTGTGACTTTATTAATGCCAGAGCTGTGCTGTGACACTGATTCCTGTAAAACTGTACAGAGGCTAAACAAACATGGAAGTCTGAACCATCAGATTAAACACATGCATATTTCCATAGAGAAATGAAATATATTTACACAAACTAGAGCTCTTGGGATGGTTTGTTACAAAATCATAATTCATTGCCCATATTTATGGTGTGTTCCATGTGTCCCTATTTGTCTTTTTGATGCTAGCCTGAGACTGAAATGCCAGGGGTTTGACTAATGAGATAACCTTTCTGTCAGTAGCAGCAGTGATATCTTTTTACATAAATGCAGGATGGTATTTTTATAAATATATTTGCAAACACAGAAAAAATGTATGCAGTTGTGGTCGAGACCTTTGTGCAGGGAGTACTGGAATTTCACCTACCCTGGGTTCTTAACCATTCCTTGGATGATTTTCTGTTTCCTTGTTTTTCTCCATCCATACATTCAAGGACTGTTGTAATTCCACCCCCCCCCCCCTCCCAGCCCCCTTATTACATGCCTGGTAATCATGAAAAAAATGTAAATAGGGTACAGTACATATTCACACTCTATGAGCTAAATTAACCTATTCTGTTTGGAAAAGGAAATTTATTATCTTTTAACAATGGTTAAAATCAAGGTTAGGTAATTAAGAATTTCCTGTAGGTTCAGGAAATTATTTTAGTAAAA
>PYHW01010784.1:3702056-3774472 GCA_013186435.1 Turdus rufiventris | reverse complement strand
GGCGCACCGGACTATAAGGCGCACTTCCGAGTTTGGGGAAAAATTTTAGTCAAAAGGGTGCGCCTTATAGTCGTGAAATTACTGTAATCCCCAGCATAACATGATTTACCTTCAGTATAGGGTTTACATTTTTTTATGGTGATAATCACGATTTTAGCAAACATTTTGGTTCATATTTCTGAAATCAAGTGTCTTTGAAAACACAAGAAAAGTCTTGATTCTCAGAAGCATTCAGAAGACCATAGTGCAGCTAGTTGTGCACTTTAAAAATGGAAATTTCTATCTAATAATAAAAGACAACCCACCAGTCTTCCCAGAGTAAGATACTCAATTTTGGTTGTGTTCAAATGCAGAGTAAAATAAGAATTCCATGACAATTTTTTATATGCATGATAGACATTATACAGTGTTTCTTTCTTAAAATAAATACAATGTCTTAAGATGGCAAAAACATGGGCAGCTGCTATGGGTAATACAGGTGTAAATAATGTTAAATTCCATATGTCCCAAGAGTGCTCAAGAGCCGTGGGATCATTTAATATCACTTCCTATGAGTTAATTAGACCTCCAGTTAGAGAAGAATTCTGCAGTTCTGTGCTCATTAGCCTGACAGTTGCCAATGAGGTGCTTACAGTTTATGCACCATTTAATCTCAGAACTATGGAAATGTAGGAGAATGTGGAGGAAGGTCCTCCTGCCTTTATGTGGTTAGAACTTTGATAGAGCAACAGTGTTCAAGGAATATTGATACAGCAATAATGAAAGATGCCAAATCTTGTTTTTCTGCAGTGAATGAGTACTTGCTTTGTAGGTACTTTTAAAATTTATTTATTTTGCACAAGATAAATATATTCCAGGAAGATTGTGAATTTTCTCACTTCCAAGTTATTTTCCTGATAAATGAGGAGGCTTTCTTCCTTTCAGGAGTGAAACTACGGTTTGGATCCTAACAGAGCAAAAGTGTAATTTTGAAAAATTGGTCCTGCATCTGGGGCAGTGTATTGGGATTTGAAGTTTCCAAATGTCCCTTCTGAATTCAATCACACCCGATCACGTGTTGTGGTCTTGGGAAAAGACATTTCAGTCTCCTTCAGTTGAACATGCAGGAATAGTTTAGTTTCAATACATAGATGAGTCAAGCCATCAATTTTCCAGCTGAATTTCTCACTGACTAAATAAGGACTGCATTAGTTCCTATCTCATGTGTAGGGTGGTCAGTCCAGTAATGCTTACTGGATTCTATTAAGTCATGTTGTTGTCACTGTACTGGAGCAGTGAGAAAAAAAGATATTGTTCAAGGGCATTGACACAATGAAGGTCAGCACATTGCAGGCTGTCAGACGTGTCAAGTGTAATATTTTGACAGAGCAGCTGACATTGACAACATCTCTGAATGTGTCTTTGCCTCAGAGTTCATAAAAGATAATGGTGGTGAGCAGATGTCAGAAGCATATAGGTTTTTCTGAGAAAGGGAGAAAAAACACTGGGAGAAATGAGGAATACATGAGAACAGGTGATCACAAAATTAGAATGTCTGCAGGCTGACAGCCACAGGAACAGATGGAAACCTTGTTCAGACTGAAGTTGAAAGGAAATACAGGAAAAGCACAGATTGTCTTAGAATATAGAGCACATATGATCTGAAGTACTATACATATGTGGGTGGGAATACAAAAATAAGAGGCAAAACCATGCTCTATACATATGAATAAAACTGTGGATTTAAATGCTGCAGAACTCTACAATGCTAAAGTAAATTGGTCCAATTCTTACCTGTTTCTCACTCTTACAAAGTGGACCTTAAACATTATTATGCTGCTTTGGTCCATAAAAAAAATTACTTCTGAAAGGGCAAACAAGTGGAGAAATAAAAAATTCAACAGAATGTCAACATGAGTGAGATTTGCATAATTATAATTTTGTTCAGTATCTAGTTCTATGGGGAAAGCTCTCCCAAAATGAAAAGTTACATTTCAGGGATCTTAAATGATGTGACTAAGAAGAATAAGAAAAGGAGATGTTTGCCGTTTTCCTTATAGGAATGGTCCTGTGGATATGAGACATTGATGGAGTTGTTGTGTTAGTGGGACTTAGTTGTGGGAAGAGGGCTGGAGGATGCAGGATTCCAAAAAGACTTCACTACCACAACATTCTCTAGGAGAAAATCTCCCAGCCCAGCTGTTTGTTGTATCAGTGAGCCAGGTGCTCAGCTGCCCCTGGATCTGCAGGATGAGAACAATGGGCTCTTCTGGTACAGCAAAGGCTTGGGGGGTTACCTTCAATACAGGCTGCAAGGTGTGGGGTTAATCTGGTGATGGGAGGCAGGTGAGGGCTTTCCTTACACAGATTGTTACCACCTGGAAGTTAAGAGAGAAACTCATGATCCTCTGATTTCTCAGGGCATATTTGGCTGAGTTCGCAGGCCGCAGCTACAAAGCAAGGGCGTAATGTTAGAAAACCTTTTAATAATTAGTGAGTGGCCCTCTGAAGACTCAAGAAAAAGGTAAGGATTCTTGTTTCTCATTTCAAAAAAAAGTCTATTTTTTTTTTTTACTCTGCTACAAGTGGGCTAGCACAGCATCCTATGAGCAAATTTACTTTTGTTAGTCCAGTATGAAAATGCCTCTGTGTGCCTCTGTGCAAGCTGATTTTCTGCATGTCTCCAAAACTGTTCCTCCCCATCGTCCCCCTCTCCCCCTGAATCTTTGAGTCTCTGTTAGCACAATAGGACTAATCCTATGTAGGTCAGCAGTGTTTCAGCCAATTGTTCTCAGCACAAACACGTGGATATTTTATATTGTTACAGAAAATGGGTTTTGCTATCCCCTCCAACACAGGCACAGGAAAATGGATAGGAAACATCTTTGGATATCTGTGCAATATTCAGGTTAATAACCTATTAATAAAACCCATGCAGGCTGGTGTTGCTGCCTCAGACAGCAGAGTGGGATATTCAATAGCAGTTACTCTTACTGGCAGATATGATCAAATTGCAGGATGTTACTTTGTTAGCGACTGCCTCTTTCACACAGCCCCTTTCCTGATCTAATGCATCTGCTTACTAAAAGCAGCTATTTATAATTTTGCATTTCAAGGTTAAAACACTTCACAAAGGTCCATGTATTTTCTACATAAAGCAGGACTGAAGACAGGTACATCCTGAGTACCCTTTTTTCTTGCACTTAATATTACAGTGCAGTGTGACAAGTACACCATTGTTGCATGAATGTTATATGGATAGAACTAACTACAAACAGGGAGAATGAGAAAGGTTTTAAGGACCTTGGAAGGTGGGTATGTTTTGTGATTTGTGTTTGTGAAGTAGTATTTCATTATATTATTGTTACAATGATCACCTGAAAATTCAGGGAACTTCTATGGTAACAGATATATCATGCTTATTTGAAATTGCAATTAAATTATTAAATTTATCCATTGTTATTTTGTTGTGAGATGAAAACATAGTTGTTTTTTTTTTTTCTNTTTTAGTTATTAAGCATTTTCCTACCTAAAGAGCGGTAGCATGAGCTGCTTATGTGAATAAACAGACAGATGCATATCAGCTATAGCAAATATAAATATTTATATTTAAGGGACTAGGGAGACAATAACATTTTTTTTCTCTCTAATAAAACAAACTACACTGACTACTGCATGGGAATTCATCAACTTCCTGTTCTATGCTTTGGTGTGAGTGTGGTAAGTGGTGGAAGTTGCAGAGCCAAGCTAATCAACATTGGAGTCCAACGGTACATTAAATACAGAGGGATATGATATTTATCAAATGCCTTCCAGGATAAACTTGGTAAATGTAATTCTCACACCTAGGGAATGGTGTGTTCAGAAAATGACTTTCAAGGTGTCTAACAGAACATATATATTTTTGCTACTTGATGATAGCATTGTTTTGCTGTATGAGTTCTCTCATATCATGGGTTTCTTGCAGTATTTTACATTATCTTAGAATTTTATCAGATGAGGAAAAAGACACTTTATTTTAGCATGTGTCTTTTGGGGAAAAGGGTAGTGACAGAACTAACTTCCTGTACAGGGAGTAGCATAGTCTTCCTTGGCCTTTCTCAGAATTTACAGTCCATTTTCTAAAGGTATCTTTAAAGTGGCTAGAGAATAAAAAGAAGACTTTTCAGGGGCATTTTGAAGGATATGCATGCTTATATTCTGTATTGTACAGTTCAGTGCTACTGCTCCAGTTTCTGGTATCTGGCACTCTGAATTGACTGCTACCCAAACTACTTTTTAACAAAAAGAATGCCTACAGTCATACCCACCAATATAAAGGGCTGCTTGCTAATGGCCCAATCCACTAAAAACCCTTCTCCACCTGGTTGGTGATAATCCAGATAAGGAAATCTCTAGCTTTAACCTTTCACAAGCTATGGTGTCTCCATCTACTACCCCCTGCTTTTGTGTTTTCTTCCTTTATTTTTCTGATTGCTCTTTGGTAGGTTAAAAAGGCTCTTAGATTCTAATCTTTTCCTTTTATTTGTGAAGTGTCTCTGTATTAGACTGTGGAATTGTATTAGGGAGAAATTGGGTGAGCAAAAGTGTGTGGGCAGCAGCCTTCAGGAGATGCAAAGGCTTCCACCATGAAGACATTGCTAACCAGACTAGGCACACGTGAGATTAATTTTGTGACTGTGTCATATCTGTTTGTGAGATTTAGATACCCTCTGCAGTTTGTTGTGATTCCAGCCCCCCTCTGGCTGCTCTTGTGGCACGTGTAGCTCTGCTGCCTGGGTAGAGACCCAAGGAGCAGATGATGATTTGGATGGAATGGAAAGGTAAAAAATGTGAGGGAATGAGCAGGAGGAGAGAGAGTTTGGGGGAAGGAGTCTCAGTGGTTCAAGTGAAGATGATGAAAGAGGAGGAAACACCAGGGAGAAAATCTTCCCAGAATGAATCAGCCACTTCACACCACGGCAGTTCCAGGAATGTCCCTGCATCGTTGTGCCAGTCAAAACTACTCCTGTCAGGGGATTGTGTGGGTGGGACAGCCAGGGCCCACAGTGACCTAAGAGTCAGGAGAGGCAACTACTTCTTGTGTCACCTTACTTTAGGCTAAATGCCCCTGAAGGTATTGGGGAAAACCACCAAAAGAAGTTAAAATCAGATTAAAAAAAAAAAAACAAACACTGGAACAAGAACCATTATAAAACTAACTTAACTCTACCTGAGGAATATAAGTCTTGCTGCCTAGCTTGCTATCATACAGGCAGTTTAATTAGGGCTGTTTGATATGGTTTGGGATTTCTGGTTGGGTAATAGGTATTGCATGGAAATCACTGTTCTTTACATCTTGTTTAGGTATCTCAAATTCAATTACCATTGGAGTTCTTTATAAAAAATAATGCAAACTAAGCAGAAGGAAAAAGAAAATGTAATCTGTGAAGGAATGTTTAATAACTAAAAGAAACAACCAAGTTTTTTGCTATATTCACTTGTTTATTTAGATTATCCAGTTTCTTGAAACTGTTTGCCAAGATGCTTTTCATAAAAGAGGAAAACGAGCACATTAGAAGAATCTCTGTAGATGAGTGACAGATGTGTAATACATCCTATGTAATATAAATAATTATCATACATACAATATCCTATGTAATGTATATAGTTATATACAATAATATGTATATATAAATACCAATCAATTAAAATATTGAAGTTTTGAATATTAAAATATTGAATTTTTGAGTCTGAGTGATGCAGGGAGGAAGTTTAGAGAGTTGTCCCATTAAAGAAATGTGCATCTTTTATGTGTTGAGATGGTTTAAAGGATGAGGTTAATCACTGAAGAGTCATTGCTACCATGCTGCAGTAGTCCTGGAAGTGCACAGGCCTCTCTGTAACAAAATTAATTTTACAGTTTTAACAAAGAATGAGGTAGTGGCAAAGCTGCCAAATAATATTTATCTGATAAACCATGAGTGTAGATTTTTCAGGGACTGAAAAGTACCACTTTCAATAGAGTAGTGTGTGTGGTTTTGGTTTGTTTGTTTGTTTGGGTTCCCTTTTTTCCTCCTAATTGGTGCTTGTAAAAGATTTACAGTATTGCTAAGAGACAAGGCATAGATGATACGCTGAATTACCCTTGGTAAAGATCATGCAAAATGTGTCTAATTTTTAATCAGCTTTATTCAGGGAAAGAGCTGTGCTAGCCTACAGAAATTACATATAACGTTGTCTAGATATTGACGTTCTGTTTTCCAGTACCTCTGCACTCATTAAGAACTAAAATGCAACAAAACCCTGTACACAAACACCTTCACTCTAAATTAATTAAAAAAACTTTCAAAAAACCTTCCCTGTGCTGACAGTCTTACCCTGCAGCCTTTCCTCAAAAAAAACCCCCTTCATTTTGATGTGGTCTTATTCTTTGTGATATTTAGGGAACTTGTTTGGAATATGATCCAGAAGATGACTGGACAAATGGTAGCAGCTGTGGTCTTTTGCTGATAATTAGTCCTCTACTTTTTTTTTCTCAGTGGAAAATTTAGAAAAAAGTGGGAAAAGAAGGATAATTTCTGAAACAAATAGTACAAAATATTCAGTAATCTATCTTTTTTTGGCCTGATTTTTGGAAAAAGACATTTTTGATGACTGGAAATAACAGAAGACTCACCCAGAACTTCTATGGGAATTTGAATACATTATAAGATCAAGGTCTCTTCCTACATTTTCCTACAGATTTTCAAATAAATGAAACTAATCTATATTCTGACAGCTACATTAGAGAGAAGCTAATTCTCTGAGGTTATGAGCATTTGGGTTGTCTTCTGTCTACTGGGCCTGCCATGCAACTCACCTACTGTTTTAAGCCACATTGAGTCCATATTTTGTTTGTCACTTAAGAAATGCATTCTGTTGCCTCATGAGAACTGAGTTAATGCTGTTTCTACAGTCCACAACCACTTTTCAAGAGTAAAATATCTTGACTAAGTACAAACAAGGTTTATAGCCTGTTGGGTGGTCTTAGTCACATTGTGAGTGGAATGCTGGAACACAATTCCTGTCTGTCGTAGGGAGTGCTGTCACAAGGCACTCTTGGCTTGTGTGGGAATGTGTGCAGTTAAACAATGGCACATGACATTAAAAAGTGGGGTTATGGTTTTAGATTAGGATCTCTCTCTGTTCTAAAATTTAAGGATGCATTTCTGCAGCTCTTTAGTCTTGAAGGATGCAAATCCATCTCTTGTTGCATTCTCCAAAGCTTATTTGCATGTATGTTTGACTTCTCACTGAGCACTGAGGATGTTTTTGTTCTACCTACCAGTTCTGTAAACTGCCAAGCATGCAGCGTTTAGATTACACAGACCAAATATTTTTCAGGGAAAGATATTAATTGAAATTTAGAGAAAAAGAATTAATGAAAAAATGAGTGCCTATACTGGAAAATATATGCAATATGAATTTCAGGGGTGTGAAGCATACACAGATTTGTTTGGTATTGGTGGTATCTGAGGTTCTTCAGCATCTCTAAAAATGAAGCAAAAGAACAGTTACCATGGAAATGTTATTTTTGTAAGTGCTAACTTAGGTGGAAGACAGGTCAAGATAAAATGTTTTGGAAAAAAAAGCAAGGTAAGTTTTCCTTTATAGAATATTTTAAAGTCAATTTTGGCTCTAAACCTTATGCGCAATTTGCATTGGAAAAAGCACACTTTTGCATTAATCACAATAATTCTATGCATTGTTCAGATAGTTTTCAGACTGATCTGGAGGCACACCTATTTTACAAGCAAATGGTACGTAGTAGTTTCTTAATTAAAGAGAAGACATTACAAAATGAACTAGAAATGAAAGATGGAAGTAATTTTATTGAAAATATATTTATCATAAAGGGTGACCCTGAGCTGTGTCTCTAATTATTTGGTTTTTATATATACACAGATAATACTTCAATATAAATCATGTAAAGTGTTTTATTTACATGCAATGTTGTGAATGCTTTTCACAGATGTGTAAATTGTTTGAAGTGAAAATGGAGAAAAAACCCTCAGTAATTAATTAACAAAAAATACTTGTGTGCCTCCTATTTTGTTAATTTTGATATATTTATGCACTCTGTTTAGGGAAAGAAAAAAGATGAACAATATAAAAATTATTTGGTAGGTGCCTCCCTCAGGAATTGTATTTATCAACCAATAAAAACAAACTGTAAAGTTTAGGGGGAAGTGCACAGGAGACCCTCAGAATGTCATTTGCTTCCTTTAACTGCCCTGAGTGTGAGCAACACATGAGTATTTCAGATTAATTTATTGCCACCCAGAGTTAAATTGCAGCCTGTGACAGGACTGGAGCTGCTTTGCCAGAGAGGGCCTGTAAATTACAAAGCTGCTGTCACTAACAGTGGGAACACCTCTAGCATGGCCAACTTTAGTATAAAGTACTATTTATCTTTGTATATTCAGAAGTTCAGTTACCTTTTTCATTTTTTTGGGGGGCAAACTGGAAATCTTTATTTTTAGTAAGTTCATTATAACATCACAAAGGATGTGCCTAGAGTTTCTTCAGTAGCTGGCCTTGAGTTTAGAAGGTGAATACCTCAAGCTGGCTGACTTGATGCTCTTACTAGTGTGGTTTATGGCAGAATTTGTGAGGGAGCCACGCTCATCACATCACACCCATTCACTGCTGATGGAGTGAGAGTCCAAACTGTAGGCAGCAGGAACCACCAAGAGGTTTGGGGTTGAACATAAAGCAACTCTCATAGTGAACATGAAATGATGAAGGTACCAACATCACATCTGTCCTGCAGGAAGGGAGAGCAAGCTGCAGCTTACTGCCCACCCCCTCCAAGTTATGTGATTGAGTTTTCTTCCCAAAGTTACTTGCTAGTTTGTGACAGCTTGCAAGGGAACTAGCACATTATGGATGGCAGGAATCTGGAAGGTGATAGGAACTACAAAACTATCAATAGAGATTAATATGCAAAACAACAGAGGGACCCAAGAGAATCCAGCAGTACAGAAGATTCCCCATTTCGATGAATTCAGTTCTTTGCTCTTTGAGCAACCTGCTTCTGCTACCAGCCAAGTTTCTTGAGCTTATTGGCAGCTCAGGCATCAGGCAGGCATTGGCTTCTGCCAGTGCTTCCTTATGCCAGGAGATTGATGCCACATGTTGCAAGGAGAAGGAAGACAAAAGCATCTTGTTCTATAGACATTGTGGGGTGTTCTTCATCCACAATGAAGAGCTAAAACTTTAACCTCTATTTCTTATGCTACTAATTTGGCAATGCATAATCAGATGAAGAAAATACGATTGCAACAGGTGAACCTATCTGGGCAGGCACTCTGGAAACCTGTAGTCCCATTAAGCAATTTCCATTCCTCGAACATTCTTCCTGCAAATTTCTATTGGTAAAAGCAAGTCACACCTCCTCTCCAGCTGACCTACAAATCTGCTACTTCCCTTCTCCCTCCTTTTTTTTGGTTACTGTTTCAGTGTTGCTTTGAAAACATAGAAAAAGACATTTTAATGACATTTTACAGTGTATCTATCCATCAGCTCCCTTCCTGCTCCTAAAGGGAAGTAAACATGGGCCAAAAAGGATTCTGGTTGCATTTTAAAGAGCTAAGGCTTTGTGGGATTCTGCTACTCAGATGCAGCCTACATAATGTGTTGGGGAGGTTGCAGAAATAAATGTCCTCTCACATGTAACTTGTTGGGGAGATTATTTTCTTTTGCTAAGCAAAAGCCTCATATCCAAGGAATGTATAGAGAGATAACTTTTCTTACATCTGTTAACTTGACAAATTAGATGAATCAGCTGTCATTAAATAGCGACAAAAGCAGTTTCCCTGTAACGAAGACCATTTGTATGATGCAAAATATTTAAAAGGTGCTTCAGTAGAGTAGGTGAGGGTATTGTTCCAGACCTGAGTGTTTTACTTGCTTTGAAAGATGGAAGAAACAAACTGGTAGAAAGCCCAGGGGCAGCAGCAGTTAGCAAGGCAGGAGTGAGTGCTCCTGGCTAATCCTGGCACCCTGCTCTGGGGAGCAGTAATTCCTGGGCAGGCAGGTGCAGGCAGGCTCAGTGCTGCTGGCACTCAGGATTTCTGCTGCTGTTCTTGCCACTCCACCCTTCCTAGATTCTACTGCACAGACTTTAAATAAGGCTGTGGTGGAGAGCATAGTTAAAACAAGGCACTGCCTGGGATGCAGAGGGCATCAGTCCATTTCAGGGAGGAGGAGGAGAAGAGCTGATGAAGCTGTTTAGGAAAGACAAGATCCTTATTTTAAGCTGTAAGTGTCTAAAGTGATAGATTTAGGAGGAAGGGGCTTGTTTAGAGGAATAAATAATACGATTTGGACAGCCTGAAGCAGAGGCAAAGGTGAGTTTAGAGAAACCAATCTGTTGAAAAATAATTGCATGCAAACTCCCCAGGAAATTTTTTTTTCTTTATCACTTTTATAATTCCCTATTTCAACTATACCTGAAAGGTAAATACTATTTAGGGCTCCAAAAGTGCATGTATTCTCCCAAAACTGTAGCAGGAAACTAACTCTGGAGTGAAAGACTGTGACTGGTTCCCTGAAACACTGCTTTCTTTTCCACTGTTAGTCATTCTGTCATGTCTGAGATTAGTTCTGGCAGAGTCCCAGTTTGTGTTCTGTTATGGAGAGGGGGGCATGGTGAATTTTGACATGGAATACATAAGAATACATCAAATGATAAACAACACAAAGCAATAATTCTAATTAGTATTATTTTCAAAGTATTCTGTTTAATTACAGCTGGAGGGAAAGACATAAATTTTATGGGTCCCTGAATTGTCCTGCCCTCCAAGATATTAAAAAATTGTTCTTTTGCCTGTGAAAATATTGCTAGAGTATTGATGTTGTAGTTCATACTGTTAATAGGAGTATTTTAAATAAAAACAGAGCAAAAAGGAAAAAAAAAATTAGAATTCATTAAAAAAGGCCCAAGTGGGTCTACAGGGTTTTTTTGCCATTTTTCTTCCTAGTTAATTAAACTATATACTTCTGCAAATCACTGTGTAAACACTTTCTCTTGGAATGTTTCACTTTTTTAGGAAATTTAGCAACTCCTGCTGTGAATCTGTGAGTTTCCACCATTCTTGCATGTCATGGCCCAGTAACAGCAAAGATTGTCAATTAATAGAGAATCCCTATTTAAATTATTTCGTTTTTGTACCATGCACTCATACTTCCATGTAAATAATTTTAGGGGAATTTTATCTACCTAATTCTTTAATCTTTTACATTAATTATTCAGTGATCATCTAATTTAAAACTATCACAACAAATCAAATCACAAACTTAAACACAAACTCAGTCATGTACAAACAATGGAAGCAATTTCTGCAAAAGCTTGGCATCGCTCTGTGGGGTGTAATTTTTAGAAATGCCCTACTGATTTCAGAAGCAAAGGTTTCCATGGAAGACTTAAGCATATGCAACAGTAATAGCTTCAAAATGTATTAAATATTTCAGTCTTTCTGAAATATAGCAAAAATAACGCTTTTGATGCAAGACCTGTTGCATTCATGAAACTTTACATAATCTTTTGGAAACTTGTCTTTCACTGTTTCTGTGTGATTTTTGTGTAGGTCTGGAGCCAACAAGTTGTGAGAGGAAAATTAGATTCAGGGCACTATATCCTTCTTTCCTGCTCATCTCTTACTATCCCTTGCATAAGTGCAAAGTACGCATAAAGTACAAGTAAATCAGGATGAGAATGACATAACTTTCTGCAGAGTCATTTAAAATATTTCTGAAAAAGTCACCCATATCTAATATATAAAATAATATTTAATATTGACCAGAGCAATCGACTCTAAGGTAGAAATTTACTCAAAGTCCAGACTATGGGATTCAAATTAGCTGGAAAATCAAATTTTACAGGTCTGAAGTGGGGGAATCACCAGTGAGTCAAATAAATTAGGGTTTTTTCCCCCCCCCACCATGATTTCCAATGCATTATGACAGTGCTTCAGTATTTTTTATTACTTTATTAGTTTTCAGAGGTTTCCAACAACATGCACTGGATTTTGCTTGGGAGTATTATGATGTAGCACTTCTGAAATATATGGAGATAAGCTAAGCTTGGGATATTTAAAAAGGAAATTCTGTAACATTAGAAAAAAATTACACAACTGCTTTTTCTCTGGCATCTTGTTTTCCCAGTGTGTGGAACAAACTTGGCCTAGGAAATAGCAGGAACTATATAATTTAGGATATTCATTCTAGTATATCAGAATCTTGAATGAGAAGTACAAAAGCAATTTTCAAATGACTGCAGGATAAAATACTGATAACAGAGCAGCTACACCAGACATCCTTTTCCCTCAAGTGGAATTTCTTTCTCATTGTGTTTTGTTCCTGCAAGATCTGTAAAAACGGTGCTGGCAAATCTGCAAACAAAGAATTACTGTAATCCAATCTGAACACAACAAAACCCCCCAATCTGGCTGTAAGAAAGCATTTTGTAAATCCTCTGAGGTTGAGCAAGATGTAATCCTTGTTATTTTTGTCAGATGACAACAAGCTGTTTTAAAATGCAATTGCAGTGAGATAGTGGCTGGCAAAGTTGGAATGGGTGCGTTTGGTTTTGAATCCTTGCATAACAGAGTGAGGCACTGCTTTTAGGCAATGATAGCCACAGGCACTGAGAATCTTCAGGTTTCTCTGGATTAGTGTTTCCTTCCTTACCTTTTCCAGCAAAAGGGCACATGTATGCCTTGATTTGTGTGAGCTGCTTTATTTCCATGGAACCTCTCTCCTTTTACCAGCCCAATATATGAAATAGAATTATCTGATATAAAAGCAAACCCAGAATGCCATGCTGTCACTGGCATCTGCAAAGCTGGAGAAGTCTATATATGAGTTAATATTAATGGATTCAAGGGAAAGCGTGTATGTGTATAGAGAAGAGCACAAGCAAAGAGGTTGGAGCCTTGTGGCATATTTGTGATTTGCAAAAATGCTTTTAGCGAGGGTCATCCAAATTAAAATGATTCAATTCATAAACTCAGACTAAACCAGCAAGTTCAGGTCCTTCACTATTCAGTGAGGATGCTATTCAACCATTGCAAGGCAGACTATTGTTACTACTTGCAGAGCTGGGATGATTAAGACCCATATCTAAAGTGACCAGGAAGGCACTTTCTGCAACACAGGCTTGATACCTGGTCTTGAACAAAGTACAAAGAGGAGACTGAACCTTATCTATTCCTTTATATATGAAAAATTCTAAACCAGAACATTTATTGGAGGAAGTAAATGTCCTTAGCTTTCACATAATCACTTTTTTTTTTTTTTAATGAATAAGAATTTTTTGTGTTTGAAGTTGTTGGTTGAGGTTGGGTGAGATGGTTAGTTTTGGTATAGGTTTTTGGGGGTTGTTTTTTGTTTGGGTTTTTTTTTTTTTTGGTGGTGCTTTTTGTTGGTTTTTTGAGGGTTTTTCTGTTTTTGGTTGTTTTTTTTTGTTTGTTTGTTTAAGTGCCAACATGTAGTTTAGAGACGCAGTCTTGGAGTGCTTTTTGTAAGTCTGTCTTTCCACAATCTGGTTGCTTACAATGCCTTTATCTTCCAGTCCAACCCCCTCATCTTCTGGCCTCCTCTTAAAATCTAAGAAGAGCCTACTCCTATTTTGGGTTTATAGCTTTGTAATTATGTGTCCCTGACCCCATCCTTTTTAATTTTTATCCCTTTCTGTTAGTAGCCACTCCAAACTATGTCTTGATTTTTTTGTCACTGAGTGTAATATTAAGTTGTGACTGAAATATGGACAAGACATTGTGTAGTGTGTTATCTGCAGCTTTGTCATCACTGCCTAATGGGTATTACAGCAAACTAAGAAAGCCATTTATAGCATCATGGAAGGAGACTGCAACACATTTGGTGTAAATGTGTATGGGTTAATGAAAGCTTAATTATAGCAAATGGAGAGAACATTTGCAGCCTTCGCTGGAGGAAATGAATTAGAAATGACCAACTCAAGGAGGCTATAACGAAAACAATCAATAGTATTAAAGTGAAGAAAATGGCTAATTCTGGTTCTTAAAAAAGCAGAAAAGTAAAGAGTTTTATGTTAGTGTTGGAAATTACATGCTAGTCAGATGATAAATTCTATTTTCAAATTTTATAATGGACAAGATTGAAGAGTCCTCATTTAATTTCCAATCTTTGACCTAAAGGCTTCAGTTTAGCAGGTGTACCAGTGACCCAGAGTGTTCTAATTTAACGTTTATTAGTATGGCATTATTAGTATTACTGTAATGGGGAGTGTAAATAATACAAGAAAAAGAACAATTACAGCAATTAACCATGGCATGCACCACAAAAAAAAAACCAAAAAACCAAAAACAAATCAAACAAAACAAAAAAACCAACAACAACAAAAAAATTGCCCTGCAGCAATTTAGAAATAATTAAAGTAGCAGAAGAATTATTGAGTTCTCAAAACCTGGTACTGTACTCCTGCAGATGAGAAGAAACTCTGATAGATTTAAATGAAAGAGATCAAAAAGAATATTTTGTGTCCAAAGAGAAAGAGGCACAAAAGTATTAAAGGAAGGCATGGGGCAAGAAAAAAATTAAAATCTGTGGGAAATATAATAATGTTGTCTTGGACTCAAGTAATAACGTGCAGATTCTGAATTGAAGAACCTCTTGATGCAAAGGTAAGACTACATAAGCTAAATGTAATGCACGATTGTGAATGAGTCTGACATTTCTGGTGACTTATGGTTCAGTGAAAGTAAATACTGTATGAAAAGAACTGAACCCTATGAGAATAATAATTATGCATAAAAGGAGAGAGGCTCCAGCCAAATTTAGAAATCCCACAGACAACTTGCAGATTGGGTTTGGTTTTCTTGCTTGCAAACTCCATCACAAAGGTTTGTGTGTAATAAACAGTAGAAAGTTTGCTACATTTAATAAAGCCCATCTTAAGAACAGTCATACTAATACCTGCTAATGGTGAGGAAAGATAAACAGAAAATAAAATTGCCCACATTACTTTGTCTGGAGACAAATCAGAATTAATTCAGGGAGTACAGCCTCTTCCTCCTCTATGGAATCAGGAAATTCCTATGTGGATGCCACATATGATAAACACAAGGGTGTTTCAAAATGTCCCTCAGGGAGCTCCTCAGGGGATGGTTCTTGTACCTGTTTTAATCAGGTCTTAATAATTTAAAATTGCCTATGTGCTAGTTGAGGCTGTGTTGCACTTTTCCTCCTGCCCTCTCGATTCAGTGTTAGAATTTCACTGGGCCAGTGTGGCAGAAGTGAGGTTTAGTGAACAGATCAGTTACAGGAGACTGTGAAGAAATGAAAAGTGTGCTCCAAAGTCATGTTAGGCATTCTAAACAAAATTACTGGTTTGGGACTAGGGCAAGGACAAAATAAAAATTAATATGGTAATAAGCTGTTCCAGTGAATTCACTATGTGTGCTGAATGCAGCTGGTTAATACCCTGTGGAAACACATTAAGTGGTGCTTTAGACAGCAAGAAAACCATGATGCAGAATGTATATTAAATAATGGGGCAGGAGATGTGTGGACAGATACTCTCTTGTTTTAGGGATAGAGGTAGTAAAGACCAGGAACCAGACCTGTGTGTGGCAGGAAGGGAAAACATGGAATACTCACGTGCAGGGGTGTGGTGTGTTTTCATTGCTGTTACTCCATTCTTTTCATTCCAGTGTCCAAGGCTGACACACAATTTTTATACTCCCTGGGTACAAAGTGGGGTCTAATCCTTCCACACAAGTGTCTGTTTGGCCAGGCCCTTCGTTTCTTCATCATCCAAAAAAAAAATAAAAGACACTCTTGGAGAAGTTTGTAAGTTTTAATGAAAGGAAGTAAACTAGGCTTTAGTACCTAAGCATATCTAAAAAATATACAGCTGCTACCCAGAAACATCATTTCAGTGGAGCTACTCAAGTGTGTTAGAAGACCTGTTTTTATTTAAGTGCTATTACAGGTTGAGGTGTAAAACCAATAAGCTTTAATATCTCTTCAAACAATGCTATTAAGGTCAGACTGCTCTAAGTTACATAAGAGTCTTTCCCTGATGATGTTTTTGCCCTTGTTTCTTCTATTACATTTTTGGCATCTCATCTTCCTGTGGGCCTTTTCTTAATTTTTCTCTTACCTAGATCATTTGGGTTGACAAAATTTTAATTATAAAACTCACAATTATGGGCTGTTTCTCTTAACTCTTCAGGTCTCAGAGAAATGAGATTACTTGAAAACCTTACTTTCTCTTAAAAAAAAAAAAACAAAACAAATAATTGAGATTTTAGTCTTCATGATTTCAAACTGAGGTTTTAAATTTTAAGGTAGAGACTCAATAACTAGCAATCAATAAACCCGTTTTTAAAGGTGTTAAAATTTTTATGCCAACAGCATGATCATTTTGAGGCTTATGCATTTCAAGATAAGCAGTGTTTATTTTCTTTAAATGTTTTAGATATGGAAGGCCTTCATGGAATAGATCTGTATATTTCCTTTGCAATAGGTGTTTGGCAGGTGTGGTCTGTATGGATCCTGTCTGGCATTTTTTGTATGCATCATATACTGATTTTCAGGGCAGAGTATCCAAAGAGAAATGGTGCTATTATTCATATTTGCTCTTATGAGAAGTTGTGTTCCAAACTTTGAATTTCTTTCAGGGTTGAAATGACAACATCTCTTGGCATCTGTTCCTTGCCAAGGAACGCTATTTTTTTTTTGTAGTACTAATTTTTGTTACAACCTTGTGTGGTAATACTGTTCTTTCAACACTACCCTCTAGGTCTTGGAAGGAAAGGCTCCTTATGTCCATGTTGCTCAGAAAAATGTCTGTAATGTGCTTATTGAGGGAGTGCATGCTCACCCCAGACTTCACTGGATGTACTGACATTGTAGAGAGGTAAATCCCTGTTTGTCAGTGTCACACAAACTCACCTGGATGAATAGTCAGGCACAGTAACTCAGAAATAAAACTTTGCAGGGCTAAGACTCATCTTGGCATAAGCTTCACAAATAGCTGCATACTTGTGTGGTTTCTCTTGCTTGAAATCTGTAAGTCAGTAAAGTGGCTTAATTTGGAATGTTTCAAATGATGTAGCAAATGTATTTTCCACTGTTCTGAATAGCTGGTGTATCAAACTACAAGAAATTACAAAAAATGCAAAATGTAATTTTTAGGTTACCGTTTATTGTTCAAATACAGTTTATGATGACTCTGTAAAGTTCTTTTGCAGTTAAATTTAATTTCCTTGTCCTGGTTTCTGCTTAGTTAATAGCACAAGTGAATGCTGCTAATAGCTCTGTTTGATCACATTGGTCTTGAAAACTTCAGGATCATTTCTCCTTTGACTTTAGTCAGGTTTCCAATCAGCATCTCTTATAGTGTCTTATACAACACTGCTAAAGTTTTATATGAATTTTTATCCAGCATAACAGCCAGTCTCTCTGAAATGCACCCTTTAAATGTTTGTTGCAGCTCTTTAAAGAGATTAGGTATTTCCTGAAGGACCTGGCCCAAATACTTGCCTGTTTTTAATTGTATTGATACTTCAACTGTCTGATACTTAGGTGAGCTACTGTTGTTCATAGATCACATGCTCTTAATATAGACAAGGAGACAAATCTCCTGCATGTCACTGGGCTGCCTGAGAGCACTGGAATAATAAGTACAGAATTTCCAGCAAAAAGTTCTGTACAGTCATGGTAAGTGCAGTGTCAGCTCAAAAATGATACCTCTTTTTATTTCCTGAAAAAGAAATACTGGCAGCTTGTATGCAGTGAATACAATGAGAAAATATGCAGTTCTAAAGAAAATATTTGGAATTGCAACGAATTCTAAAAATCTTTACATCTACCTCTTTTTAAATGGATGTTCAGTGATACTTTATATTATGACACTGTTGAGGAGGGTTTATAGCCACCTATTTGATTGTAAATTATATTCTCAAATATTCTTTAAAAATCTGAAATTGTTAGATGATTTACTATTCTATGAAGTTTGTTGCAGCAGTTGCAATATATTTTATATCACTCAGGAGATTTTCTTTAGAGAGAAGATCATATTTCTTTGCTTTCCATTGGCACATATAAAAAATACAACAGAAGAAACTACCTAGTCATAAAACACCAACTGTTCAAGATTGGCTCAGGGAAGAAGCACAATAAATGTTAATTGATAGGGGAAAAAACAGAGGAATTAACAATCTGCAATATCTGGAATACAAGAAGAAGCCAGCCTGTATAACTCAAAGTTTCAATATCAGACACTTTAATCCATTAGGAAGTGATAGATCAGGAATTTATAATCTCTATTACAGAAATTGTTCTGCAAATAACGAATATTTTCAGAAAGAGAAAATTCTGAATGTATAGGAAGAAATTATTCAAGGACGGAGTGGAAGTAAGATGGTCCATTTTGGCAGCCTGCACCTTGATTTGCCTTGAAATCATGTACCCCTCTTTAGCCTGGTTCTGAGCTCACTTGTGTCCCTTTAATCCTGGTTTTGTGACTTGCAATTGGCTCCAAGCACGCCAACCTGTCCTGCACCTGTATCTGGAAATTCACAGCAGATTTACCTGAGCTGGCCCTTCTCTTAGGAAGGGAACAAAGCCTCAATGCTGTTAGAAAAAGCAATGTGTGCATTTTTGTAAATATTTAAAAATAAGCAAAAGGATGTGTGTAAATATTTTATGCATTTATGCAGAAAATGAATTTTGGTGATTTAGGCACTAATGAGAGTCTCAAAAATGGCTGAGATTAAATTATGGCAGAACAAAAATCTAACAGTTTTAGTTTTGTGCCAGGCAGAATGAAAACTGTAAGATATTTTATCTCTTGTGCTTTAGCACTGGAGTGAATCACAAACACAAACTGGCATTTCTTAAAGGAGATGGTATTTGTGCTGCCAAGGGCTGCAAGAGGCTAAAAAACTAAATAGCCTTAGGTTTGGCAGCAGAGTAAGGTGCTATTTACTGGCTCTTCAGGAATTATAAAGATGGGAGGGAGCACTCATGAGATGTGGATTCTAACTATAATCTGAATACTCTCTGTCCATAATGTCTTGGAACACTGGAGGACTGAATTAATTTTTCTGATACCCTGTGTTCCAGTACCATATTCTAACTTGTTTAGCATTTTTAATGTTCTGGATACATTTCCTCATTGTTTCATTGTTTGGTCATAGCATTGTTGCTCGTGGAGGTGGTAACTGGTCACAGAGAGTGGAGTCTGCTCTATCTTCTTGTGGCTGAGTGTGTTCAAGGGGAAGCAGACAGCACCGTCTCTAAATGCAAAAGTAGGAATTAAATCCCAAGCAAATAACTGACAACACACGAATGGAAAGCACCTAAGAGAACTGAGGAGTTGTGCAAGGAGGGTGATTTTTTTTCTCCTCACCAGGAAATGTGTGAAAAATATTGTTGTAGGGATTTTTCTCCCAAGCAGGAAAAAAACTACTGGTTTTTGAAATCTGTAGAATGAGCAATGCTAACTTCAATTTAGTTATAACTACATTCAAAGGCAATTTATTACAATTTCTAAAACTTTATAATCTTTACACTCTCAAGGACCTCTTGATTAGATAACTCAAAGCCACTGAATTACTGAATCAATGAATAATATGCTATTCCACTTAAAAGGGGAATGAAACATTAATTCAGTGCACTATAGGTAAAACAGAAACAGTGCTACAGTAATCTTCACAGCAATAAAGAGCACTTTAGCTGTTAAATTCTGATGGAATAATTATTAGATTTGGATGAATAATGGATTCCTCAGCTTATTGGGTGAATTGGAAAATGAAGGCAAATCTTGAGTGAACCAGAATACTTTTTTTTTTTTTCAGTCCAGGTCAGTCCAGGTTATTGTTTCAAATACCAATCTAAAAGTTTAATTGAAAAAGTATCAAAATCAAATGTGTCAGTGTTTACCAAAGAAAGTTTAATCAATCCTGGCTCAGTACTTATTTTTAAGTCCATGAAAATTATTGCTTTTTCCCCCAAATTCTTTTTCATGTGAATTTAGATTTTCTTAAAAATCATAAACATTATAATCTCTTGGCTGTTCATTGACTTTCAACTTCAGTTTTCACTACACTCACAAGACACTGTGCACTTAAATTTGGACTCTGTGAGAACCTTATGTATAGGCTAATCTTTTGCTTCTCTGTCGTTTCATTATTTTCTGTCACACTGCATAAATAATTACGAATGCAAGTAATTTTTGTCACACTTTTCCTTTCTTTCTCCACACACTCTGGAGCCCCATTTGTTGATATACAATTAGCAGCTAGCTAATTTTGGCAGATATTTTTCATTTTGAATTGTAAATGATGGAAACCCAGGATTCAGGGAGCTGTTTTGCTTGCAAAAGCCCTTAGCACAGGAGAGGTTGTAGAGAGGAATTTTACTGGTTGTTTTTAAGAATAAGACCAACTGAATATAAAATGTGTCGAAAGTAGGACTGCCTGAGAATTTTGAGTGCTAAGGATTTATGAATTTTTAACCAAGGGACTGCATGCAATACAAGATATTCAGCAAATAAAAAGAAAAAAAATGTCCTTTTTCCTGTTCAAAGTTTTCTGTTGCAAGAGTACAACACAATATCCTCTGAGGGCATACTCTGAACACACAACAAAGCAAGTGTCCCTTTAGGCTTCATTATACTGATGTTTTATCTGGTTCTCAGCTGTTTTCCAGAGTTCTGGTTGCTTCATGTAACATTTCCACCACCATACAGTAGCAGGAGTGTGTGCCCAGTGCTGAAAGCAGAGGGGATGTGGCTGTCACCTTATAACCACTCCCCTTGTGCTTCTGCTGTGGCACCTTTGTGTCTGTCCTGCTAGGGCTGCAGGACTGCAGAGGTTGCACTGAATGGCACCAAATTGCCAAGTGCTGCTTCCTTTCACAGATCCTGCCACAGCCACACAAGGCTCATTCTGTATTCACAGCTCTGTTTTGTCAACTTAATGCTTCATCTTTATACCACTGCAGTTACTTTTAATGTCTTGTATGTATTTGGTTTGGTGTTTTTCTTCAGACTGAATGAGTTTTGGAGGATTTTTCTTCAGTGATGCTCAGACTCAGATTGAAACTGGCAAGATTACAGAATGATAAGAGTTCTAGGAATAGATACCTACCTGGTCTGGCTGTGCTATGAGGTACTGCTGAATAATAACAGCCTAATAGTTTTTTAATGTTCTTTATGAAGTATCACACTGTAATCAGCATGTAATCTGTGTGCTTCTCTAGCTTCCTTGGTATTCATTGAAATATAATGTTAGGATATACTTTGAGTACAATATTCTCAAGTACAACCCCATCAACATCCCACTCCTTTGACACTATGACTGCTATGATGATGGAATTACATTTGAGCTCACCAGTGGAGAAAGGATTGCTGATATTTTTTTTGCAAGGGGATGGTGAGCTGGAAAAATACCCTTGAGAGAGGTAGTTCCTATTTGTCAGGAAACTGAACCAATTTTGTAAATAAGCTGGTAAAATCTGTGTATCATGTCTGCAAAATCTGCTATTGTAAGAATTGCTTATTATGGCAACAAGTAATAATATTCTTATGTGTATGGCAGTGGTGTAAAATCTGCTCTGCTACTCTTGTGTACGTAGTGTTTCATTACCACAGTAGTGTGGGATGGCACTACCAAGTGATTACACAGTCAAGTTAGCACAGGCTTAATCTCTTTCATAAATTACCATGGAGAAGAGACTTCTTTTATGCATAACTCTGAAAAATGTCCCTCTCCTAGTGTGAAATGAATGACATGTTTCAAGTGAAATATGGCACTCCAAAGTTCTGACATTCAGATGGCATTAAAAAAGCAGGATTTTGTGATTTAAAAGAGTCACAAGCCAATTACAGTATGTGAATTATAGCTTGGAAATAATTTGTGTTTAGCCATTGTTAGAAACAGTTCTGTATGTCTGGACCTTCATATTTCTAGTTTTGTGATTCTATTTTGGGGTTTAGGTTGCTGTAGCTGGTATAGATTTTGTGACAGAAAACACAAGCTATTTCACAGATAGGTAGGAAGAAGTTTAATTGTGTGTAGCATGGATATTTACTTAAACAAATAATTGTCCAGAAAAAATAGATGCAAAGAATTTTATTCACTTACTAAAATGGAGTGTTACAGAAAGGAAAGAGAAAATGTAATTATCAAGATTATGGCCAAATCTCAAATGTTTTCTCTCACTGACTGTTAGAGTGTTCACCTGTGGCTCCTTTCTGTAGGACACATCTGTGCTGTACTAAAAATATAGTGCCAAAAGTGTTGCCTACAGGGCAAAATTAAGATTATGGACAATGGTTTTAGTAAAACGGAAGTGAACAGCTCTTGCAGTCACTTCTGGAAAGACAGGCTGTCATTTTCCAATTAAATAATTCCCTTTGCTTTTAGTTTTCATTAGGTACAGATTTTGGAAATGTGATCTCGAATCTTGCGGTACAATAACACAAGAGAACTTCTGTCATTATTGATGTTTCCTATCTCTTCCATGCCCTGTGCCAAATCAGATCTGTCTGTAAGGTGAAGCCTTGGCAGAGCAAAGCTGTGAAGCTGGGATGTTCCCCATGTTTTATACATAAAGGCTTAGCTGCAACCCCACTCTGGGACTCCAGCTGTGACATGACCTGATACCCAGCATGGGACAGGAGAGCCTATAGAGGATCTGTTGGGGCTGCTTTTACCAAATTTCAACTGAATGCTTTCCTTTACCTTTTACTCCATTTAGGACCCATGAATTATTACACCAAAGGTCTCCCCTTTTCTAGGACATCACTCCAAGTTTCCCTTTTTCTGTAGGTGAATGGTGGTAGTGCCCAGCTCTAGAAATTTTCTAGTGTAGACTTCTGTGGAATTTTCCTTCTTTCTACCTGTCACCTTTTCCAAGGAGAAGAGAATGTGCTCTGAGAAACTGCAGATGCAGGTCTTGTATGTCCCAGAGATGAGATGCACCTGATGCAGCCTTGAAAACAAGCAGGGAAGATTGGTTATGTTGAATACACATGAAAATTGATTCCACCCCACTTTTCTTGATAACTTGGGAAACATCAAAGAAATTATTGCAGATAAGGGAATCTGATCTCTACAATCTACTGGTAGCCATGTAACTCAGACTGAACAGGTTTTATGAAACATCTGCTTCATTTTACCCTTTTTTACCCTGGACTGTGTTGACCATTGTACTAAGTTTGAACACAGCTGAGAACTGCTGGGTTAAATGCAATATTGCTGCACAAGTTAGCACAAAGATTCCTTAACATGCTGAAATTTTTCTGCAATATGGTTCTGAACACAGAAAATGAATCTTTCTATAATTATATGTGTACAGCTTGCTGTTGAGCTTTATGCCAATTCTCAAAAAACCCAGCATGCAGACAAAGTAACAATAGAGTCCAGGCCTTCTGTGAATGAAATACTTTTTACCTTTGGGAGATGTTGTAAAATTTAATCATTTGACAATTATGAAGTGCTTTATGTTCTTCAGATGAAATGTGCTATGTAAGTGTGAAATTAGTATTATTGATGAGCTTAAGCCACAAGATTGAATGCAAATGAGAACTTCTCAAGATAATAAATACCCATTATTCATCCTGAAGGATGATGAAAAAATTAAATACCTTTCACAGAAGATAGCAAAAGTATGAAGTTTAGCTGAGAGCTGAATCAAGCAGAGTGGTTGACTCAGGCTAAGACTATTGTTACCGTGAGATGGATGTAGACCAAAAACCATAGAATAATCTCCTGCACAAAGGAGTAGAGAGCAGCACAGAAACACACGTCAAGGAGCATTCATGCCTGTGTTGCATCTTTTTTTTACTGGTGGTCTCAGAGTCAAGCAGCTGTGTTGAAGGAGAGATGATAAAATGGCAGCCTGCAGCAGTGGAACCCACTGTCTTACATGAAAGTGGGATTAATCTGAATAAATACGAATGTATATCCCAAGTATGATGTATGCACATGTAACAAAGTCACCCAGGCAGCCCATGTCATCACTGGTGCACTTCAGACGATCAGCAGTTAATGTCTGTTAAAATGGGTTAGAATTGAACCCTGGAATTGAGCACAAAGGAGATAGAATTGAGCTTTTTTATTGTTTAGATCCCAATCAGTATAAGAGAGCCAGAGATGACCAGCTTAGATACAGATACCCACACAGAAGGCTCAAAAAACAAAGTCCATGCACATGATCTACTAAGAGCCTGTCTCTGTCTGCTCTTTATGAGAAGGTTGGTAGCTGTCCAGGATAACATAACACAAAACAACCATTCCCTTCCTCTACTGTCTCAGCATCTTCTCACAATCAAGATAACTGAATATGCAGTGAAATCATAGAGTTCAATTCCAACTTTTTTCTGCAGGAGTCTTATACCTTTGTGCTGTGAAGTGCTCTGGATTCTGGCCTAAGTCAGTGGGGAAATTAAACAAATGCATGATTTAAAATAAAGCTACAATCAGTCTAGTGCTGCTAAATTTGTGCAGCTTTACTCTAGAGCTCAGCATCTTTCTGGAGCACTCCTGGCAGCTACTCTATACCTGATCCATGTCTAGTACAGGTGTAATGACCCACTTGTTCATTGCTCCTAACATAATAGTCTGTTTCTAGACATTTATCAGAAGCACTAAATCCACATTTAATGGAATAAAACTACTGCTAGAAACATCGATATTCACAAAGCCATGACACGGTGAAGTCTGGCAGGATTGTTTCCTCTCATTCATTTAAAAAATAAAAGAGGTTCAATTCAAATACTGTACCTTGATTTTACTAGAAATTTTCTGTGGTGTGGGTTTATTGTGTCATTTCGTTATAGTGTTTACAGGAATTCATCTTCTGGCATAAGGCCTACATTTTGACAGCCTCAGGAGTATTACAAGCAGAGCTAAAATGAACCAAGAACTCCAATGGCTCCAAGAGCACCATTTTAAACAGAAAGAAGTCCCTTTAATCTTATAAAATTCTATAAAAGTAGGAAGGATTTGAAATGGGACTACACTGCTGCTGCTAAGTTGGACTCCATATCGAGGGTTCCAAATAGCAAAAAGCAGTGGGGTGGTATTGCACATGAAAGAATAGAATCATTCTGAACTGAGAAATTTTGTCCCTCAAAGGAAAAAAAACAAAAGCAAATAAAACCCCCTTATGAATGGAAACATTATGCAGCTATTCTTCAATATCTGGGTTTGTTTATGCAGGACTGTTTGAAGTGCATGAATCATACTCAAATCAGCTATGGCACCCAGGCTGTTTCCTGTTTGAACTATCTTCTTGAAGGTGGGCAGTCTTTCAGCATGGAAATACTATCCTTTTCCCAAATAATTCCACCCTAAACCACCAGCTGTTCTAAGCAAACGTCTTTTTGAATTCAGATGGGTGTCTGTTGATACACAAGACAGATTTGGCACTCCATGAGACTGTTTCTTATCACCAGACTTGAGTGAATATATGAGATAATACTATGGTACTCCATTCTCAGGTGTTGAACTTGGGAAAAATTAGCATTTCCTGGACAACCCTGATTAATCACACTAGCATCTAACATTTAGTTCATCCTAAACCTAGATGAAATAAGGAGGACTCACAGCATACTCGTATATCTCAGTGGGAGGCTGTAGCCAGGAACTTCCCTTTCCATGAGGGCTCTGTGCATTTAGGGATTGTTTAAGCCACTTGCATGGTACAAAAGGATTTTACCTTTTGAAAAAAATGGCAATCTGTTCTGCTTCCTACAATATAGCAGGATATCTCTTGGTCTTGCTGGAGAAAACCAATACCTTTTTAATGTTCTCAAATCTTAAAAACATCTCCACTGAGTAAAAGTTGTTCTATCACTTTGTGTTGAAAATGCTTACTAATGTACAACAATTCAGTTGTGGTGAACGTGTGGAGGGAGGAAAAAAAATATATGTTCACACTTAAAACCCTATAGATTTATAAGTTTTTACAAGGTCTTTATTCCTTATATTAATGGCCATATAAATCACCTTGTGTAAAATCAAAAAAGGCGATAAGAAGTTAAGAAGCTAACACTAAGAAGGTAGCATGTGAGGGTAACTGTTTTTATGATTTTGAACTGATCACATGACAGAATTAATGTGTCATACTCACCCTGTTGACCAGTAATAACTTTTCTTTCACATCTAAATGGTTATATTTGCTTTGGAAAATGGATCATTTAGAGTTTTACTTAGATCATTTACTTGTCATTATAACACTCTTGTTGATTACATTCATAGGTCCTATTGCAAAAAGAAAAAAACCAGAATAAAAGAGGTCTACTCATTCTCCTTCTCCATATAAGGTTCGTTTTGAGGTTAGAACAGTGTGGAAATGGTATTGTGCAAAAAGATATTGTAAATCCTTTCTTTGCTGTTACAGAACTAATCTCTCATACTTTCCCCATCTGTTTTACTGTTTCAGACCACTAAATTTCCAAAAGGTGGCATGGTGGAGAGATGTTGATTTTAATCTCCTCTTTCATTGTTTAAGAAGTAGATTCTCCCCCAGTACACAGATTTTGAGGTCATGTGCATTTCTCTGCTCAAGATAAGAAATTCTGTTAGTGTCTTACTTCAATGAGCACAAATGAGTTAGTGTTGCAACTTTTACATAGATGCATATTATATATTCACTTATGTATGGAATCACAATAATGGGGATAGTTATATCTGAAATTAATTTTAATTGTGTGCATGCTGCAGTTATCAGTTTGCATGTGTCTCCTGCCTCCCAGATATTTTTTATTTGGTTTCTAACTTTACACAATGGTGTTCTAATCTAGTTGATATCAATGGGACTCAAACATACTGAAAATACAGACGGAGGATAAGACATAATCAGTCTCTTACAAAAACTATTTCACTTCACTGGATTCTGAGTATTTTCTATATGAGGACTTTTAGCTAATGGCATTGCTAAGAATTTCCATTCCAGGATTTTTCTTTATCTGTCAATAGAAAATTCAACCATCACTAGGTACATAGACTTTATTTGCTCCTTTCTTACTCTTACATAGTACCAACTTTTCCCTTTTAAATAAGTTGGCATTCACCTGAAAAAATGTAAAGCATGCTATTCTCCTGTGCCTACAATCTTCTCTATCCTCTCTCTGCTAAATTCATATTCAAGGTCAATTACCTTTAACTACTGTAGGCTTCTGGCTTTGTCCTTCATTCCTAAGTGTCTTTGGTCTCTGCAAATTGCAAATGCTTTCAGATACATTAGTGTTTAGTTGGGAAGAACAACTCTTTGTTGCTGCTGTTCTGTATTTCCCCTTCAGCCTCCATATTAGCTTTCATTTTTCCTCACTGCCATTTTGCAAGCAGTGTAAATGTTAACAACAGTATTGGAGATGACCTGGCTATGGCCCATATTAAGTAGGAGGAAACTGTGTGTGTGGGAAATGGATGTGAACCAGCTGCCAAACCATGATGGAAGGATGCCGTGTGGGGGTGCTATCAGATAAAAAGCAGCTAAGAGCTTAAGGTGTATATTGCCAGAGCCAATAGAGTCACTGCTGCAAGAAAAACACTTTAGAAAGACTGAAGTGTACTTCTAACCTCTGCCCTTTGTCAAAAGGCATTCCACTTCTCTCTTAATTTTTAAGCAAATGGCTTTATTTGGAAAAGTGTAAAAGATTCATCTTTTTTGATAGAACCTTTACAGACTGGAATCACATCCCTAGATGTACTGTATTGAATTATGTCAAAACCTCATGCAGTCTGTGGTATGGGACATTCTTGCCTCTTGTCTCTTCTAATTGTTTTTTCCCCTCCAATTTTCTAGGTACATTTCACAAATAAAAGATGGAAAAGGTGGGAAAGTTTGAAATTTGATAACATACAGTTGGAGCCTGATATGTGGCCAGCAGTTTCATTTGAAGGCCCCTCAATTATAAATTCAGCAGGTATTCACCATTTCAGGGCATGTGCTAATGAACTCATTTGGTATTCATGAGAATGTCAATATCTATCTATTGGTACAAGTTTCATTGAAATTCAGATGCATAACTAGGAACATTCAAGAATTAGATTAAACACTACAAGCAACCAACTCTTCATAACTTAATTAATAGTATACTTTTTGAAGACAGATTCTCATCTGTTGTAAATCATTAAAAGTCAATGAAGTTATATTGAAGATCTGCCCAATTGTATTAAGTTCTTGGCACATGTTAGAAAAAGAGCTTCTATTACATACAGAATTAATTAGTACTTAAAGGGAAAAAGAACATAAGGTGAAAGGGGAATTGGTGTTGCTGTGGCTTCTGGAGGTTGAAGTTCATTAAGAAACTGAAGCAGAGCTGGAATTACCACTCCATGCCTTTTATTTGTGAGGACAAATTCCATGGAAATAGCATGAGGAATTTATTTGGTTCTTAGCTTTGCCATTGCAGCACATCACTGTGGGTACTTGAGGCACTGGAAACAGCTCAGTACAGGCTGTAACTCTGGTTACGTACAAAAGACTGAATGAACTTTGTGTGAACTAGCAGCAATTTCTTAATGTTAAAATTTTTGGACTGCTGCATAACTTGTGGAAATTAAATTGACATAGCAGCTTGTTTTCTCAATTGCTTAAGAAAGTTATTGTTTGTGCTTGTTTTCTATTAATAGTACTGTCGTTATCCAATTTCTACTCAGAAATGAGATATTTGGTATCCTATGTCCACTCACTGTTGTGTCTGATTATGTTGTGCTCTGGCTCTCTCCAGCTATAGCCACAGTACATGACCAAGTGGTGTCATACCTTCTCTCAACTGGGTTTTCAGAATAGTTTTAGCTTAAGAGACAGCTCTGATTGTCTATGTTTGATTGTCTATGTAAACTATTGTCTAGTTTAAGACACTGCTCTAGCTCATGGTAATAGTTCAATGAAAGATCAAAAAGCTGTAATGTTTACTGTGGTGTACTGACCTTGTGGCTGAACCAAGTCTGCTGCCAATTAAGGTAAGCCAGACATTTAAACTGTTCTTCACTTATTTACACTGGCTTGGAGAGGGTAGATGTGCATTCTTTTGCAATTCGGGTAAGGTAAATTCCTCATGAAATCTTACCCTTTGCACACAGATATATGCCAGGGAAAAACTTAATGCATTTTCTAAAATCAGAAACTTGACAGTGTAGGCAAATATCTGCATACTTGTCTGTCAGAATAATTCTGACTAAGCAGTGATCATTTTTAAAATCAACTTGGTGTCGGTCTCTTGGGTTCTGTATCTCTGCTTCATAGATTCTTTACTTTTAACAGCAGCAGGGTGTGTTTTTTTTCAAGAGAGATTTACTTTATGATCCAATGTGGATTGTAATCTGGTTTGGCACAGTGTAGCATGGTACTCAGCCTTAAACTATCAGTGTGCAAATCTTTCAGCAGATGCATTCAGGAGCTGTTTCTAAAAAGGCAAAGAATAATTTCAGTTGGAGGAGTCCTCTGAAGGTCTCCAGTCTAAATTCTCCCTCCAAGAAAGGCCAACTGTTAAACCAGACCAGATTGCTCTAGTAATTCAGGTTATTCACTCTGGTCTTGAAATACGCTAATAAAAATAATTTTAACTTTCTAGAACCTCATACCACATGTTTTGAGGCCAAGATTTTCAAAACTACACAAGGAATTTGGATGTCTCAATGCCCATCTGTAGATTCTCTAATTTTTTTTTTTTTATAACACACCATCCAACTATTGAGTACCAAGTTTCTTATGGCAGCCAAATTAAAGGTGAATGAATCTTTAAAGTGAAAATTATTAGAGTGCTTTGCAAATATCCAATTTTAAGATTAACCAAATTAGTAACTTATAAACAGTTATTTTGATTTTTTTTTTCTGTTTAAGAGAGCAATCTGGATTAATAAGACAATAAGTATTCTTGAACGACCCCTTCTTGTGTCTTAAAATGCTGTATGATATTTAAATAAATTAAAAGGCTTAGCAAAAAAAAGACAATGGAGCAAAAGGGGAATTGCAGATGCTGCTGATTTTCTGATTTTTTTTTTTTTAAGCTGTTGAATGTAACTTTTCTGGAATTCTGTTTTCTGTATCATATTGAATGCTAATACATTGTTTAGCCCATGAACTAGTTTTAGTGTATGAGCTTAGAGATTTTTGTACCCTTGAAACCATAACAGGAGCACATCCTATCTGTAAATGGTACATGTGGAGCTGCGGAAATCTGTACAATGCTGATGAGGTGATGTCAGCTACATGAACCCATTCTAAATTCATTTTATGGTTGGCTTTGCATCTTCATTTTGGTATATGTGTGTCACATTTCTGTGTGAGCTGGAAAAATGAAAGTCACCGGAGTCTTGGATTCAGCTGGTTGTGCTTTAAGCTCCTTGGAATTCCTCAAGCCTGATTTTTCATTTGATCAAAACAGGAGCTTTGAAAGCGAACATAAAATATTGAAGTGTTGTAGATTTCACTGCAAATCCTGCAAGTATGAAAATGTTTTCTTCTGGAGTGATGTTTCATTACTGGGGAATGTTGGTTCCCTTATGATGGGATATTTTTGTTACTGTTCCACTAGGAAAACAGTTCTAAAACAAACAGCTTCAAATAAAAAGAGAGATAATTTAAAAGAAAAAAATTAGCTTTTCTAAATTTTCTATGTTTTCCACTAAACAAGGATAACACTGTAACTCAGCCTTTCGTTAAGAGAATTAGTGAGGAAAAGATGCCATTTGTTTGAAAGATACTTATAAAATACATTCTTCTAGATTGAATGCTGTCAAAGTTTTGTTTGCTTTTGTTTGGGTTATCCTACTTCTTTTCAATGTAGTTAATGCTCTCAAAGTTTTCCTGTGTGGTTGAAATTGCTCCAGTTTAGATCTGCAGAGCAAGATATTATTCCAGCATAATGTACTCACATTCACTGCATAATCCATTGCAGAGTTCAAAGCTGCTGAAAGGGAAATCATTGGTGATGTATGGCTGAGTTTAATTTCATTTTCAGCTTTCTGCCCTACTGTAGTTTAATAGTTTACAGTAAATGAAAGTTGCTGTATAGTACCTTACCAGCTGTTACTCCATCAAGTGCACAGTAACTTTTCAGTTTTTTTTTCCTCTTTGCATCAGTTGATAGTGTTAACCTGTGTCCATAAAACACTCACCTTTCCTTCCTTTGTTTCCTTAATGAGTTGGAAAGAGTTCCCACTCTTTGAGGGGGAACTAGAGAAGCATGAAATTTAGCTTTTCTGAACTGACTTGCACAGCACTGATGCAATAAAATAAGCACGTATTTGCATGGTAATTAATTTTTTGTATGTAGCTAAGAATTGAGAATTATCCTATTATCTGCTCTGTTTAAATCATCTATATACAAAGCTAATACACTAATTTATACAGATAAATTTCTAAATTAATTGTTCCAGACAGTATCTTTGAGGTACACAAAATATGTCATATATATTTTAGGGAACAGCAGTTTGCTTGAGAAATAGTTGGTGCCCCTATAAAGTTAATTAAAAAAAAAATCAAATTTCTAAGGCATTTGAGATATAGGTGGTTTGTGACTTGGAAATGACAAAGAAAGAATAATCACCATGACTTTGGGTACATCACCTTTTGCTGCTCTCTGAGAAGACACAAGTGCTGCTAGCAAATGGCATTTTTTGCCTGGAAATTTTGATTTTGCTAAGAGAGCATTTGCTTAATTTTGAATCTAGCTTCATCTATACTGTAAAGTAAAACAGCAGCCTAAAATACAATTCCTAACATTCATACTTCCTGCAAATAGGTAGAGTAAGGTTTAGTACTGAGAAATGGGAATGTTCTTTTGACTTGGGAAGGAGGGAGATGAGTTTGTCACTCATGAGTAGTTTTTTTATCTCCACAAACTCTTGTCTCTGAACCATGGCTGTGCCTGACCCCAATCTGTCTTTATGAGAGAGATGCACTTTCCATCAGAGTCCGGGCATTTAAAACTTTGATTTTATGGTGCTAATAGGATAACAGACTATGCATATGCACATTGTCAGGGCAAAGCCTGCAGTGAACCAGAAGGGACACAACTGACTATGTTTAAGATGCAAAGAAGACTTTTCCACAAAAAAAAAAAAAAAAAAAAAAAAAAAAAAGTTTGTCAGAGTTTTTATAATCACTGCCAGAGTCATTTGATTGCAACCTGTAATAATCAGAATAAATCCTCTCAAGCAGTTTTATCAACAAGACTAGATTGTCAACATAGATTTTCAATTCTTAATTCAAAGAAGGACATGCAACCACCTCTGATGGTGGTGGTTAAGGAAAGCTATCTAGTCTGACACTTCATTGCTTATAAGGACAGGTAGCTTCAACTCTACTGTTGAATCATTGTGATGTGTCATAAATAGACAGGACATGAAGAAGAATTTTTTTTCAGAGGAGAAAGAATTCTGTGTTTCATTTTCAGCATTTATTATTAGTTTATTAATAATGACATTACTATATCACAGTAATGTTTCACAGATCTTACAGTGCCCTCACCAGAAACTTCAATGTGTATATTATAAAAGTTATTTAAAATAGGTCTGAAACGTGATCGGTAATTCAAACAGATTTAAACTTCCCAATGCCTTCTAACCTTAGAACATTCTTTTTAGTACAGAGGATATGAAGGTGGAATTAAGTTTAATTTAGAGTGCTATTAAAAAGCCCGTGATTCCAAGCCGAGGTATTTCATAAGGAATGGAACACAGTAAGGTAAAATTAAATAGATCTAAATAACTTGCAGAATATTTTTCTTATATTTTCAGCATTAAATCTTAAATTGGTTCTTGGGTTCCATTGTCTGAATAAGAGATTAGATTTCACACCTTCGACATGACAAATTTAAACCGGATTTAAAAATTATTGCCTTCCATACTCTGTGAAGTGAGGTAACCAGTGGACTGCAGGGGCCTTCAGCATATAAAATAAATAAATAAATAAACAAACACTAGCCTTTCAGATACTTGCACAGTTAGAAGTTGCCAATGTCTGTTCATTTTAATTCAGGTTTTGTTGACCTTTATGGGGCTTTTCTGTTTCTTTTATTTCTGCAGAAAGAGACGTACAGGCTATCATTTCTATTTAGCAGAGATAGATGTTTGCCAGAATGTTCAGTGGGGGTATTTCATATCTATTCAGCTGATATATTAAAATAATAACTCCTAATGTGTTGATGTCTCTTTGGGGGTTCTGCCTGGAAAACATATACCTAATGACTTAATTGTTAGAAAAATCTGGGAAGCTCATTACATCTTAAAGGAAAATGCCAAATGTTTCTGCAAAGAAATCCTAGATGTAGGAACATGCCCCAAAAGAAAATCAAGGTTTGCCACGAAGACCCAGAGCTTAATGAGCATAGCCCAAATTTCAAATAGCAACTAACTGTCATGAATGAGAAATATAATCATGAATAATGCTGCTGAACAGTTTTGATTAATGTATATATAATAAAAATTGCTCTACTTAAGAATAGACCCTGAACATTAAGGAGGTAAAATTCTCTAATTTGTGATGTTCATAGGCATTAATGATAGCATAGTACAGTACAATATATAGCATTAGCTAATTTTGTATTTTATTAAAAGAAGTGCAAATCAGCTCAGGAACAGTAATTTATGATGCAATGAGACATCTGAAAAATTGTGATTATTATTCTGACTAGGAATGGGAAACCATTTTTGTTAACTATTTCACTGTCTGTATCTATCTGCAATCTCCTTTCTGTATCTTTTCATCTCAGTTGCAAATGTGTGATCTTTCATTGAAGTCCTGCTAGGAAATGGAGCTGCAGTGTGAGTGGGGTATGACCTTTAACCAAAGAAAAAACAACCCCAAAAAAACCCAGCCCCAAAACACAAGCAAATTAGGACCCAGCCTCTTTATCAATTGTGACCAAGTTTGCTGTATTTTTTTTCTAATCCACAGGAGATTTTATTTTTTTAATTTTGAAGGTTTCATACCTATTGTTTTCTCTTTAGGAGACCAAACTCCCAGTTTTAGCTAGACCAGGTCTTAATGCTGGTGTAGTTTGGGGTCCTCTGTTTCAAGTCAGGCTCCACCATTATGTCTGCCATGCTGTGTACCACAGAAAACCAGCAGCAATTCCTTATGATATGTAGTTATCTTGTTCAAACTTGGTAACAGCTGGAAATTAGCTACAGAAACATGAATATTTTTATTTTCTGTTTTTCTTGGAATTTAAAAAAAATATAACTATTAATAATTTGTTTTTTAATTTTTTTATAAGTTCATATAAATAACAAAATGTAAACCAAACTTTTCTAATAGATTCCTGGCATACAAAATAGGGTAGAATATGCCTGTATAAAATGGCACTTCCTCTCCATTACCACTGCATGATCAAAAAGATTGTAATTCCACTTTGATTTCAACTAGTTTCTTGTAGGCTTTGGATTTTCTATCATAGTTTCCATTTTTCTGGTTAAAAGACTTATGCCCAAGAGAAATGAACAGAGCAGTTTTACTTGGTTAGAGAATATCACAGCAGAGAACTCTCATGGGATACACATCTGGGGCCTTGGAACTTAGATTGTCTTGGGAGAGTGCTTGCACTGAAAGTCAAAATAATTTCAAAGCATCTATGCCATGACAAGCTGCAGAAGATAATATCTGTGATTCTCTTTTGAGTGTCAGAGGGTGGCTGGGTGCAGGAATACAAAATCTTTCTGAATTAGAATAGCTGAAAGCCTCTGTGTTTGCCCCCAAACTGATTGCAGGAGTCTGCACAAAGCAGCCAGGTGCTGAAAGCAGCCCCACATTGGCTCTCAGCAGGTTTGCAAATGAGCAGTGAGTGAGTTCCAGACTGGTGGCTGAGAGGACACATCACAACTGAGTCAATGTCAGTACTGCTCAGTGGGGCAAGTTTTTTTGGTTTGTTTAATTTTTGTTTTTTTTCTTTTGATTGGGATGGTGCATTTTCCCACTTTATCAGCGGAGAATTCATCACAGAGGTTGCTCGGCATCTAAGTAAACAATATCACTAAAATAACAGTGGTAGGCACTGGAAAACCATTCTCAAAAATATGATTGCTAATTTTCTGCTGTGACATAGGGGAAAATAGGTGGGTAGATGCTGCCATGAGAGGATATTAATTGCAATTATCTTTTAAAAGTGTTAGATTTATTGCAACATTTTATCTAATGAGATTATATGTCCTTTAGAAATATTCATTCAAATGTCTTTATTGAAACCCAAAGTAATAGTTGACATAACTGAAAGCAACACAGTTCAGAAAGAAGTCTGGGTAGCACTAGGCAAGTTTATTTCTATTCACTGAAAAAAAGCAAGCAATGTTCAATGAGGTATATGGTTATGATTCTGTTTTTGTTGCATTGGCTCTAGATCACTGTAATTCTTTTTGATATCAAGAATACTTTTATCCATAGAAAACCTTGCTGAAGAAAGTAATGCTAAAAGGATCTGGGCTTCATTGTTAACTAAGTGGTTTTGCAAATACCAATGTGTCTACATGTTTTTTAGACTTTTTATACAATGATAGATAAGGTGTGTGTGTATATGATGCATATTTTTTTTTACACATGTACTTGTTTCACGTGTCTGTTTTAGTAAGCATTCAAATGAACTTCATTTGTAAAGCACTGCATCCTTTTATTGAATCTCTTATCTGAGTATCCATCCTGTCTGGCCTTAAGGCAAACCTCGCACATATGTGATGTCTTTATCTGCTAACTCTCTAAGTGCAGCATTTTATAGGACAGAAATCTCTTTAGAAGTAATTGAGAAGTGATAAGTCTGGGACTTTTATCTCTATCGAGGAAAATCTAAGGGTGTCTGAATAGGGGCAATAGACCAGAGACTGGAGGAAATTCTCAATTTTGAAAGATCATGTAAATAAGAAAGGACCAATGTAAGGAATATAAACCTAACGTAATATTCAGTGGAAATAATGTGCATAACTCTCCTCAATCCTGCTGACTATTCATGATAAAGAGTTTAAATTGTCAGTTAATACTATTAATTCTTGCTCTGTCATGCTAGCCTAGAATAACAGTCACCTGAACAGAAACAAAGGTGATAAAGGACTTGGAATCTAAATTTAAAATAAAAATATTCCCTCTCATGATTAACAGTATTGTATGGAAACTACCAAACATAGTGAAAGAAGGAAATTGAAACTGATCTGAGAACATTATCTGGAATGATCTTTTTGTAAATGCTGAGTCTTAAGGGAGTTGTCTTCAATTCCTACAACTATTTTTCTTCTGTCACCTTCATTCTTCCTTTCTGCCACTTGCCTTTTATCAACTTACTTTCCTTCCCCCTGGCTCTTCTTTGCACTACTTTGTTCTTTTTCTTTCAGTAACTCTGCCTTTTTTTCACCCTTGCCTGTTTCTTTCTTGAGCTTGCTCTTCAATCTCCTCTTTCTTTCTTTTATTTTTGTTCAGAAGCTGTTCCCTAACTGTGACTTCTTAGTCTCACTTTAGTCATAACAACTGTATTCATTCCTAAATATAGGGGAAAAGGGGGAAGTTCCAAAAGTAAGAATAAATAAATAAATAAATGTAATAGCATAGATTAAAATGGAAGCCAAGCAACTATGGTTTGGATGGAGAGAAAAGTACCCAGTTTGCTTTTAGCATCTTTGCATATTGCTCCTCCAGAGGATTTGGATAGCTGCATATTCATGAGAATTGCAGCTGTCTGGGAACTAGGTGATCTGTGTGAGGAATCCACATTCAGAGCTGCAAAGCTTTGTGTTGGGAACACACCTACCCTTGCTTGCTGTTCAAAATTCTGTGGCTAAAGAGAGCAGGAAACAGACACAGCACCACACACTTTGGGCCCTGAGACCCAGGGCTGCTTCTGTGCACTTTCAGATCTTAAAATAGGACAGGTCTGACCCAGATAACTGCAGGCACAGGGTGCATTTTCTGTGGGAGCATCCCAGGACACTGTTGGAGAGCTCAGGCTGCCTGTGCTTTTACTGAAGGAAGACCAACTAACCCACATGGCATTGGAGAGGTGTTGACTAACACAGCTGGGGCTGGCTCACCCACTGAGTGTCACAATAGACACAAAAATCCCTGCAAGCTCTCAAGAACACTCCCACAAAAGAATAGGACTTCAGAGCAGATGGGCACTTACCATTCTGTGGCTGTACCATTTTCAATCTGGTGTTAGGATTCTGCAAGTCACTCTTGCTCTATTGTCAAACCATAGCTCAGATAAATCCCCAGCCAGTAGAAGTAGTGATATATCATAAATGAGTCACTCATCAAGGAAATGCTAAAGCTATAACAGATTATGGACAAATAAATGATTTCACTGTGTTTACAGGTTAGTTGTCATGGTTGTCATTCTGCTCCCCCTTGTTTTGACATTCTGCTTTTATTCCCTGCAATTTTAAAATTGCATTTGGAAAAACAGCAACCAGCCAAACACCATGACTATCTCAACCCCTAAAAGGCTTTTCTGAAAAAGTAAGTGTAGCTAGGTAGGAACTGAAATCATCACTATTCCCCTAGGAATCTTTGAGCATTGCTTGTAAGAGAGCAAAACTGGGATAATGAGATCAGACTTGTGTCTCTCCCACAGTAAGTATAGTGTCAAAAAGGGCTTCCAGAGCTGATCACTTTCCCTCCTGTTTGTTAATGCAGGAAAAGAATCCAGTTTGTAAGGTCTGCAAGAAATGCATTTGTCCTATCATTAAACTGGCACTGAGAAGTCCAGCTAAGACTAAATCTTAAAATATCTGTGCCTTTATCTATACAAATATATGGGCAGTAACCATCAAGGTTTTTCATCCAATTAAAAACACCTATCCAAACAGAGTGTATTGACACTTTCTAGAACCAGTCATGATCCCTAATGAGTATTGTAGGTTGGTGCCTACAAAGTATTCCCCAATGTGCCTTCACTGGAAGAGACTGGTAAGGCTTCCAGCCTGCTGCCAACATAGCTTTCCTAGAATATTTTTTGGAGATAGTGGAATAGGTTTAATTATTTACAAACAGTCATAAAATCCATTATTTTGATGCAGCATCTCTTCATATAGATTGCACTATGTTTTTGTTAGTCTGTAAATGCTACACACTTACAGTGAGCTTTAATTTAATTTACTTGATCTCTTTCACTGAAAAGAGAAGGAAAAGGAAAAATGTTCCTTAAAAATCTGCTGCTTCTGGGCTTGAAGAGAGATATTTTGAAATGTTTGGGTAGTTAGTAAGCCTGAAGTAATTGGCTGGGAATTAGCAAATTTTTTAATTAGGAAATTAGTTCAGGCTTTGCTGGCAAACATGATCAAGGGTCACAGGAAGGTCTTGTGCAGCCCTGAATCAGTTCCATTAATGTCTTCTGCAGAGGTGCCTCAGTCCTGCTTTGAGCATCAGTGCAATGGGGTGTGTTTGCTTAAAAGCATTGGCTTGATACTCAAACCACACAAAAGGAGCCTGAATATGTCTAAAAATTTAGTTGTGTGCCCTTTAATCTGAGAAAAAACAGTAAAGAACACCTAATTCTACTGAAAATCAGATTCTGCTGTCAGTCATACAGCCAGTGGATCACGGAACTTTCAACCTGTTCTTAACATAGTCTTCTGAATCTCCGAAATTCCTTATTGAATTACTTATTTTTTAGTGACTCTGTGTCTAAAATGTCATTAAAATGAGAATTCTGTTTTTAGTTCATATCAGTAGAGAACAGCTTTCTTTTTACAGCAAAACAACTGAAAGCATTATTCACATATTTTCAGATGTCCCACTCAAGACAGTGGAGAAATCTAACATTAAATGAACTATTAATGCAATACAATGTAAATTAAGATCATATCTGGAGCAAAATGTGCTTAATATGCTAACCCCCAACTCCTTTCCATCCCTTTACATTTAACAACCAGTTTCAAGTGTTTCAGAATAAGCAATTTAATTGTTCTTGACCAACAAAGAAATAGAAGAAATTTCTTTAGCAATGCAGTCTTCAATTGATGTTCAAGTCCGTTGAAACTCATAATGAAAATTCTAGGTGTGTGCATATTGCATTAATCAACTCCCTTGTTTTTATTGAGCCTCTTGTATACAACAGCACAGCTCTCCAGTTACAAAAATATTTTCAGCTGAAACACAGCAGACATATTAATGAATGAGAAAGGAATGTAAAAAAAAAAATCTTATAGCTAGCTGAAATGTTTTGTCACAATTCAGCACTTGGAAAAAAGCAAGAGACTCATAATGATCCTTCAAAAAAGTAGGATAAGTCAGTAGAATGCAATGTAGAAAATAGGTATTTCTATGAAATTGCTCCCAAAAATTTCAGAAAAATGCTCGTGAAAATTGGCAAATTATAGGTTTCTCTGAAAAATAAATATGGTCTTCTTTAAACACTTCTTAGAAATGTCTAATTGTGGGATTTTAAAAATAGTTTTGACAATAAGCCTACATGCAATTCAGATTGAAATTGGCTTGAGAAGTACTGTCTACTAAAGTTTTCTTCAACTAAGTAACAATAGCAATTGTTGTTATGAAGCACCTGGTTGGTTGTATGGAAGGAAAAACAAGAAGAAAATACAAACAAGTTGGAGGACTTGTGAGTTACTCACACACTGGTACTGTGAGGGAATAATATCCCCCATTTCTTGTGATTTGTTTCCTTGGTTGAGATCCCCACAAAATATCCATTAAAAGAGTTGTAGGATGCTTCAGTGTTAGTTTTTTAATGCCCTCTGTTCCAGTTACATACCTCACCAGATGGAAAATTCAAGAACCATTATGAGATTTACAAAATGCAGCATTTCCCCACACATTTCTGTCGCTTCAAACACAGCCCTGTATCTCAGATTAATGATATTCTTTGAAGGTTGCTGAAAACAGATGTAACAGATTTCTCATTAACAAAGTGGCTTAAGAAGAAAGTAGCCCACTGAATCCTGAAGACATGAAACTGCTTTATTCTCATACACAGTAGAGGTTTACTCTGGTTTTAAACCTTGAAGTAGATTTGTCTTTGTGTGGTCTGATCTCTTCTCAGTAAAAGTCAGTGGACAAAAGACCTCAGTTTCCTTCCTCTTTTACAGGAGCACATTTTTAACAGTGAGCAGCTGCTCATTAACTTATGGAAGTCTTACTTTTGTCACATCTTGAGACCATAGTTTTCAGTATATTACATAGTCCTCTGCATTTTTTTTTTGTCAATGAAAATCCAAATCATACCATCTGTGATTTTTAAAGAAACTTGACAGAATCCATTTGAAAAGCACTCAAAGGTGTTTTCCATCGATAAAGTAGCATAGGTTTTTAATTGGTGTTGATATATATGAATCCTTCTGACATTTATTTAGGCAATCTATGATCATGACACAGAGGCCTAAAGATTTCAGGTTATGAATGACAGCACATTAATTGCTTTAGAAAGCAACCTTTCACCTTAGTCCCAGATACAAAATAGGAGCATTGATGTATAATAAAACAATACTGACAATTAAGGGAATTTCTGTTATACTAACATAATGGTTTATAATTTTGAAAATTTTCTAAAATTGCAAAAATTACTTGCTCAAAACTGTCTATCAGGTGATATTTTAAATTAAGCGGCTACTTCCTTCCCAGCTCTAATCTGTGAATGTCAGATTCAAGTTAGTGATGCACAGTCCAAAACTAAATAATCTTCTCTGCTCCAGGGAGTAAAAAAGAACAACAACAAAAAAGGGAGATCAGAGGAACATATACATGTTCAGGAAGCACAGAAAGGCACATGTGGTGATGTTGTTATGAAGGTCTCAAGCAGCCCATTTGTTGTCAATACTTGTAGAAGTATTGCAGAAAGAGAATTCTGAAGTGTTAGAGTGAAAGCCAGGAGCTAACTCTGTGATTGGTTATAAAGAGCTTTTTCCTAGCCAGAGGTGCAGCCTGGAAGACAGAGCAATACATTTATTTGAAAATAGAATGAACAGGTGCTGGATACTGCCCTTGCCAGGTTCCTGTGATAAGAGCTTAATCTCTTGACATGGAGCTAGGATAGGATGAGGATTGAAGTTCTGGACACGAGGACATATAACTAACGGTTCTGTATGATGGAAAAAGCAATCTGGTAGAAGTCTGCAAGCAGTTGTAATCAATTTAGTAATAAAAGTATTTATTTGCACCATGATTCAGAACATCAGCTGATCAGATTACATTGACTGAGACGAAAGGCATGTACCATGTGGTTATTGAGGTCCAGGCTAGTGAAAGAGTGGGTGAGCTGTAACTCTGTGGTTCACTGTCATTGGGTCAGTGCACCCAGGTAACAGAGTGTAGCTGTAAAGGATTCACAGAAAATCAGCTTGACCTGCCACCTGCTTGAGCAGTGAAATGAATTGGCAATATTTCTAGCCCAGCAACATTTTCTCTTCTTTTTGTTAGAATGTATTTGAGCATCAATTATCCCAAGTGTGTCTATTTATGTAGTAGAAGGGAAACTTACAATAGCATTAGCAGGATCCCCAAAAAGTCATGGGGAAATTCCTCAAAAACATCTGGAGCATTCTCACAAGTAATTTATGAGTGCCAGGGTGGTATTTCTAAGATCTGTTAGTGGTTTCCTAGAAAGCAGTGATAAAAGGTCTGTAAGTAGAAGAAATATTCCTGGGAAGCAGCATTATTAAATTCCTAGAAGGAATCAGTAATATTTTAAAAAAATTCTAGAGGAAATTCCCAGGGAGCAACAGAACTATTAATGGAAAAAAAACCAGGAAGTGTTTGTAAAGAATATTAGGAAGCAGATGGGAATTTCCTAGGAAGCCTGAAAAAATCCTACTAACCAATTAGACAAAATTCCCAGAAATCAGCAGGGAGGATTCAAGAAAGCACATAGAAAATTCTTAGAGAACAATAGGAAAAGACCTGGAAAGCTTTGGGGAGATTCCTGGATGAAAGTAATGAGAAATAATTTTAGAAAGTTGGGGGCATAAGAAAGCAACTGAAGGTACAGGAGAAGTTTCTGAAAGCCTGTAGTAAAAAATTCCCAGAAAGAAGTAGGAGCATTACTGGAAACCATTCAAAAAGTTCCTAGGACAGAACAAGAAAATTTCCTGAAAAGCAGAGAGGGAACTGTTAGAAAGCATACACATAAATAAAACTCCTTGACAGATGTTACAGAATGCTTTCATTTAATGTGTGAGAATAAAACCAATCTTTGGGGATGCCAGCTAAGGAAACTGGCACTGTTTGGTGCTGCTGTAGTTTCTGCCATGACTTGAATGTGCAAATTCTTGCATAGAATATTTTAAAAGAGGCATTGGAGGTTCTCGATATCTCAGTAGTTGGCTGTTCCCGGAAAAAGAGATGGATGTTAATAGGGAGTTCCTTTCAGAATTTGGGTCCAAGCTAATATAATACTTCCCTAGCTGTAGAACATGCTGAGAAGAAAGAATTACCTTACCTGAGAGTTTGAAGACTCCCTGATGGTATCCCATTAGCTTGCAAATTATTGCTGCTTTTCATGAAGTTCAAAAACTGCAGTTCCCAGCAGATTGCTTTGACAGAGATCACTTTCTTGCACTGTACCTCGAAGACATGCTCAAACTCCATGTGGGCATCCATTCTCTGTTAGCAACAATCTCTTACAAAAGCAGTAAACCTTAGCATAAGTGAGATACTGGAAAACTGATACAGTTTAGCTGCAATTCTCACACTAGGCTCCTCAAAAATAATGTCTACAACTGGATCCTGCTTTATGTATGACTTAGCAAGGGTTAAGGCAAAAATATTTCTCAGTGGCCTGGAGTAGCTTTGCATTGTTAAAATGTGATTTTTAAAGGAAGCCTGCAAGCTGAGAAAATGAGCTCGTGTACGAGTGGTAAGGAAAGGATGTTAAGAAGATGTAATAGACTGTGTCCCTCTCACCTTAAATTATTCTTAGCTCATTCTAAAACCTCTTCCTGTGTTCTTTGGTACTCTTGTATTGTCAGGGTACTTTCTGTGTGTGTGTGTGTGCCTACCATTGCTACAGGAGTTTTCTCACCTGCCAGGAGTGATCCTTTTGTGTCCATTGTTCCCTGTGCAATTTTCAATGCCTCATGCATCATGAATCCACTGTTTGCCTCTCTTTGCCTGAGCTGATTCCAGCATGGCACATCCCTTAAGGTTTCCCTCTGCTTTTCTCTCCTTGTGGTGATCAGTGTCATTCTCGCTGAACTGAGCTGAAGATGTTGACCACATCCATGTTTTAATTGAAAAATACAACTCCTATGGAATCATTAGTGGTGTAATTTTGTAGATTGCTGCATGCTGCCGGTCTCTTAAAAACATCCAGTGAAGAAAGGCTTGTAGGAGTGTACCCTGCTGGTCATTTAGAAATGGCCAAGCCCCCAGCAGTGCAGAAATCCTTTCAAGTCAAACAAAATAAATTAAAAAAAAAAAAAAAATAAGGAAGGATGTTATAGTCACAAAGAATCCTCACCAGGTTTTATCAGTATATGAAAATCATAGCTGCAAATTGTCAAACCAAATTGGACAACATAATTGCAGACAGAAAGATTAAAATGGCAGTTCATTTGCTGTAGCATTTCATCTCTGCTGATGAATAGCAACAGCTCCTTCAGAGGCTGAAATTATGTACTCATCTCTGTCCTCCAATGAAAAATATTTTTTATATCTACCAGGTAGATAAACTTAATGTTAGCAGGTTATATTTTTCAAAACCTTCTAAAAATACTTCTGTACTTTCTATATTGTACATTTGAAGAAGTGAAAAGTATATGTCTGTAAATAGTCATGGTAATTCTGACTATTAATAGCTCTTGTTATTTTTTATGCATATGTTCACTCTTCGACCAGTATAGAATTTCTCATTGGCTTTTTCCACCAAACGCTTGTTTTTTAGACTTAAATTCAAATGAAACAGAGTGTAAGAAAGCATAAGCTGAAAAACTTTTCAACTATTTCAGAGGGAGCTGAAGACTTTCTTTTGTTTAGTACTTCAACTCTTATAAAGCCTTGCTTTTGGAATTGTCCAGTGTCTGCATTTTTCTTCTGAATTCCTACTAGCATTGGTGTAAATAATTAGAAATTTTGTAGCATATTTAAGTGATGATGGCTAGGAAAGGAAATGACTGCAAGAAGTAAAGATTAATTCTGCATTTTTTCCTTGTCTTTTATGGTGTGAGTTTCTGTCTACTTTAACAGTGCAGGTGTGATGGGAGAGCTGAGTGGAACCCGTTAATGCAATTCAGTCCAAGTCAAAAATGTAACAGGATAGATCATGCAGGTATTTCTTCAAAAATAATATCAGGGATCACAAACCCCTAAGAAAAGCAGAATTTTACTTTCACTTACATAGGCCAACAAAAGACCTGTAAAAGAAAAAGAAACACAGAGCTAATTAAGTATGAATAGCATATTGCATCCAGTTTTCTAAATGCAGTAGCTTCCCATGTAACACAACATTTTTAAAAGACTCTAGTTCTGCCTTTGAAGGAGAGAGATTTGAGCTCAGGGAATGGGCTTTTTTCACCCTTATTGCAGCCTGCCTTTCACTGTGTGTGTTGTTTGTAACCTTAGTTCTGAACTGAATCTCATTGAATAACACTGGAACACAGGACAAATAGAAATGATGGAAAGTTAGCTATATGAAAGTGCATTCCTAAAAGCATTAAAGAAAAAAATTGCATCAGAAAAATCACCTTGAAGCTAGACCAGTAGTTAAAGAACTCATTTCTTAAACTAGATGTCAGTACTCCCAGCATGACTTGGTCTCCAAATTGCAGTGCTTAAATTGCCAAAACCCCTACTAAAGTCATTCCTAAAATGCTGTGTGCATGAGGAAAAAAAATGTCAGTATTGCAGTCTGTGGTTCTGTGATTGACAAAACCACAAACCGATGAATATAAATTATTCACAGAAAAACAGCATATTCCTGATGAAAATAATACAATGTCATTCTCACGGAGTTTTATTTCCAGTGGAAGCAATGATGAAAATTAAAGAGATCACCATAACAAACTGTAAGGTGTCAGTAATTTCTGGTAGCGAGTGCTTGATGTGGAATAGTCCACCCATATAATGGGTTTTAAACTGACCAACATCAGTTTCCTGTAAAGGCATGCAAATAATTTCCCAGTTCCATGATTTGTAACTAAGTGTATGGCTATCAAAGGTTTTTGTAGTCTATTTTAAGGCTCTTTTGGAAAAACTTTTAGACCCTGGAAAAGTTTGTTAGACTTCCATGATTAGCTATCAATTGGGCAGAATAATGGTAGGTTTTTTTCTTGTTTGGATTGTTGTTTTCAATTGCAAAATGTCTTGAATCACAGGAAAGAATGAGATCTGAAACCTTGATCTCTTTCCTTGGGTGTTCTAGAGCCTGTTTCAATTTATCCCATTACCTGTTTGAATTTGGGTAAATTGCTCTGCCCTTCTGCATTTTGTTCTTTGCTGTCCTTTGTGTGCCATGTTCAGACCAGTGAGTTCATTGAAGCTGAGACTGGCTCTGCAGCTTGTCTTTCTGGGCCAAAAAATTGACACTGCTGAAACAGCAGAAAGCAAGCTGGGGGACAAGTCTGTTTTCCATAAAATTATTGGCAGAACTGATCAGATCTAACCTTGATATTAAAAGAAGAATGCATAGGGAAGAGGTATTACATTTCATAATGCTTTTGTAAAGGGTTTTCCTGTTGCTTGTTCATAGCGTTGCAAGGGCTTTTCAGTATCTTTTTTTAAATCCTATATATTTTTGATGAGCGTGTATCAAATATAACTTATATGTAGTTCTATACAGTTTCACTGAAATAATGGACTTTATAAGCTCTGACTGGAGCTCTGGCTCTGTCTGTCAGTTCAGCATCTATACTGCTGCAACTTGATTTCTAAAATATCATCCTTACCTGGGTTTTTTGCTGTTTTTAAATATTTTTTTTTCTGGCACAGCTATATACTGAAAGAAAAAGAGCTCATAATCCCTAGTGCTTCTATATCTGTTTGCAGAAGTCATCCATTACAGCACTGACTGCTGCTGAATAGAAGCTGAGGGTGTTAATTAATTAGTCTGCACACTGAGAGCCGTCTGTAATTGCAGTTTTCAGGAGCAATGGTAAACATCAAGGTGGGAACACAGTCAAGCTATGAAAAGAAAGAGTAAAGAGAGGTTGTATCAACGTTGATCCAAATATGCCAGACTGCTTAGAAACAGGATAGTTTAATGTGATTTTTCAAAACAGAACCAAAAAAAGCCAACAAAAATCCAATCCCAAATCAAGAAATTGTGGAATGAGATAATGCTTCACTACTACGCTTTTTGAAGAGAATATTTTGTTGTCATTACCAAAGATCTGAATTAGTTTCAGTGTTGTGTTGCCATGCCAACAGAAGACTCGTCAGCTTGTTTGCTCCTGCTGTCAGAATAATACATTTCTGAGTTTAGTCCTCTGAGTAAGCCAACTGTAGCCCTAGTGGAACACCACAGGCTTCTTTAAGAATTAAAAACAGTATCTTCAAATATATGCATATGGAATGATCAGAAGAAAAAGATTAGCTCATAGGTAGAATAGTTAAGGTTTTTGTTTTTTAGTTTTTTTAAAGTGTCTTCTTAATTATTAACAAAATGTATGATTAATCAAATAACTTAAGGAAAAAATTATTTTTGTTTAATTTGATATCACAGTGATGGATGTTAGCTAACAAATAGATTGGGAATTCTCTGAAGGTTTGACAACTGGCACTAAACCAAGATGTGATTAATTACTCAGTGCAAATGTTGATAAAGCCACAATCTGCAGAGTTTTAGCACGTATGCAACAGTTATCTGAGTAGACTGAATGAGGAATCCTTGGCACAGCCTAGCAGATAATACCCAACATAAGTCAGTCCATCCAGTGATACTTCCTGCTTCCCTGCTACAAAATCGTGCAAGCTACAGACATTAATATTAATCTGGCTCTTGACATTGATATAATACCCCTGGAATCTGGACATCAGCTCTTTTCCAATATTTATAATCGTAGCCACCAAGGTCCTTTTCTTATTTTCCTCGCCATGAAAAACTGATTTTAATGAGTTTTCAGATGGTTCTATTCCACAATTTAGTTTATGCTCTTTACCTGATTAGGCTGTTACTCCTGCTTCCCCCAGGAACATTTTAGATGCTGGTTTTGATTGAAAACCATCATATTTCAGTAAACCATTTACCTAGACAAAAATGTTTGCGCATTTCGTAGCTGCATCCTGAGTGTAAATGAGGATGAGATCAAAAGATAGCTGATGGTACCTCCACACATGGAAGGTGGAGGTATAACAGTCCCTGGATTTTCAGAATTATCTCTGTTGCACCAGGACAAGGGATAGAATCAGGTCTTGAGGCAGCAAGGTGAGTATGATGTGGTAACAAATACATGGAACTTGCTGCCATGAGAGGTAGCTGATGTCCTTGGTGAATACTGAACCAGAACAAACACTACTGTGTTGCAGCTACCGGGGGATGCAACTGAAGCTTAACCCAACATGTGTCTACACTGTGATTTAAAGATGGATAAATTAGGGTAATTACATCTAAACTGACAATACTGAAAGCACTGCCAGATTTGCTTTACTCTAGGTGTGCGTTCTTGCTCTCTCCCAGCCTTTTATGTGGCAAGTCCTGAGTGCATGCCAGCTCTTTGCCCTGCGTATGTATGATTTTGATTTTAGAGGAAGAAAACCTAGAGTAAGGATCTCAAAAAGAACTGTGGTGGGCCAGCAGGAGACTTGGAAATCTGATGTGCCTTGTGGCAGGTCACTGCCAAAGGAATTTGGAAGCCTTTATTGACTTTTAGGCCAGGCTATTTCTGTGACTGTAAGGAACATCTAGAGTTTTCATACAAGTGACAATGTATCTCAGCATTGGGGTATAGCCAGTGTCTTTGGAGACTAAAATAAATTCTGTGTTTCTATATTGTGAGGTTTTTTAAAGGCCTATGCCCCTGTCTTTGCATCCCTAGTTACTATATGATACTACTATTTTCAGAGATGGAATAACATAACCCGATCCAATAAGACAATACCTATATATCTATTTAGTATTTGAATTGTGTAGGGATGCTGTGATAAGAGCATTCAGAATTAGGCCTCTAATAAATATAAATTATGTATTTTATTTGTTGTGTAATTTATTGTTCATTTATGTGTTCTTCTTTGCATTAGTTAGCCTTTCACGCTAATTTCTCTGACAGCTGGATTCATCAAAAGGATAACAGGAGATATTTTTCATTTTAACAAATATAAATGGCAACCTGGTGTTTCCTTATCTGTTTTATGAAGCATACAGAATAGCTTTTGGAGTAATTACTAGGTGTTGGTTTAAAAAAGAACAGAGGGGGGTTAAAAAAAGAGAAAAGCAGCAATTTCATAAGTACTAGGTCAGAGAATTCAAATGTGGAGAAAGCTTATTAATTAATTGAATATATCTCCCATGCAAAATGGATTTTGAACAATTTGGGGTCCTGTTAAGAACAAAGTGATTATGCATCTGAAAGGAGTTTGTTAGTATTCAGTTTTAATACAGCTTAATTCTGCTCAGTGAAGTCCCCTATAAAGTTTTACGTGTTTGAATCCAAACTATTGCAAATCAAAATGTTAGTGTGATTTCTGTGTGTCACTAGCAATTTTGGGGTTTCTTTTGGTGTGTGGTATTGCATGGTAAAGATGAGAACCTGGATATCGCATGGTGAAGATGGCAACTTATTGGCTTTTAGTCTAAAACTAGTAATAAGAAACTGTTGTGTTCTGTTGCTTTTGTAATCAAGCAAGAACATCAATTTTTAGCTGAGGTTGGAAGAGGAAACAATGCCCTATCTCTCTGAAATAGAAGCAAGACATTCTCACATGTATAAGTCCTTGGGAGAAATGAGGGCAAATCAGATGACAGAAAAATCTGACAAATGTCCTCCAACTATTTAATGCTGGTTTTCCTCAGAAGACTACATCAGGATGGTTAAATAATCATACCAGGACTTTATTTTGCATGTATTTTATTTGTCTGCATAAATTTTATGCAGCTCTTAAAGAAGTTCTGTTCTTTGTGATTTTTTGTTCTTTGTGGCACGCTTGAATTTTTACGAGGGGCAAACATTAGAGTGCCTGGCTCTAAGGCAGCAAACAGAGTTCATTGGTTGCTCAGTCTGCTGGATCTGGAGATGCAAAAGACATCAGGGTCTAGTTTTTCCTCCCAGCCACTCACTCAAGCCTTGCATCCATGGGCTCCACATGGTGCTTCATCTATACAATAGCTTAAGGCAAACTTAAGCTCTGAGTGCAGTTTGAGGCTGGTGGAAGGGAAAATCCTGAGTCAAGCCCAACCAAGTCCTCACTGGGGGCACAATGTGGCTCCTGTGCTGTGCCCAGCCAGCACCCACCTATTCCAGAACCAGGATATGAGGTGAAACATCAGCTCCAGAGGGCTCACAGGATGTCTCTCACTGGCCAGATGTCAGATTGCACTTCTTTGGCACCAAGGGTGGCAGCTCTGTGCCAGGCTCTGCACCCAGCCATGCAGAGATGCCTGCCTAGGCTGGGAGTAGCTCAGGTGCCTGCCTGCACCTCTATTTCACAACAGCCAAGGCTGCAGGAGGAAATTCCACAGGCACAGCAGGTAAAGCTATCTCCCAGCCCTCTCTGCATCCAAACTAAGTGAATGCCTGATAGGAATAAATGCATCATTCACACAAAGGAAAGCCTTGCAAGGGAATCATCCAGGGAATTCTCTGTTTAGCCTCAACAATGAAGAAAGCTGTTTTTAATATAAAGGATGCATTTTTTTACTAGTAATTAATTTATTTTCCAGTTTTAGACAACTCTTCATCTATATATTGAATACAAATGTAATTATATGCATTTAGTAAATTTTTTCTTGGAGTGGGGGAAATTGCACGTACACTTTCACCTGCATTTAAGTTTGGAAGATATTTGTGTTGTCTTTATGCTTGGGCCTGTCTCTAGAATTTATAACTTTTATTCATGGAAGGAAAAATTGGATGAAGGAGTGAAAAAAATCAAGACATGAGCAAAGAGGTTAATTTATAAATAAGTACATAAATAGACAGGATCACTGTGCTGTGTCTTAGCAATATGAATATGCTAATTTCCTCAAGTTCCGCAGTACCTAGCTGAGCAAAAGTTAAGTACAATTACTTTAAAATTAATGCAATAAATGAATGAGTTGGAATATTAAAGGAGATGGTATTTCCTGCTCTACATGTTTTAGTTTTAATTTGTTTCCTATTTAAAAATTAAAACCAAGGATTTAATGAATAAAATTGGTATTTATTAATCAGGCTTAAATTCAGTATCTTAATTATTTCTGCAAGGAATTTAATGTATCAGGTTATTAGGAAAATGGCAAAGGAGGCAAAAAATGAATTTTCACTTTTAAAATGCTCTTTTAGTGTTTCACAGTTGGACCTTGTTAAAAGAGATTATATTGTAAGAAAAAGAGTAGATTTTAAATGTTAAAAGTAGTGCAACTTCGACACCTGTTTCCTGTTTGGAAAGCTTCCCTCTTACATAATTTGTGCATCTCCATTCTACTCAGAGTCACTGATTCAGGGAATAGATGCACCATGTGTGGGACAAGTGATAGGATTGTACCTGTCAGGGTGTGGTGGCACAGCCAAAATGATCCATTCCCTCACAGGGTACAGCATGGCAGCATTGGTGCCAAAAAGCAGCAGGGGATACACCCGGTTGGAAGACATCTCCTCCTCTGGAGTGCAGGGTGTCGAGGGAAGTCATTCTGGAAATGGCCAAATGGCAATTTTCACCTCTGCCACTCTGGAAACTCATCTCTGCATCTTAGAAAACAGTCTAAGAGAGCTCTTTGGAATCCTTCAAGAAATATATGTGAGGTTGAGAGTGAGGGGGAAGCAACTTCTGGATGTTTTTGTAAATGCCAAATAATTACTGGTATGAAATTTCCTCATCTAGATACATTTTTGTATAAGCTATTAGAGCTGTGTGGAGGTCTAGCCTGAACGCCTCAGCTTCAGGAATGAGAGTGTAAAACCTCTAATCTGTCTCCAAAAGCTCAGCCAAACTGAAACCATGAAGTGCCATTAATGGTCCATTAATGGTTTTTTAAATGTTCTTCCAAGGTCACTTTTCAGACAGTAGGAGGAAGCAATACATCTCTAAACACGGGTAGCTATTTCATATGTGTTTCACTGTAACAATCAATCATGTGCTTGGAAATTCAGGCTCATGGAATCCTTTCTTTCAAGAGACTGGCCTAAAGCTTTTAGTGCCAAAAAAGCAGCTGTTGAAGACAGGTTTTTCCTGACAACCTGTTTTGATTTTAGAGTGACATATGGGAGAAATGGGAGCGAGATGGTGATCTTGTTTCCCAAGAGCCAACTGTGTGCATGCTCCTGTACTGGAGGTGCCACTGTGATCTATTTCCCCTACATCAGAGGCTTTACTGGACAAATTGGGAGGGGTGTTGAAAGTGATAAAGGAATGCATCATTGCATATTTGCTTTACAGGCAAGATACATAAACAGACTGTTCTCTTTCAGCCACTACACAGAAGTATCCCCAGTGCCTTTATAAAAATTGATCTGCCCTCTGTAGCCATGTGCAGTCTGAAATGATGGGATTTCAATCTCCAAAAAGGGGATTAAGGACCTGCCCTCCTGATAATGCTGACAGCCCTCTAACACCATTTTACTAGACTCTAACAACCAGTACCAGGTTTTTAATGCTGGTACTAAACAGAGATGTAAAATATTAAATAATCTACAAAGACACAGTGCTTTAAAATACATATGTGTGCAGACATTTTAGAGCTGCATAATTCATAATTAGGTTTAATTTTCCATAGAGTGGTGGAGAAAAGTCCGTGGTGACTGAGCACCTGTTGTACCAGGAGGAAAGAGCAAATCCTTTTAATGACGAGTGACTTAGAGACACTGAACTAATGCTGAAGTAGTACAAAATCCATAAAAACAGAGTTAATTATCCAAAACTACGTTGTAACTCTATACAGAGTGCAGGTTTGCTCTCAGCACTGTTGTGTAATCCTGCTCTTTCAAAAAGCTGAAGTCTGGAGCTGTAAGATGTGGGTGTGTTCAGCAGGAAAGACACCAAGCACTGAAAAAACACAATAATAATAAATGCTAGAATCTTTATTTTCTGGCAGCTTCTTGTAGCTTCCTACTTTCACTTAGAGAATTTGCTTTTATCTGCTGGAATGAACAAAGAAAAGATATATTCATCAAAGATTCTTAGGCAATTTTCATGAAACAGTGTCCAAATATTCCTCCTGTTATTTTGACAGATGTTATTTTAACTCTTGTTAAAGGGAAAAGTAAATTCTACTTTAAAAAGCTGCTGGATAAGAATACCTACAAAGATATCAGTGCAAACATTAAATATAAATGTCATTAAAATATGAATTTAAGAAGTATCTTTAAATATTCTTCTGAAGAGTTTAGCTTTAGATATTTTTAATGTGGAAGGAGTATTAGACAGTATTTTTATATTTTTATTGTTGCAATAAAATCAAATACTGTTAACAGCCTTTAGTAAAAATGAGGGGAAGATATCAATACAACAACATTTTAGTAACAGATGGGCAGAATTTGAAATAATATGTCAAGCAAACTTCCTGTGCTTTTGTTAAACTAGAATCATTCAAAGACATTACATACTTAAACCCAATTTTTTTTTAACTTAGTAAAATGTAGTTTACTATATTTTGAAAAATCAAGTCCTCCTGTTCTTTACCCACTTCCATTTACTACTGCCTACAAAGAACAGTGGAAAAATAATTATGGTAGAGATTTGACATCGGGAAACATAATTAAAATCTCAAGTAATTTGATTGTTTTTTATGGAACAGAAAAATCAGTAGTAGGTAGATACACATTTTAGGTGTGTTTCTCTTCAGAAGCATATTGAGTTCAGAAGAGAAGACATTTTCTTGCTCACAAGTGCTAGAGTATTAATAATAAACATTCTGCTGAACAAGCCACAGGAGAAGAGATAGAGATTTTGTAGTTCTAAAATTTAAAAGCTGATCTTAATAAGAAATATTCCCTGAGTGATATTTTATCTCTGAAACTGCTTTATCACATTGGAGGGCAAGGGTTCTCTTGGAATTTCTCAAGCAACTTTTTGAAGAGATCTGCAATCTCACTATTTTTCAATGACAGAAAAGATAAAGACAAAAAAATTGTCCAATTTTCTTTGCAGATGTCGTGTTCAGGATTAAGAAATACCTGGCAGCCCAGCATACTCTTCTTGAAGAAAGATGGTCCTATTTTCAAGGGTCATCTGCTTTCCATTCTTTGAATAACTAGGTCACTGTGACTTTCTTTAGGAAGTTATCTCACAGTCATAGCAGATCCCATTATCAGCAAGTTTACTGTGTTATTTAACTCACTTCCTCAGCCTCATTTCATTTTTCCTAGTTTCTGTTATCTGTGACAGGATGTGTAGGGCTTGCAGCAGACAACAGTGCATCGAGAGATAAAATGATTTAAAGTATTGTGACTTTACCTTGTCAGCAAAACTGCTGCTATAGTTTCTTTAGATTTTTTTTTCCCTCACAGTGAATGTGGTTTTATGTTACTTCAGGATCCTGTAGTTTAAATCCTGATGAGGATACTCAGGATATTAGTTGAATTACTTCTCAGAGCTTCTTCCTTCCYCTGCCCTTAAGAGTATAATCAGAAATATAAAACCCATTATATACTGACAGACATCAGTAAGGGATTAAAAGCACTTTTTTTCTTCATTCTTCTTCTGGATCTTCGGAGAGACACACACACAGAGATGGCCTTATAGTTTTGCTGTTTGGACTTGCCTCATTTGTTCCTTTTTGGCACAACATAATTTATTTACTGTGATGTATGCAAGGTTGTGATCTGCAGGTAACCCCCAAACAGCTTTGCAGCTGACTTGTCAAACAAAGCCAATTGCAGCAGTGTTGCAGTGAACGTGTAATCCAGAGTATCAAGCCAAATTAGAACCTAATTTATGACCTAATGATGGGAGTGCCACTTCTCATTGACTGTTCCCTGAGGCTGATTGTGTTAGGTGACCGCATTTCCACTGCTGCTTCTGTAAAGGACAAAGAAAAAAGCAGCCATTGCATCAAAAGGTAAAGAAATTGTATAATAAATTCATAAATTTGGGTTATTTTAGATTTATAGCAACAAGACTTCTGAAGTGAAAGGGAGATGTACTTGATAAGATAATTACAGGTGGAAATCTTATCTAGCCCTTTGCATATCACTGGGGAATAGGGGGCACAGATTAATGGCAACTCCTAAGCTCAATTCTTGTTTAGTCTCTACTCAGCCATAATGCTCACAGAAGTCAAACTTATGCAAACACACCCATCTTGTGTTATGTGTCTTTGATGAAGCAAATGTATGTGACATTTTTCTTGCTGCATTATCATAAAAATAGGAAGCTGAATATTAACCTTTTTCCCATTCTCCAGCTGTTTCCTATCGAAGTTTATATCACGCAAAGAAAGAATATTGCTTATTATTTGCCTGCAAAAATGAACAATTATGACACACATGCCTGTTCTATGTATGGCTAAGTATGGCTTTCATGTCATTTAGTGTTTACTTGTGTTCTGTAAAGATTCAAAACTTTTCTTGGGGAAGTTTTGGAACTCCTTCAGCGCTCAGGCAAAGTAAATCTGTGGAATAAGTTAGGGGTGCTCACTGCCTGCACAGAATGCTATCATATGATCTTAAACCACAGCTGTTTGTATCAGCTCTGTGAAACACTGTTCTTTGGCTATTAATTCCTTTAGTGACTTTTACACAACTTAGTTTTCATGATTTTGCCAGTCTTATTACACTTAAAACAATGCTACATGGTTAATTACAGTAAATAGCTCATTATTTCAATATTAGGGCTATTAAATTAGCCCTAAAGATAGATTACACATGTAGATCACACATAAGGATGGAGTATCTGTGCAAATCCTTTGAAGAATCTAAATTTATTCCCCTTTGAAAATGTGAATAGCCTTCAAAGCTGCTAAGGGATTATGTGACATGGGAAGTTGCTTTGATTGTTTCCCACAGGAGAAGTGGGTGAGTCATTGAATTCAGTGAGGTTACTTGATATTATGCTTAATTTGATTAAGCATGACAGAATTTCTAAACAAATTAGTGTTCAGCATGACAAAATTGGTGTTCTAGTTGAGACATGCACTATGATGTCCAGATTATTGTGATAAATCACTGAAATAATACTGTGCATATATTTACAATTTTGGAAAAGACTCATAGAGCTGGAACATTGGAGCAAAATGTTTGCCATCAGAGCACATGTACTGAATTGCACTTGGTTCGCTGTGAATAGGATCCCACATGAATATCCCAGAATTTCAGTGATGGTGAGTGGCTATTTGCTGTGCAAAGAGAACACTTTCATGATAAGCACCGGAACAGTAAAAAAAAGCTGCTGTTAAAGGCTATCAGGAGTATCACCCAATTGATTTAAGATGGAACAGTTTAAAAGAGGCTTAGAATAAGGTAACTTGTGCTTTGCATCTAGGGTTTGTTACATGTATCTTTTTAAAGTACAGCTGAGATTTCTGAGGAAGACAAAAAACTCTGAAATTATTTTGAAAACTCAAGGGCTGTGTTAACAATGAAGGAGGAAAAAAAAATCTTCCCTAGAAATCATTTAAAGTCCAAAACTATTTTGTTTTAGATGAAATGTGAAATGTATAGAAAGAACTCTTAAACCAAAATTACCTCAGACATTTTCAACCACCTAAAACAAATCATTTTTATTCCTAAAATTGTACTTTTTATAAGATTTGGAGCAAGTATCTAGAAAAAAAAATTACCTTTAGTACATAGACTATTTATTTAATAATCTTTAATTAACAAACTAATGAGCCTTACATTGTTTCATTGTAATTTACCTACACAACTAGCAAGTGGTTCCACCTCTTGGAAGACCTCCATCCATTTATTTCTCATATATGATTTGACAGATGACCCTGTTTGATCCTAAGCCAATGCCAGGTGGAGCAGCAGGAGAGCTCCCAGCTGTTCCAGGGTGGGTAACATGGTGGAACCTGGCAAAGAACAGCATGAGGATTGATTTGCACATTAAAGTGGGATAGGAAGTGAATAAGTTATCTTCTTGCTATGACAGGGTAATCCCTTTCTTTTATTCTTCATTTCTGCTTGCTTTGGCAAAAGAAGAAAAACACCAATTTCTCACAGCAGTTTGGGTTAAATGCACGCTGTGTGAACTTCCAACTCTCTATCCCCAGAGTGTGGACACTGTTACTACACTGAAGGGTAAAAAGAAAGTTGATGTACAATGGTGCTGTGTGCTGTTTGCATTTTAGGATTACATTTTAATGTAAACTGGAGATTTGACAGCACAATGCAAATTTTTTTTGCAATCCAGATTTTTGCAATTCATTTTTATGTTAATCTCTTATCACCTAACTGGTATTCATATGCTAATTTTTTATTAGGACACTGGTGCACTCTTTTAACATGTAAGTTAGGAAATTTGTCCCATCTCAAGGAGAGGCATTTAAAGAGACACAGAGTTGAGTTTGTGTGACAAAGAAAATACAAAACCAAATAGTACTCACATGTATTTGCATTAGTATTAGAGAAATTCCTCTTGCTTCTCTGAAATTCTTGCAGAAGGCAATATGAGGGAGTAGTGAGGAGTATTGTCTGTACCCTTACAGATGGGCAACCTCACCAAATTCATGCCCTAGGAGACTGAATAGAACCTCCATGGATTACACTGGAAGGGACAGGATGGATGAGTAACCGAGGCACTCCTCGACTCCATAAACAAGTAAAGACCAAGGAAGGGAAGGGAAGAATGAAATGGGTTGAGTGGTATATCATAGCAAAGGACTCAACACTCTTCAGCATCCCAGGGAAGGGGAAATCCAGTGCAACTCTGTCTCTCAGAAGTACCCTGAGGTTCCATACTCTTATACGGTTTTCAGAAAGACCTGGACTGAAAGATGAACAAACATCTTGATTTTTGGAATGCTAATTTGTTTTCTATGTAAGTAAATTTAGGCTACCTTGTGCATAACAAGATCAAGATTATTTTTCCTTTTTTCCACCCTTCCATCCTCCAGTATTGTAACTATTTTATTTAAACTTACATTACTTGTGGGACTCCAAAGTTTGTTCTTGAGGAAAGGAATGGTTGCAGATACAGATCTTCCCAGTGTTAGGTTTTCACAAGACTGGAGAGACTTTATTTAGTGTTTTGGCATTTCTGTTTGTTAATCCTGTGTCCTGAAAAATGTTTATGGACCGTTATGTGATCTGATGGTTTCACTATTGCCATTCTTAGACTCTTGCTTTTCCTGTAGGGATTGGAGTGAATGTGTAAGACAGGATGGTGGGAAGTGAGAATTTCACACACATCCCACCCAGTCCTCAGCCCTGCCTGGGAGCTCTGCCATCGCACAGCTCCAAACCCCGCGTTTGTCATTCCTCCTTGGATGTGCATGATTCACAAATGTGTATTTATAGTCAGCTGCAGCTACTTCTCATTTTTGTCTCCAAATATTTACTATGTCCAATACCATTGCAAAACAGAGTTTCATAGGAGTTGTACATGTACGGGAGCATTTCTGCTGTGGCACAATGTGTGAGTGATCTGTCTGCTGGGGTGGCCCTGCAGGTCAGGCTTCACACCACAACTGCCTTTAATCAAAAGCTGTCTTATTCTCCACATGCATCAGAGAAGCAGGCAGAAAACTGAAAATCTGTGCAACTTCTGAAAACATGAAAAAATGTATGAGAGATTCTGCTAGATTAAACTAGGAAAGGGGAAGCACATGGAATAGGACTGAGAAGAAAGCACTTTTGTAAATTTTAAATGGCACCGTAGTTTATACTTGTGAGCAGTGGTCAGTAGAATAAAACAAATATTTCTCTGTTGAGAAGGAGAGGAGGAAAGGTATTTTAAGCATTTTATTCTGTTATACATTTTTAAATTATTTTTGAAGCCTTTATTTGCATTCATTCTGTGGATTTATGAAGACAATTGTATTCTTCAGTCTGGTATTAAGGACTGTTCATAAGGTTTCTGGTTGTGAGGAGTGGTTCTTTTTCATATGTGACTCTGCTCCTATTCAATTAAGAATGCCAGTGAGCTCACTCATTCAATATTACTAACAAGCTAAAGCAATTTATTTACTAAATAATTTTTAAAATTATTTTTTCCAGGTTTTGTAGTCAGAGAATTGAATTTTAGTCTGTTTCCAGCTGGTAAACCCTTCCTGTCAATTCTCAGCCATGCAGACTTACCTAACCCATTTCTTGGTTATTACGAGATTCATAGAATCACAGCACTGAATACACATGCAGCTCAAAGACACACTTGTAGGGTGTCTTGCAGATTAGGGAATTCCTTCAGATGATGTCTCACAGCACAGAGATACTGGAGTCCAATTAGGGATGTGGACACTTGGTGGTTAGGAGGGAGTTTTGAAATTATTAACTCAAGCACAGGGAATAGCAACACAGGACTCAAAGACAGGAATATTCCTCTAAAAGCTATTCAGGCTGTATTGTAGACCTAACCTGTAAATCCCAGACTCTTGCTTCATGTAGAGAAACTAAAGTGGTGGAAAAATACTTACAAAGCCAGGAATGTGCTTTCATACAGAGAGTAATTGCTGCATGGGCATGTACAGTAAGCAAGGAAAATGTGGGAAAAAGACCTTAAAGCATCCAAACTTCTTGTGGTATTAATCAGAGTACAGTGTCGATTTTCAGCCTGCTCATTCATTAGGGAGGAATGCACATTTTAGAAATGTCAGAGTACACTGATGTTATTGCTTTTTAATGCAACAAATTTGAATCTAGACTAAATTAACAGAAATTGCCATTAGCGGTGGCTGTTCCCCAGTGTATAAAAAATAAGCCCTTTGAGGCCAGTTGTCCACACTATGATGTTGTCATTTTGCCACAATGGCACCAACTGGCAGCACTGCTGGCAATCATATTAATGCAACCAGTAATTAGAGAGACATGGCAAGTGTGTATCTTCTACTACCAGCGGTGTCTCGGCAATTGTACTGAGTCACATTTCTGTGGGCGGTGTGGGGAATCTTACATTCATCTCTGGCAGTGCTGAAACTACTCTGTTGTGTAAAGTAATGTAGACATTTCATAGTAGTGTATTTTTGCAAATGTAAAAATGCATTGCAAATAATACATTTTTAACACATTTTTTTAGGAAATGTGGAAATTATATTTAATAAGGGTGTTTACAAAATTTATTCTTGTTCTTCCTGAATACAACAAGCTTCTGTAAAACATTCAAGAAGATTGGGAAGAGGGCAGTGTAAAGTGTGTATCAACCACCCAAAATCAGTAGATCCACTTACTCGAGTGTCTGTAAAACAAATCCAAAATTTTTATCAAAAGAAATAATCTAGGAAATTTAGGCAAACCTACAACACCATTTCATCTTAGGACAATTACAGGTTAAGAATAGAGCTGGTCAGAAAAAAGGGAAGTGTTTCAATATTTTATAAGATTCTGGTAAGTCTGCTAAGACATGGAATGTATTTATCCTGTCTTTTGGAAGGATGATGGCAAGATCTTCCTTTTCAAAAATTGTTCACCTTCACTTTCAAAAATTGTTCACGTATTCAACTTTACAGTATGGTTCATCCATTATCTCTAATTTATATTACCCTGGGTCTGCATCAGCTACTGTGAAATCCTCAGGAATTTTAAAATGGTCTACAAAATTTTCTTCTATTAAGGGATGTAAATTACAAGGGAGATAGTAAATCCTTCCATGGGATTTTGATGTATCTTTTATGATATAAATTATTTAGTTTATTTGAATGACATGGATTATATTAATTCCCCCTCTGTATTTTTACTTATCTTATTTTTAGAGATAGTAGGTCCATCATGAGGAATTGTGAGTTACTCTGAAGAATTAACTTAATTCTTGTTGTAACTAAGAAAATGTAAAAGGCTGAAAAATTAGCTGAGTTAAAATTAATTCTTGAGAAAATGTTACAGTCAGAAATACTTTATTGGAAATGACCATGGATTACTTAGCATGAACCATTGCTAAGCAATAAACTTAATTTGGTTTGTGAAATGTCTCCTAACAAACACACCAAGTTGCTCCTTCCTGTATTGTTTTAGAATGTTGATGATAGTCTTGTGTTTGGGTTTTCTTTCTGTTGTCTTCTAATGGTGTGTTGCAGCTTGCCTTCCTTGGAGGTCATACAGTTACCACAGTATGTTGGTTTGTGACCTGCAGGGGCCGAACAGACAGTGCAAATGTACTGTGAACTATGCAGGAGCAGAAAGGGTGAAAGTTTTATGATTGCTGGGACCTGATCCAGCTGTCAAACAACTGCTCCCAATCAACCATGTGTCCCCACAGCCCCTCCAGAGCTGTTCTTGTCCAGGACCGTGTGGAGTGGCTGAGCCATGCACTAAATGCAAAGGAAGAGGTGCTGGGGCTTTAGGGAGCCTTTCTGCTACAAAAATGTTCATTTTCTGACTGTAGGGTCAGACTTATTCTCTTCTGTCTTCTGTTTGAGAGCTGTTTCCATTTGAATGTTTCATACTCATTCAATTCTTCCTTGCCCTGCTTTATAAGGGAGGAGTCTTTTAGTCAGCAGTGTATTTGAATGCTGTATGGTTGGTATCAATTGCTTTTAAGCTCATGAGAGATTGTAGAGGCAATAAAGGTATGAGCCTGCTGTGTCAGAGGTTTCTAGAAAATCTAAGCTAATCAGGAGAAAGTCAATCCTTATAGGCAAAACTTTTTGTATTCACAAATGCAAAGTCTTCATCCATACACAGGGATTTACTTTATTTATGTATATAAATTAATATATAAAATATATTTACTAAAAACAAAGTTTACAATTAATTACTTCTTTCTTTTTTGGTTTATTCTTTCTGTATAGCTCTTAGTGTCTGATATAATAAAAGATTTGCATTGCTGAGGGTCCCAGATTGCAGTTAATAGTTCAATCCATCCATTTCTACTTAAGCTTATTACTTGACAGATTAAAGGAGAACTGGACTTTCAGAGGATGGCTGTGATGCGTGGTCAGTGCAGTTGATTTCAAGGGTGTTCTGAGATAGAAGCAGTTGTCAGAAATCTGGTCCTCCTTACAGTGAAGGAGTTTATGGCTGACTTGCTGTGCATCTCCTTTCATTAAATTCCTATTTAAGTACAACAGCTACTGGAAGCAAGACTGGAGAAATAATTCCACATAAAGGAACATGGGAGGTTTAATTTATAATAAAGTAATCCAGCTGAAAAGTTGAACAGAAGGACAGGTGTTAGTGAAACCCATCTGTATGGGTGGAATATGTAGGGATTTAGACCCTCTGTGCAGGGAGTCACCTTCAGCTATGTCCCCCTGTGCTATGCATTTCCACTAGAGTAATTTCCATGTGTGACAGCTTGGAAGAAGGACACAAGGCAAAAAATGGGTTACAAAGTTTGAAGCATGAAATTCCATAACTGCTTGGGAACACCATCTCTATGAATATCCCCTCATCCTTCTTCTTTGCCAAGCTTTACCTGCTGAGCATAGCACCACATGACATCGAGTCTCTCTTGAGTCAGTTGTTCAGCTGTGTCCCTCCCAAATCCTTGTGCCCCCACAGCCTCCTCAGTGGTGGGGTGAGGAGCAGGAAAAGCCTTGGCTCTGTGCAAGCCCTGCTCAACAATAACAAAAACACATCTGTGCTATCACCACTGTGTTCAGCACAGATCCAAAGCACAGCCTATAGCAGTCACTACTAAGAAAATGAACTCTACCCTAGACAAAATCAGCATGGTTCAAATGGTGGAAATTACAGTATAACTGATTCTCAGCTCTGCATTTTGTTGGGATCAAGTATTCTAAGCGCGGCTTCTATGTATGCTGGGTATCAGCACTTGTAGCTAAAAAATGCTCTGGAGTGCAGCTAGAATTCATAGAAATCCCCATCCTTGTTGGTTTGGTTTGGGTATTGCCTGCAAATATTTACCAAACCAGACTACTATGGAAGCTCAAGCTATAGTAATGCTTGGCTAACGGCTCCTGATGGAGAACTGAGAGAGAGCCTTTCAAAGCCAAACAGCTGTAAAGATGCATCAAGAAAGCTTTTTTGAAAATTTTAGCAAAAAAGAAGAGAAGCATTTTCAGAGATGAAACTAGGGAGGTCTTTTCAGAAGCACGTAGGGAAATTTAGATGCCTAAGGCTCACTTTAAAAGCCTAATTTATTTACTGGATTTAGGGGATGAAATCTCACCTTAAAACTGATAGAAATGTATAACTCTTTCAACTTCTCAGACAATGAGAATAAATTTTCAAATGTTTAGTAACTGAAATACCTAAAGTTCTCTCTTTTCCCTCGGTAGAAAGTAGAGTAATTTTTCTTTTTCACCAGCAAAGTGCAGCAGAAGCAGTTCAGTAACACTATATCCCATTGGGTTATTAATGCAGGGAACCCAGCCATTAGGGAAATATAAAAGTGCGTGGCTGTACTGAACTAGTGCACCCCACAGCATATGAAAAGAAGAAATGAACTGGGAGAGAAATAAAGTTGTCTAGGCTGCCTAAGGAATCAGTGATTCTTTAGGAAGTAGAGGTGTCTTTAGTGGAAATAGGTTCTTTTTATGTTATTTTAGCTTTTGTGGCACAGACATGTGTTATATGAAAGATACCTTTCATTCTCATCAAATTGCCTCGATCTCTGAAGACAGCCTTTATTTCATTTAATTTGAGGCTTTGAGATTCCCCTTTACTTATTATCTATTAACCCACTCAAAATTTAGTGCTAAGTTAAATGCTTGTTACAAAGCAGGCATGTAATTCATACAGCAGTGCTAAATTCTGACAGCACATGTTGAACACAGATTAATTTAAAGTTCAAGGAGCTTGATTATATTTTAAATTAGAAAAAAAATTGTCTCACTCCTTTTACCTACAAGTATTTAGTGGCGTTGTGCTGTGCATAAAATACAGCTTGTTTTCTTTTGTACAAAATACAGAAATCATGTAGATAATGATTTTTCAATTGTTTTTAAATTCATTCTGGGAATTTAGCAGTGGCTAAAGATTGGACAGCACTGCAGCAAATTGAATATATTCATTGAAGTCTCATAGCTTACACTGTGATGCTTTTCCATGTGTTTTTTCTACTGAAATTATCAAATTCAAGGAGCTCTGACCAAGACCAGTCTTGATGTGCAAGAAGCAAAATTAAAGTGCAGGGCAGAGGGAAGAGAACCTGATCATGTCTTCCCACCAATGCTGGAAAAGATTCTTGAAGAAGAGGAATTTAACCATACTTTTATTATTGCTTTCTACTTCACTCTATAAGGAAGAGTCAGCACCCATGCTTTTCCCCCGACAGGAGTTGTATTTCTTTCCAAGATGAACTCAATGCACAGCCAAATGTTTCCTCCAGCCCTCTTCCCAGTGGGATGGATCAGAATGTCTAATTCCATCTTCTAATCCTTTAATGAATACTTATGACATTTTAAATTTTTTTTCCTCTCACAACAATTTCCAAAAGAAGAGGAAGAAAGAAAGGAGAATCAACCCAACCCCACCCTACTTCTGTAGAAAATAGGATATGTCAATAGAATAATTTCTAGATGCATTTTCACGAATTTTCAAATGGCTTTTTAATACCTAGAACTGTTTTCCAAATAAATGGGAAGGAATTAATATTAACCATGAAACAGTTCAAGTAATATGAGAGTTTTAAATACTGGTCTGTACAGGAATAGCGAATATGACACAAAAATGAAGAGAAACATCCATGAAAACAAATATTTATATTATTCCCAAATTGCTTCCTCCTTTTCAACTCTGTCCTTTTCATAGGTAATATTTACTTAATGACAAATGTCTCTCATTTGCAAAAGACAAAAGAAGCAGGATAACTTAAGGGAAGAGCTTGTTAAGAGACATTGTCTGAAGAGAGAAATTAATTAGGCCCGTACATAAAGGGGTGAGGTAGTGAGGAGTGAGTATATAAAGGAGTCCAACTAAAGCATATATTTATTGTGTGGTATTCAGCTGTTTTGGAGGGTGAAAACCACAAACAAAGAGAAGGAAACTTTGTAAGTATATATATGCACACAGAGCTATTGTTTCTATTTATCTACTATACTTAAGAAGGGACTGCAGCATGCAAAAAATATTAAAGGCTTGGGGATTTTAAAGATTCTTTGCTGGGAAATGCATATATCAGTGAAGTAAATCTGAAGCTTTCAAAGGAGTTCAAGACATTTTGGTGAATTAGATCAAACATTATGAAGAAGCTTTGCAACTTACAGAGGATATTACATGAATATCTAGAAAAATGGAAGGAAGAATATATATATTTATATATAATTGATAAATAGCTTCAATTAAATTAGGTAATTAATTACATTTTAGAAAGCATCTGGGATTAGGAATTAAGTTAAGGAATGATGAGGAACACAAATGATGACACTAGTGAAGAACTGAATTTTATAAGGAAGCATTGTAGGTATTTGGTGGGAGTGGGGAAAAGTCATGGTCCACTAAACATTACATGTTTCAGATAAAATATGAAGTTTTCCTTGAAACCAATGGCCACATAACTGACTTCAAAATTTGGATCTACTGCTGATCCCTCCTAACTTTGTCAGATAATTTTGTTCTTCTGCAGTGTAGTCCCCACAGCAGCTTTAGGGACAGGCAGGAAGCTTCTAATGCCTGCTAAGTGAATAACTTAGAGGTGTTTCTTGAGTCCTCATGAGTGAGAAGGGTGAAGTTTGAGATTTGCCGTCACTGTCTGTAAAGCCTTCATCTTCAGTAGGATAGGTACAAAAGTGGATAAACTGTAGAACAATTCTCAGTCAAAGCCAACAAAATATTGAAAATTAAAGTTTAATTCCTCATCTAAAGATTGCCATCAGCATGTCCGTCGTATTCATGAGTTTTAAATGAAAATGGCAAAAAAGAAGATGAACCCTTTCTTGGGCTGAGGAGTTTGATAAACAAACTTCTGTATTGCATATACTTATGGTACATTATTGTGTTTTGTAATCTACCTGCAGGAAGTTCACAGTTATTGATTTAAACCCTACTCTGGGACTGCAAGTTTGAATTGCTCTTAAACTTTATATATTGTTTCCCTTCTGAAGATAAAGTGTTATATTTAAAATAAGTGATCAACCATTTTTCTTAGTTTTACTCTCATATTGATTAGTTATTGGTGTTCTTTAGTTAATTTTGCAAAAATGCCCCTGGCAGTGTATGTTGGATCTCATGCCTGATTTTCAGAAATGTAGCTCTGCTATGTTAGGAGAGAAAAATACAAAAATTTCTCATTATAAAAATAGAGCTATTTTAAAATATTTTGTAGCTCTTATGCTGGTTTGTAGAAATTTATATTAGATTAAGGTTCCAGAATTTGAAGTTATTGAATACCAAAGCTCAACTTACAGTTAAAAAGAATAAATATCTAATTATAACCCATAGAAAACTGTACATTGTTTTACTGTCATAGTTTTTCCGTGATCTTTTCTTACTTATTTTTTTTTTACAATGCATTACTTATAATATTGGTATTATTGTATACTAATACTACAATACCAGTATTATAGTATTGATAGAATAATGCCTAACACAAACCAAGTGGGTTTAATGCTCAGTACCTGCTGTAAATTAATGAGCAGGCTTTCAGCAAAAGCTTTTGAAGCATTTGTGTGCATGAGTTTTTCACCTGCTAAATTAGACGCAGTAACTGAAGTTCATTGCTCGGTAAAAGGAAAGTTGTTTCTACTGAAGGTGCATATTTTTATATTTTTTTTTATTTTTGTACTTTATGCATATTTTAGTCTCATTCCTACCATAGAAACACTCTATAATGATAATTTAATCTGATTATTCAGAAAAAAGCTGACACTAGAACCAGAGTTTCCTAGTGGGAGATTGTAAAAGGGTGGATGATCCCACTCTGGGCAGCATGAGAGGGATGCGCAGATAACAATGGGCTGGGCCCTCTTTTGGCAACTTGTGTTGTTCCTGACAGACAATTTTTCAACCTTGTTCTCCCTCTAATGTTTTCAAGAACTGTAGATGAAGCAAGGCTTCACTTCACTGTTAAAAACTTTCTTGCTTACCTTCTATTTTGGACGTTCCTTCATGTGTTTTAAACCTAAAGCTTGTTGTCTAATCCTAAATATAGAGCAGGTACTTCCATTCCTCTCTGCACCTCTTTTAGATGTTTTTAGAAGTTAGGCATTTTGTATCCTTTCTTTAGACTAACTAACACTAATGCATTTGGTCATTCATCATTACTGCTTCCCAAACTGGATGTGTTATTCCAGCTGAGACCTTACCAAAGCTAAACAAATTATGCTCTCACTGAACTGAAATTCAGAACATATGGGAGGTGTTTCTTTCCTACAAACCATTTGCCCACACTCACTAGGAAGGCAGCAGACTTCAATATGAGTGGAAATATGAAAGTTGATTTTTAGTGCAAAAAGAGTCTTAAAGCCTGTACTCCTAAAATAAAGAGCTGTGTGGTGCTTCTGTATCAGAGCACACTCTGGTACCATGAAAAGGTTCTGTCTCAGGAAACCACGACACCAAGCTCAGAGTTTAGTGAGCCTTGGAACACCAAACCTTTTATCATGGTCTGGTAAGGACGTTTTTAAACTTGATACCCTCTGGTACACTCAGAGCAATTCATCCCCCACAGAACTGGGATAAATGCAGCAGCAAAATGCACTTTGTAGAAAAGTTTATGTTGTAAGGGAAGAAGCCGAGCAGACTCTATTGGAGTAAAAATTTCAAACTTCCTGCAACTGAAATTTTTCCTACCTTCTTTTCTTTCAGAAAGCTACCCTGTACTCTGAATTTACACAGTACACCTATATTTAATATTGAGATTACAAGTGAAAAAAGAAAAAAAAATGCTGGAATGGAGTGAAAGTGGTTGGCTTTTAAGATTGGAATAGACTAGGGATCTGGTTTTCAGAGCATAGATCCTAATGAGGAGACAGGAAGCAACTGTATAATCAAAAGCAGAATCTTAGGACCATTTTTCTATGAAGCAGTCCCCTGACTGAGGCTCAAATAGTCAAACTTACAGGGGTCCAATTGTCCCATTAAGGATGAATGAAAAATCTTTTACTACAACTATTTCTCTTGCCTCAAGTGTGGTAATTGGTACGTATTACAATGTTCACTTCCTCTGAACTGCATTTCAAGAAGCAAAGCAAAGCAGGATATCTTCCTGGCAAGGATGTAATCTGTGCCATAACCCAAATTAAGCCCAGGTGTCCTGATACACTCCCAAAAACTGTCCCCTAAACTATTCTTCCCACAGAAGGTCCTTTTTATAGACTGCACACGTATTTCTTTCTCCCTTTCAGCTTTGTCTGCTTTTCAGAAACATCAACTCTGCTGAATTTTCTCACAGAACTGTCTGTCTTCTAGGAAAAGCTGACGTCTGTCTTACACTCACTTGGGTTTTGGAGATCAGTCCCAGAATAAGCTGCATTTTACTTTGTAAAAAACATGAAGTCTACTAAGTTGCCATGTTCTCAGCTCCATCAAAGACTTTGCAGCTTTTTTATTAAAAAATCCATCATCTTAGGTGAATTTTGCAACCAGCTGGCCCAGGATGACTTGAAGAAAAGCTTTTGAGAAAGGAGAATGTTCCCAGCACGCCCCAGCTGGCCCAGGGACTGTTCTCTTTGTGTGCCACTGGAGCATTATTCAGCTGGATCTCTGCTCTTCTTCCTGGTCTAATAGAAGCTGTTGCCTTCTTTAATTTTTCCACTAGCAGGAATTTCTCTGTTGCCTTTCTGGTGTCTGACACAATACCAGAAATAGCACAATATCTTGTGATCTAACCTCACAAGATAATTTTCTTTGGAAAACTGTACTGGTACAATGGATGCTGAATTGGAGAGCAAATTAAACATCTCTGGCCTGCTTAAAGTTCTTGGTGGTACCTCTTTGCTTGACTGTCTCTTGGTTCAAGCCTGCAGAGTCCTGCCTGTTTTACAGGTTGCATTTTAGTTGTTTTGTTCAGAAATTCTGTTCTTAGATATCTTAATTTACTAAAACATAAAACCGGCTTTACTGAAGCAGAATGTTCAGGGTGTCATAGGGCTGTCACAGGGACTCTAGATTTGGGGAAAAGTGATTTTAACACTCCAGTCCTTAAATGTTTGCGTTTTTAGGATATAAAAACACCATTAAAATGGCAATCAAAGTTGGTGTTGTTTTTCACTGATTCAATAGTTTATTTTTTTGGATATTTCAATGTTTTTTTCTTATTCTGGAGAGGTTGTAACCTGTCATAACTCAGTATTGTGACATCTGCTCTGTCCTGGCCTCAGCAGTGTGCCATAAAGTGGAATTAACCACATACCTTGTACATGATCTCTCTGTCAATATGAAAAGCACTATCTGCTTAGTTCTAGATACCAATGTCTGTTAACAAAAAGTGTGTTTTAAAAAATGCTGTTTCCATCTCTTGTAGCCATTGGCACATTTAATGAGAGCATTATTCAGTGCTCCTTCCCATGCAGTTATGTCCCTGTCTGCAGTCTTTACAGTGGGGAGCCTTGAAAGAGTTATCCTTTTCTTAAGAAATTTCTTAGTTTCTTTTTAATGGAAGAAATCTTGGAAAAGTTTACAAAGAAGATAAAACAGTATTTGACCATTATAACTACCTTAATAAGTTGGATATTGTTTTTTCTGATTACTTTGGGGATTAGATTAAAAAAAACAAAAACAAAACAACAAAACCTAAAAGACCTTTGTTTTTATCTTCCTACAGAACATGGAGATATTGTTATTATTTCCAAAATGGAAGTATTACGGTGCTCAGGTCAGATTGTTACAGTAGTTTTCAGTAAGTGTTTCAACACAGAAACACCTACTCAAATATTTATGGCTCTGATCCATCCATGATTTATTTATGTGCTCATCTTGATTTTGTATGACTCACACCATTACTTTGCATGATTTTGTGTTCAGAAAATATTATTATTGATACAACCAAGGCCTGTCTACATGTAGATTTAGCTGTTCATAGTCAAGATTGGTTGCTCTTCTCTGGTTCACCAAAGGGCATCTTCCTGGCTTGATGGGATTAAGTCTGTGTCAAAGATATTTTCTAAGTACATGGGCTGGTTTTCCTTTGTTTGGGGTTTTGGTTTTGGGATTTTTTTTTTAACATGGAAAAGTTAGAATATAGTTTTATTTACAAAAGAATTCTCCTAGTTAGGTTATTTATTTATTTATTTATTTATTTATTTATTTATTTATTTATTTTCAAAGCTGAGTATCAGTCACAGTTTTGATTTTCCAAAATTGCCAAAGTGTGACACTTTACCTTATCCTTCAGAAATGTCTATGTCCACATTTATAGAAAAGAGAGGTTAGGCCTGTGTTCTGACATGGTTTAAAGAAGATTATGTGCATAGATTGGGAATGTCACCCTTACTTTTTGAGTCTTCCAGTAAATATGACAGTCTTTGAAAGTCACAAGAGATGATAGAGATACATTTTATAAACATTCTATACTAAATAAAAGATATTTGCTTTCTCTTTTTTTCCCCCCACACATTAATCTAAATATTTTTTCTTAGAAGAATTTCTGGAACTTAAGAAGCTCATAGACAGCATGAGCTTCAAAAAGCCCCTATCTTAGTAGCTAGATGGAGAATTTTGCTTTGTTTTCAACAAGGAAACCAGCTATGTGACTAAATGTCTTTGTCACATAATGAGACATAGAAAAACCTTAAACTGATTATCTTCTTATTTGTAACCAAGTTAATTTGTGGGTAAATCCACTGACCTCATGTTAATGTGGCTGCGTGCAAGAGAAGAGTCAGGGATAAGAAATATCTACTGGAATGGTTTGAGAATGCACCTGCTAACAAATATTCATAGGAGTTTTATCCTGGGACTACCCCAAATTGCCTAGTTTCCCTTGCAATGAAGAAAAATTCCTGCTTATCACCTGCTACCAAAAGTCCTAATGCCTGAACATTTTGTCATGGAGCTATAGCTGTCAAAAGCTGATTGCAGATATTCCTGTTGTGGGGCCCACATTTACAGGCAGCTGTGTGTAACCACAGGGACATATAGGCTTACATAAATATTGGTTTCTGCAGTGCACCTCATGTTTTATCCTCAGCAGTGCAAGCACAAAAAGACATACCCAAGAATCAGAGTCCTCCTGAGAGGGGAATTGGCTGCACTGGAGACATTTGTCACTCCTTTCTAGGTGGTTGGTGTATTCTGTAACATTTGTACCTTCTTGATACTGGGTATGCAATGCATAAAGTAACAAGAAAAATATCTTAGAGGCCAGTATGTAGAACTGATGAACTAAAACAAGTAATCCAATTATGGGAAACTAAGTTGTTTGTAAAAATGGCCTCTAATGCAGCTGCCAATTTCTCCAGAATTTCTTTTTAATGTTTTTCTTTAGTTATATGTGATAAGTACCAATGCTGAACCTCAGGGTATTCTGGGTTTCTTTTGACAGAAATTTTTTCTTTGTATTTTAGCCTTCAGTTGAAGTTACAGCTTTTGGGAACAATGAATTAAGTGGAATGGACTGAGCAATTGAGTCCAGTTCTGTGCATTATTTTTATCTTGAATTTTAGGGAGTTTTATCAAACTGAGATATTCCAGTTTAAAAAAAAACCCATATCAACACATGGACATCTTGACTGGAAAATTTCCGGCTGGCACTATTTCATAAGGTTATTAGTTTGTTATCATGGGTTGCCAAACTGCTTCTCATATTCATAACTGAGCCATTTAATTCCAGTTGTAAAACAGTAACCAGAAATTAAGAAGACTAAATGTTTTGCATGAATCCTGAAGTCCCTTTACTGCCTCTCCTCATCTCATTTTCTGTAGCAGACATTACTATTCCTGCTGTGCTGGGAGAGAACATTGGACCTGTGATAACCTTCAGTGTGGCTAGGCAGGAAAGTGAAATGAGGTTACTTGCCAGCTTTACTGTTGTTCATTTGCTACTGTCTGTGTTCCCCATCAAATCCTCTGTGTCATGAAGATATTTGTCCGGGATGTGATTTTCTGAAAGAGTAACTAAGTCTTTGCTCTCTTCAGTAGCTTGTAATTTATCATTGTCAAAAATATGCAAGCGTTTCTCTTTGTTAGAAAGATGAGAACAGAATATAAATGCAGGTGTGTGAGTGACACTTTGAGCACTGATGCCTATGGTGGCAATCAATCACAAAGGGTTCAGCAAAGCAAGGTTACTGAAATGGTGTGCTGCAAACAAGCAATATTGCAGTGGGTCTGGATAGCTGGGGCTTTTTTTGGTGGCATTACTGGGATGCTCAGTGTATTGCCTGCCTTAGGTGCTCCATGATGGGAACAATTCTGGGAATGTGCTCTGGTTTTACAGGCACACGTACAACTCAGGAGGTGAAAAAGATTTATGCACTGATAGTACAAGTTAAGTTCTGAAATGGATGAAATTTAAGAAAAAGGAATTGGAAAACATTCCTGAAGTGGTAGCAGACTGCTTTCAAGGATGACTCTAAGGGAATTACTTTCCCACTAGCCATATAATGGGAAAAGACTAGGGAAGGACTTTTTTTTCCCCCTGAAGACTTTTAATTTTTCTTGTTCTGAATGCTGATATGTAAAGGCAAAGACATACAACTCCTCCTCTGAATACCATTGGGTCACTGTGGCTTCATGAAGGAATGTAATTGTAAGAGACAAAAGAAGTATATTTTTTAAGTTGGTCACAGCCTGTCACTTTCTAGTCCAAAATTTCTCCCTCTCCTTGATAACTGTGTTCTGATTGCAGTGTGGCCAGACCAGCTGATGTGTGGCTGCTCTGCTTTAAAGGAATGGAGAGCACCAGTATGTGCTTGCAGGAAGGTGCCTGGAACTAAACCAGTAAATTTCTTTGTAAACAGGAGGGATTTATCTTGCACCCTATTTATGGATGGTAGGAGATGTGCTGAGGACTGCAAAGGAGCAGAAACCAGGAGCTTGATTGCATAAGAATGCATGCTCTAAAGGGAGCAAAGGATTTCCACATCTTAAGCAGAAGGCTTGTGATATCACAGGGATGATAGAGTTGCCATACAGACTCTGAGGTGATTACCTGCACGTCCCTGGTGTTTAAAGGCAGATTTACTCTGCTAAAGTGGAAAAAATCATTAAGCCTTCATACTAAACAAGGTGAGGCTCAGTATATCCATGCCACTTTTTTTGTGTTCTGAAAAGAATATACGATACATGTTACACAGCCACTAAAAAATCCTCAGAATTTAAAAATAATGTATCAGCAAGTAAAATAACATTCATTGCCATATAATGCTCCTAATCTGAGCACTACTGCAAGAAATAGCCCTTGCAAAACTTGCAGGAAGCAAGAATTATGGTCTGTTTAGGAATGTGATCTTTTCCAAACAGCAGATCCGGGTG
>PYHW01010784.1:3638947-3702006 GCA_013186435.1 Turdus rufiventris | reverse complement strand
CATATTATGAAATGCTGTTTCTCATTGCTTTTGAGACTGACAAACTGTATGCATTGCATCATTTTGTGTGAGAGAACTGCCCTAAGTTCCTTTTCAGCACGTTCTGTTTTCCAGCGAATCAATATCTCCGAGAGCTTGTTCCTCGCTGCTCCTCCCCGTGCTCTTCTGTACAGCACCATGGAACCAGAAGCCATTCAAGGGTTGTTACCCTGACACAGAGGGATGGGAGCTCACACTTTGTGCTTTTTCCACACATTCACGTGCTCTCTGACTTCTTACTTTTTCTTTACCCACTTCATGATTCAAGGATGAATCTTTCTCTTTCAGTAGGTGAAGCTCTTGGTATTGTCTGCATTTCTCTCCATGGAGGATAATATCAGAACGGCTGCTTCAGATCAGTTCAGCTTGTCCTTGATTCTTAAAATGGCTTTGGAATCCTTGCAGTGGTAGATGTTTGTTGAATGTAAGATTATCATTATCATTGAATATGTTTTCAGGAAAGCTAATTCTCCACTTAGATCACAAAAATACCCTTTGAATTTCCAGTACTGAGAACAGTTCATTAGGCTTCTGATATTAACGCAGTCTTTTCCTCTGACTTTGTTTTTCACTGCATACTTTATTTTGAAAGAATTTTCAGTTTTTCATCTGCAAAAGAAATATATCATGAAACAGGCAGTGTAGAACATAGATGGGCTCATGGTATAGAGTGAAACCAGAGCAAGAAAGGCAGAGAAGAGTGGAAAGGTAGATAAATATGTATGTCTTATTGTTATTTGCTATTCACAAAATTTGCAATGCTATTTAATTTACATGAGAGCTATGAATATCTAGAATTAGTGCATTTAAAATATTTCACTTTATAATGGCTGCCACTGTGATGAGCACTTAACTTTCAAATTTAATCCTTGCTTTTTCATAGAGGGCAAAAAATATTGTTTATTTCTGTGAAGGACAGAGCAGGTCACTGCAATGAAAGAAGGCTCTGATGAGATCCTGCCTGCCATTCATGCCAAAAATACAGTAGACATAATTGTATTTCTCTGCATAGTAATCTGCAGATGTTACTGGAGGAACAGGACAGCAACATTTTGATCTAACAGATAACACTATGGTCACCATAGATGCAAGTTAAAATTCATGTGCATGTGACTTTTCACCATTTTTGGATATAAAAATATAAAAATACATATCTAAATATATGTATATAAATAATGTACAGGTAAGTGTCAATGTGTCAATTCTGTTTTCAGTTGAATTATATAAACCAGAGACAATGGTGACTAAGGAAACACCTGAACTGTATTTATTTTCATCTTTACAAATTACTTGTAAACGTATTTTAAAAACCAATTCATTCACTCTTTTGAAAACATAATACTATAATATTACTTTTTCCCTGTAGAGCACTTACATGGGATTTACATTCACTATTGATGAAGTTCTCTAGAAAGATTGTATTATGTTTATTCTGTCCACTGATGAATAGAAAGTAGAGAAATGAAGGCTAATATTATCGGGGAACACCCACACTACAGCATTAGGAAAATTAACTGGGAGGTTCCCCAGAACACGAGTTAGACGTACCCTGTGGCAGCAGTGAAAGTAAAATGACAAGAAATAGATTATCTGGGAAAATCCACATTAGCACATACATTTAATCAACCTTAGGATGGAATTAATGAAGGGGTGAAGCATAATAAAGCACAAAAATTGTCCACGTGTCCTGAGCCAGTCTTTCTGTATTTGAGACTGTGCTCCCCAAAAGCTGCCAGATGTAATGGAGTGTAAATAATTGGTTTAGAGTGCTTGGCCAGGGATGATGAAGACGAGACAGGAGCATGTTTGTTAATAAATTTCATCCCTGCCACAGGCCTCATGGAGTCTTTCTTCATTATGTTACAGATACAGATATAGATCTGTGCTTCTCAAATCTGTCCTGGCCAAGGTCTGACTTCTGACTCCTGCTCCACTCAGGGGTGTGTGAGCATGGATAAAGGGGGCAGAAAGCAAATCAGCAGACAAGTGACCATCAAGGACCTCTTGTGGTACAGGAGTTTTGGGAGAACATAAATGAACTTTTTGTTAATGAGCTGATGTTTGCATAATTGCTGAATTACTGCATTATGAAAATAATTTTTTAAAAATAGTAAATGTGAGGAAATCCACCAGTATCTCCAGCAGCTTTTGTTATAGGTTGGATTATCTGGGGTAGCTGCACCTCACAGATGAGCAGTCTCAGGCTTATTTCTTGAGCCCTGTTCATGAAATCCCCACACTGATTATCTCTAACACTGATATAAAACTTTCTCTGGTCAGCCTGGGCTTGAGACAAACTTCTCATTTCTAGAAAGTATGATTCCATCTAGTCCTCAATTTTTGTGTAACACTGTCGTTATGACCAAAATTAAAGGATATGTTTTACATTCTGGATACCCTCAGATAGTGTGTATTTTAGATTAGAGTGAATATCTATCAGTAAATATTCTGATTTCTGATTCTCCAAGTAATTAGGATTTTGTGGCCATTTCTTTGAAGGAGCTGAGAACATGGGTGACTGTCAGTGATGGAACAGCTCACAGAAACAAACATTGGTCTCAGTTGAGTGCAAGGTGTATAATGCTCTTCAGAATTTCAGCCATGCAACCCTGATAGTACAAGAGATTAGATACTGTGCAAAAACCAGAATACAAAAAGAGAAAAATATACAGGAAAAAAAAATCTAGCAAATGCTAACACAAAATCTGTTTCTGAATTTTGAGTTTGATCTAGAAAAGGGATTTTTTACCCCCTGGGCAAGAATTACATCAGGCAAACTACGGTTGGCTTGTATGATCCAGAATCCAGCATTGAAATGGAAAATGCAGAGCTAGGTGGGATTGATTGCTGCTCAGTCTGTCAGGCTCAAAGTAGTCTGAAGGTGAGATAGCTCCTGACCTGAGAGTATATAAGAAAAAAAATTAGCTGTATTAGTCAAAGCTTGCTTTCTAGATAAAAGTTCAAATGAAAATGCTTCTGTGGAGTTAGACACTCAATTTACAAAAGCTGCATTTTTACCTTAATGGGCAGTATTTTCATCTTTCCCATTGTAACTGTCCTGTATGGCTTGTCTGTCTTTCTGGGGGGTTGAGGTTTTGTCTTTCTATTCAGCTTTTAGGTATTTTGCTGTTAAGAAAACCTGAATATGTTGATTTTGTTCCTTCTTCTAAAGGACCTGTGAGAATAATGCAGTCAGGAGATGTGAGACAGATTTTTAAAATTTTTTTTCACCTCAGAATAGTCTCCTTCTCAGGCACATTGTGAACACAAAGCTCATTCAATCATTCTTAGCAGAGCAGGTTGTTCAGTCTGAGGAGGTTACACCCTGCTGGATAAATCTCATGCAGAGAATTAATGTGCCCCTAGCTTGATACATCACACCTCTTCAATCTACCAACTTCTGGTGGATGTGGTGAAGAGGTAGAAACTGAAATTCTCAGAATTAGTTCAGTTTGCTTTGTTCTTGGACAGTTATGGGAATTCCCTGTGGGAAAACTAAGTTCTATCATCTTGAGAGCTAAAGAAAAAATTACTGAAAACTCCTAAAAAACACCTCCTGAAAATAAGTAAAAAGTGTGAGAATATGGTTCCAATTGCAAACCCACAGGATTACCTAAATACAGCAGTGATGTGTATCCTGCTGTGCAAAGAAACACCCACAATCCTGGACCTTAGGTGTATGTTCAGCTAATTTTAAGACTCAAAGCTCAGTGAAATATAAAACAATTTACAAAATTTCACTAAATACCTTCTAATTCAAAATTTAAGGAAAAGTTTAACCATCCCTTCTCACCTCAGAAGCCTTGCTGGCTTGTAGAGCAGTGGAAGAATGGCAGCAGGGGTCTCATTTCTATAGGAATAATAGGAAATCAGGGAGCAGTTGTAACCTGCAGTCCAAATACCCTTGATATGTGTGCACCCATCTCCACCCAGAATGGAGATGTAGGAAAGTATGACCTAAATCAGTGGTGCCATGTAAGTCTGGGAACAGTGGGACTGGATACTGCTGTTACCATCTTCTGACAAGAATAAAAGATCAGAAATTGTGCCCTTTTTTATCTTAAGAACTTTATGTAAATTTAGCCAAACCATACCACAAGTTTAAATTATTAAAAAAAGATAGAAAAAGCAGGCTTGAAGTTCTTTTGCAGATGTGAATTTCATAATTGTTAAAAGGGTTTTGCTTAGGAATCTTTTAAAACCTAAGTTACTTAATTGAAAACTCACAAACTACTTTGTCAATATAGTGTGAACTGAGCAGTTTTGAGTAATTGGACAGACCTTCACTGTGAAACACTATAAACCATGATTTAAATTAATCACATATTGAAGTATGAGTCAATGTGTATCATTCTATGCTGCATGCCAATGATTCTGTGACTTGATTCTCTGTCTATTCTTATCTCTGTTGAATGAATGATATGCTCCACTTCATGGTGAATTTTGATTCTTTGTGATATACTGACAACAAGAAAACAAAAATTGAACACATGGCAGAGGTGTTTTGCTTCAGTCTTTGCTTAAGGAGGGGAAAAGAACAACCATCAACATATGATTGCTTAGATATAATAAGATTTTCCAAGAAGGGAGGGGAAACAGTAGGAATACAAATTACAGGATTTTCCCAGTAGCTGGACCGTCAATCAAACCATGATTAGAACACAAAGAGGGGTCATCTCCTGACATATAAAAGCAAAATAAGGTGGGTTCTCTCCAGAGGGAAGCCCTTTTTGGGTGGGGAGATGGAGTGTTAACACTGAAGTATGCCAATATGAACCACAGGTACTGGTTGAAAAAGAGGATAATATATCACTCCTTCCAGTTTCAGCTTCACTAGGAGCCAGTTTTATTAAATTACCATGGCAATTAAGGGCTAAATTGGCAGGAACTCCAATCCATTCTGCCTCATGTGTAGGCACTGCATAGGGGGCTGAGCTTAGGCAAATCTTCAGATTCCTTATGCCTCAGTCTTTTCTCCTCAAAACAAGTAAAATACAGTTTTCCATTTTGAGGGGGGAACATAAGTCTATTAATCAGATCAGTTACTGAGAGTAGGTTGAAAATATGTGTTAGTCTGGATTAGGCTGTGATGGGAATGCTCTTGCCCAGGAGCCAGTCACAGTTACACTGTGGGGTGCACATCAGCCTCCTGAACAGCCAAGAATCTCTGTGGAGAGATGCCTCTGAATTCTTACATGAAATGAAGTAAACCAGACAGAATTCTACATGAATCCTATCAGTATACAGTGGCTTATCTAGTAAAAATTGTAAGATATCAAATGGATTATATGTATTGTGCTTGAACTATCACCTGTGTGGACACAAACACATGCCTATGTTTGTACACATATAAACACTGCTACAAATAGCCATCAAGGTGAATATTTTCCCTCTGGTTATAAGAAATAATGAGGATGCTAATAAATTTATAGGTAAGGATATCCTAGCTGATGTCAAAATAGCCTGGAACACAAGACAATACAATGAGTTCACATGTGTAATTAATGTAGCACTTAATTAAATTGAATAGAATTAAATTGATCATTTTCATTGGTGTTTTGAAGAGCTACACATTGTGGGAATTGTCCTCTGGATATCCAAGTAACAAAAATTTTGGCATAAATAAGAGAAAGAAATACAGGAAGAATGTTGTTTGTGTTTGGAGTGGTGATATTAAGAACAGATATTAATCTGCCCCCTGGCATCTTTCCAGGCATTATCAGCAGAGTCAATGATGGAGAGATATGTTAGGCTGTGACTGACTGGGCTAAAATATGATAACAGTTTATAGCACTATTCCAGGCAAGAAAAACAGTGTGAGGCATGGTACTTCCACCTCTGCAGGGCGCTTAATGAACATAATACATATGTGGTATGTTTGGATAGCTAGAACATTTGTATCATTCTTTAAAAACCAACTTTGCTGAATGGTTCTAGTCTGGGCTTTTCCATATTTGATTGGCAGAACATACAGGAGCATATAAGAAATCTCTTTGCTTCTTAATTTATTCACTCTCTCAATACCTACCATGCAGTTGTGATGTTTAGATTCCTGTGCCTGTGAGAGCCACAAGCACAAGATGACAGGTTATGTAAAGAGCTGGAGCCTCATCTGTCATAAATCAGGGTAACCAAAGTGGATGGGTGCAGTAATCACCTCTGCTGGTGACCTGAATTCCTGTGTTCATGCTACAGACCCCTTTTATGTGGAGATTAATTTCATGTTTGCTTTTAACTTGTGGTAGGAAAGGCTGGGTAGTGATAGGAAAATAGTTTGTGAGAGGTGTGGGGTGAAGATTTTAATAAATTATGTTGCCACAGTCTCCACCAGTCCTGTATAGGCAAAGTCATTTCCTCGCTTCCATTATTCACTTCTGTCAATGAACTGATTTTAGGCTGCAGTATGAATAAGTGAATTTCTAAAGCCTGTTTGTTTTAACCATATGCCAACAGTGACATAAAGCAATATTGAATGCTTCAAGCATAACAGAGCCTAGCAGACTGCTACCACCTTCCCTTCAGGTTAAAACAGTAATGCAGTTGCTAATTCACAAACATTGAATAGATTTATTATGGTGGGCACTCAGAAGAATAATCTTACAGCTTGAACTGCTAAATAGATGTCCAGTTTATGCAATGTTGGTAGTCAGCTAAGAGGAGCAGTGGCTCTATGTAGTACTTTGCATGACAGATTTTTATCCTTTCATGGAGTTAATGTCAGAACTCCAACCTCTTGCCTTCAAGAGCAGCAGTTTCTATGTCAAATATTTTCTTTAAAAATAATTCAAACACAATAAGGAGGTACTTCTGCAGCTCCAGTATGTAAACCTAGGGCAAGAATACAGCATAAAATAATGTCAAACCATTGTTCAAATACAAGGGAAAAGAAGGAGTCAGGGTTACACAGAGTATTAGCACTGCCTTATAGCCACTTTGTTGCTGAAAAATCCAGTTTGCTGGTACCTGCACTTCTCTGACTCCTTTTCCTCTGTACTAAAAGTGACATGCTAAAAATTCATAATGTAATCAGCCACTATATAGCAGTATTCCTGCAAATGTCTTGGAGCACTTTACAGTCATTAAAATCAAATTAAAATACTATCTCAATAAATGGAAGAATATGCATAGTAATTCTCATCTGAATATTAACCCAGTCGAAGTAATGGCTTCTCTCTGGAAAATTCTAATAAAGAAAACAACTGCTTACCAAAATACTACTTCTTCTTTCTCTTGTAACTATTCTGCAAGAACAGTATTCTCAGACTAGATTCTGCACCAGCCCTCATAACTGCATAAGATCATCATAGTCCATAGAAATACTCAGGTACTTAAAGTTACATTTAAACTTTACCAGTGTCTCAGGTGGATTTTACTGTTGCTAAGATGCTCTTGAAATAGCGTGAGCAAAATCAAAATTGTTCATGCACTATTCCTAGAAATCAACTTTAGTATTGGTTGCTTACTGTACACTGCCTATGCCAAGAAACCATCTCGATGAGTTGTTTTTTTTTCTTCTCTCAGTCCTGAGGCATTTGGTGTATTTGTTGCCTGGCAATAACTAACCACATCACAGCCATGAATCCACTTATTTCCCTTGCTGTGTTCACCCCCTGTCACACAGAATGTGCAGCAGTACTCACTTTGGGGAACTCAGATAAGCCCAGCTAGTCTGGCTGGTTGTGGTCAGTGTGGTCATTTCTTTTTTAGAGTAGTATTTCATTCACTGGTGTTTATACCTAATGCTGACTGTCAGTCTGCTTCTTCTTTGTTGGTGACTGCATGTGGAAGCTAGAAAGCAGCAGCTAATGGTTTCCAATTTTCATCAGTATAAACAGCAAATATTTTGCAAAATACTTTCTTCCATAGTTGCTCAGCTGTTCTGCAAGAAAGCAGGTGACATTTGACTGAGCTTGGCTGCAAGTAGGAAGCCTTCATGTTCCCTGAGCAGGGCTTCTTTATTTACTATTTGCATTATGTATTAAATTATTGGCATGCATTCATCCATGACCTCTTCTAGATTGACTGAACATTTTTTCCCCTCCATTTCTCTGCAACTCTATATTAAAACAGTTTTTGAGCAGAAATCAATCAAATGAGGAGTGTGGTTTTTTTCAGTGGGTCTCTCTTGATACCTGTGGGTGAAAAAAAACTAGCAAAGAAGTGATTACATCTGCTTACTTAATATTTTATTGCTTGAAATTCATCTGCTAAAGGGAAGATTCAATTTTTAAAAATATTTCAGGCTTTTGGAATTTACTGTTTTTAATGGGTTTTCCTTTAAACTCCAAAGTTAGTTCCTTTTTTTGGAATCTGCCAACTAGTCTCAGTTTCTCATTAAAAAAAAACCAAAACCAGCAGCAAAGAATTAGGTAAAAAAAATTAGAATAAGCCAAGATACTATCAGCTGAAATTACAAAAAGCATTATGAATCCATTCAGGAAAAGGAATGAAATTACAGATACAGCATGAATCAGTCATTTGAGTAGAAGCTGATAGCATCCTAAGGATAAATAACATGGCTCTAAGGTATATTGCTGTGTGTTTATTTTCTCTGCAAAGCTGCTTCTTGAGGTCTCCTTACAGAAACACCATCTGTGGTGGATTCTTTTCAGCCAGGAAGCAGCATTGGATGAGGTGAGATTCCACAGCTTTCTGGTGTTTTAGCCTGGAAACTCCAAACAGGGGAGGAGCAAAGAATGAGCCACTCCTGTACAGTCTATTAGCAGTGTAAAACAATATTCACACACTACAGGAGATTAGGGCTAACACTTCATAATTAATGGGAGGCAATCCTAGCTGTAAATGATACATGATGCCTGGACTGAGTTTTCTCCTTGTATTCCATACTCAGGTTCCAGAAGCACATTTGATATTGAGATATGGTTTCCTCTGTAATTCCCTTAGACTCAACAGTCTGCATGTGCAGAAAAACATGCCCTGCTCCTAACACACCAATTTTCATGAGTTTTGGAATGTTTTTTTTCTTTCGGTTGTACCAGGGAATATTCTAAACTTAAAAAAAAGTGGTATTTGGCAGCTCTCAGAACAATTTTTTAGGATGGCTGCAATATTTTAAAGGCTCTAAATCAAAGCAGAACTTGGGTGTAAAGAAATTGTTAGTGACAATAGCAAACAATCTGTTATGATGATGAAGAAAGGGGAAATAATCATCTTGCGTCATTCCAGCTGCCTGCATTTTAGGTTATGAAGATAGTGACCATCTCCTGAATGTAAATGAAGCCTGGGTGTTTTGGTTTTTCACATGAGTAAAAAGTGAATCCACCTCCACTGAAATCTGCCTTGAGATTACAGATTAATGCAAGAGTCCTACCAGGCAACCCTTTATTCATTTTCTGGTAGAAAATCGAGCACTTTTAATTTCTTGCTGTTGTGAAAATCTTGTGACAATAATGTTAAAATCCAGAAATAATTTTACATTTTTGGCTGTAAATGAAACATCTCCATATGTACACAACCTGTGCAGATGACTCTGAACAAGCACAAACCAACAAAAATATAGGAATAATTTTGAAAACAATGTATAGGTGTTTGAGAAGACAAATGTTTACCAATAATTAAAACTTACTGCAGAGTGCCTATACTGCCACTATAGAGAGAATCCTTACATTTTTGTGGGATTGATATGAGGGCCCTAATCTAGAGTGAACATATGCTTAGCTTCAGGAGCAATGACTAATTAGATGCTTTCACATACTGATGGATCAGATTTTCTTTCTATTTCCAGATAATATGAAAGAAAGCACGAGAATGAACATGTTCAAAGGAGCACAATAAATTTCTAGTTCACCTGCTTAGAACCTCAATTTCACTTTCTTTCACCGGGGCTGCAGCTCCCAAGTCACTTTCTAAAACCATTCAGTAGAGCAATAATTAGCAAAATTCTGTATGTACCAAATTCTCTGTATATTAGCAGAGTTTAAAATGACCTTATCCATCTGTAGGTAATTTTTTATCCTAAGTTTATGCAGGCTTATAGTACTAATAATCCCAATTTTTTGAATCATGATTTTCTCAGTGTTGGAACACTTAGAAAACAGAATGAAAAGATGCTCAAGGCTTCAGTCCTCATGCAAGATATTAGATCCCAAGTTACTTCTATTTAAAATTTCCATTGTTCAAAAAGCATGAAATTTAACAATCAAAAAACTTGCTGGTTTCCTAATGTGTAAAAATGGGGGTTATGATGTACATTTCAGAACTGAGTTCAAGATCTATATGAAATATTTATGGCAAAATTTTGCATAGCATTATCTTTTTTACAGATAAATATTCAACCAACTTTAAAAATTAATTTCTTTCTGCAGCATGACACTATTGTAGGCTATCTGTAGATCTGTCCTGGGCTTAATCAGATTGCTAAAAGACGAAATACCTTGTGTTTTCTTATTTTCTTTCTCCTTTCTTACCTAAACCTTACTTCCATAAAGAAGTTAGATTATTAAATGAAAAATGCATGTTTCCACAGTAACTTATTTCAATATTCTCAATAAGAAAACATGTTCATAAAAAGGTGTAATAGAGGGTTATTTTGCAGGTGTTATCCAAACTGTTATTTGCCATTTCAGTGTGACAGCATGAACAACTGAGCTGAAAGCCTGCACACCTTTAAGCCTCCCTCATATTCTTTAGCAAGGCTTTGTGTATTATAAATACTCTCTATATTTTAATAGTTAGATATTTGAGGTTTTCTGAGCTTGTATTTGAAGTATTTGCTTTAATTAGTGCAATTTTGATCTCATATTTACAATATTACAGAACTGCGCTATTTTTTAACTCAAATACCAACTGGGACAAACAGAATGAATCCTCTACTCTTTTATGTCTATTCACAGTGGGTTTTGCAATGTCAGAGTGGCTTCACCTTGCTTAAAACAGAGTAAAAACTTGTCCAAATAAATTTAAAATTCCTGCCTGACATGATGCCTGCCTAATATAGCTGAGCTAACCAATTTTTAAGAATGTCAGTCAGCCTTGAGTATAAGTACAGATACTCAGTGGTACTGCATGCTGGAAAGTGTTTCAGTGTACTTTTGGCCAGTTCCATGATGTTTGTGTTTTCTCCTCTTCCTCATTGCTTTCCTCCTGCCTGCTTTATAGATTTTATTATTCAGATATTAAAATAATTGCCAGTTTCTTTCTGTCCAAACCAGCATCTTCTGACTGCTTTGTTTCATCAGTTGAACTAAGAATATCCACAACTGTTTGATTTTCTCAATTCTGCTTGTCTTGACACCAGCCCTGGCTGCTTTTTCAATGGTATCCTTCTTTCCCCTCTTATATCACAGCTTTTAAAATTCTGTTTCAAAGGAGACAGCAGCCTTAGAATTCATAGTATCCCTTCCTCCTAAAATAAGTCATTGAGAAAATCAAAGGAGGACATTGATAATCCAGTTAAAAGATCAGAAGGAGAAAAATGCTTTAACCATCTAATTCATTGCTTTCTACAGAGAGATGAAAAATCACTGATGTTTCTGGGCTAAGTTAGTCTCTTTGCTTGGTTCTTGCATGCTTTGGGTCACACTATCAATTAACATGCCGTAGAAGTGAGAGTAAAAAAGGTTTTAAAAGGAAAATATTCCTACTACCCTTTGGATCCTTTCTTTCAGGCTGGGCTGCTAGGCCTTAGGACAAGACATTCGGAGTGCTGTCCAATTATCAGTGAGCTAAATGAACCCCGGAACAATCCCCACTAGGAACAGGAGTGAAGTGCCCCATGGACAATTGAGGTCATTTGCAATGCTGACAATAGGCTGTGAGAATTGAACCACAGATTTAGGATAGAAGGGAAGTGATTGAAAGTGGCCTAGGATGATTCATTCCTTATCACACATCTTTCAATATTAATGTTTTGCTGTTTATCTGTAGGCAATGAGAAGGGGAGATAATATCCCTTGCCTCATGATTGCTATGTTTTCCTCTTTTTTCTTAAAAATAAATTCTAAAAGAAGTTGACTATTATTATTTAGAAAAGGAATAAACAAAATTGATCAAAATAGCAGCTTTGTCTCTTTTCTCACAACGGAGACATTGTCAAGGAAATGAAGCATAAAACAGGAATTGTCAGCTTTAAACCCGCTTGTGAAGGAATAGGATGAATATATTCAAATTTACAACTGGGCTTGAAGCATGAATATAAACCTTCAGGCAATATGTGGTGGAATTTAGGTATGTGTAGCCAGTGGCCATAGGAAGGGGCTAAGGGAGCTGGTTTTGCTGATCCTATTCTTGCCTTGAAGGTCTGATGCAAAGTTCCATCTGTCACGGATTCGATTTTCTTCTTGGAAATTGGCTTCCACAGTGTTATCACTGTTCAGTTGCAAATAAGATTTCCATAGCTCATGGAAAGCACCATCATTCAGATAGTGCCACAGGCCCAAAGAACAGCCCAGTAATACATTTTAGCAACTGAGAAACTGGGTTTGAAAGTGGGGGCTTTTAACAAAGGCTGTAACAAAGATGAAATGCAAGTGATGCTTTCCAGCCAGGTTTCAGTTCATTGTGAACTGCATGGCGGCAATTTGAAGACCGCAGCAAGTAGGATGGAGGTGATATGAAGGGTCTCTGAGGAAAAAGTAATAAAATCCATGACTTCTCAAAAGGAACTGGCTCTGCTTAAGACCTGGGAATTTATAGAAAATATAAAATGAGGTAATCAGGTGACATGAGCAAAACAAAACTTCCTTACGTTGCCAAGGAACAGCACTAGGAAACAAACAAACAAACAAACAAACTACACATGAACATGGTCTCCCAAATGGCAAACCTAAAGACTTAATCAAGTCTCACACAGTTGTGGGTTCAATTATTTGTATTGTGTGTAGAGTTTATTTTGTGTGTGTGGTAGCTATTGATAATATTCATTGGGTGACTGGTGACATAATATGTCACAATATTTCTGTTTTGAACTGCTGTGGTAAGTCAGATGTTTTCCCATGTCTCTTTGAGCAGTGATTTGTAGAATTTTCAAGGCTACAGCTGTGAAAAAGAAATGCCACACAATGCAGGCTGCAATAAAGTATACAAATGATCTAACTACATGACCTTCAAAATTAACAGCTAAATTAACTTCCTTTCCTCTCCTGTAAATTAGAATGCTGTGTGCTTGATGGAGGCTGAAAAAACCTCACAGAAATTCACAGTACTACATATACAATATTCTGTATAATACATGATGTTTAAGTATTTTTATTTTTTAAATATAACACTGTCAAAGAAAAAAAAGTAAACTAAAGCCAGCTGCATCCAGCAGCTCAATCATGAGAAACAGATCCAACTCCTTTTATTAATACTTTATTTTCTAACATTTTTGATGTCCATAGAGTCTGATTTAAGAGTTCTTATTAGACACTAAACCAGACACCACCGAGGCCTCTTAGGGACCTGGGGTGGGGGAGCTGAACCTGCAAGAGGCATCTGAGGGTAATGATCATTGCATACCTTGTGTGCTTCCTGTGAGGCACCTCGCCTTTGACATTAACTTGGGAATTTTTAGGCAGTGTTTACTTTTAACATGTTAGGAACTCCTACATTTCAAACTGAACTCTCCCTACTTAATCTTCAATCATTTCATGTTAACTTGAAGAGAAAACTACATGCTAATAGTAATAGATGCTTTTAAATTCCAGCTTTATAAATTTTGAAAAGATGTTTGAATCATGTGCAACAAATTAAATGAAGATAACATTCTTATCACTGTATTGGGGTAGTACTTAGGTTGCCCATGGGAATTCAATTTCTGCACCGTATTTGGTTGCTTCTCTGCTGTTTAAATAGCAAAGGTGTGACTGTACAGAAGCAGTGTCCATAAAAGTGTCTTTTTGGACAGTATTGATCAGAACATTTCTGTTTAAGCATGCCTTAGATATTTCAGCTCCTTACAGATAAGTTAGAATAAAATTGCTACATTTCCATATAATCAAACCCTTAACAGGTGTAGAGGTAGCTGGAGTAACACAAATTTTAACAAGATTGATTATAGAAGAGCAATTTGGAAAATTTGGCTAATTTTACTTGTTCTTTAAATTTACACCTCTTAGGGGAAATTTAGAGGGCAAAATTCAAAGTACAATGTTCTACTGCCATTTCCAAACACTCTATCATTGATCTTTATCATTGAACTACTTTGGGCACAAGGCAGGTGTCCTGCAGGGAAAAGCAGTAAGAAGAAAAGTTATTTTTAAAAGAACAGGAACTGGTTGATACAGTTAGTTACTTGTGTAGGACACAGGGCAGGTAGGGGATAGCCATTCCTGAAAAGCACTGTGCATTTTATGATTTTGTGGCAATTACCTCACGGCATCTATTGTAATTTGTCAGATGTCTCCTTGGATCACATCACTTTGTAATCCAATGAGTTAAGACAGATGTTACCTGCTGTGGCACTTAAAGGCAGTGCTGAAAAAAAATGCATCTGCCCCAGGGTTGGACTTGTACAGTTTCTAGAACAAAAAAAAACCAAAGCAACTTTGACGAATTCAAGACTTTGGAAAATTAAATAGAAGCTGAGACTAAAAGAATAAGGAAAAAACTCCACAAGGTGCTGCTGATTTCACACTGCAAAATGAAAATATTGATAGGATTAGTCAGCGAGCTGCCAAGTGTGTACAGGAGCTATAAATGGACGCCTGTAATGCATGATCTCCCTATAACAGGGGAAATGGCATAAGAGCAGATCTTATTACTGGTCATGCTATAGACACAAGTGCATTAGATTAGGGCAATTGTCAATGCAGTCAGGCATCCTGGTGTCCAGCAGTGGGAAAAAACGAGGGGAAAAAAAAAGGAAAAAAAAAAAAAAGTGAAGCCTTTATAAAGTCTTGAACTGCACAAGGTTACTATATGAGATGAATAACACTTCCTGACCTGAGGCAAAAGTCATGTCATGACCTAACCCCAAAAGTAAAGCATGTAATAGTTCAGTATTCTCTAGGAAATGCTCGACTGCAGAGTCTCATCTTCCCTTTGACCTCTCCTAAACCACTTTTCTCAATGATACCTTGTAATAGCAAGTTCCATGGCACAATTTTTTTTTCTCCACCTTAGGCTTTTGGGTTTTTTTCTGATCTGTCTGCAATGTGTCACACTTGTTTGGAGTATTTATATAATTACATTTATCATGTCATAATCAGATTTTGCCTTTCACACCTTCTCAAATTAGGTAATACTGCTCAATGCAGCTACCACTGACTTTTTATAATTTATGATGTAGTCTCCTCTTGAGCTGTGCAGAAAACTACTTTTTGAATAATACTGTGGATTGGCTCTGTCCAATTGCAGATTAAAGTTTAGGGCAAAGGCACTAGAGCCCTCACAGTAGTTTCAGGATTCCATGAAAAATTACCTTGTCCTATTTTGGAGACACTTAAATGTGAAATTTTTAAATTCTCTGTAGAATTTTCACAGAGAAAAGGTTAAAATCATTTAAATATTTGCCAAACTAGGGAAAAAAAAAATATAGCACACCTTTTCCATAACCAAAATAAAATGGATTAAAAACTGTCTTAAAATCCTTTGATTGCCAAATTGTCCATATACACTATTAGCATATATTTTTATAGATGTCAATGAGAGTTATATCTCATTAACTTTAAGGTTATGTTGTGATGTTAATTTAGACATAATGACAAAGTAGATGAGAATCTTATTGTTTACTTTGATTTTTAGAAATACATGGCTATTCCAGCAATCAGGACTTTTCCTTCACATTGGAGTGAGATGGTGCTTTTTGTGGATTATTAATACCAAATATTTTAAATGTGTTTCATAACAAGTGTGCAATCACACTCTGTAAGCACTTAATTTCTTTTTAGAGAAGAAAAAAAATGTTGATTAATTTTGCCAGATGCCCAAATTTTAGAAGCCAGTGATGAGAGTTGACTTGCACTCTTCAATAACAGGGGCCTTCTTACAGACATGATCATACATCTCTGTTTCACTTTTTAAATAACCCAGATAGACTTTTCTAACAGGTGAAAAGAGCCAAAGTTCTAATGAAACATTCAATTAATTCTGTTGTGATTTTTTTGAATGGTGAGAAATTAGTTTATTGTCTAGAAGATACCCATAGCCAGCTAAATTTCCCCAATTAGGAGCAAGATAGGAACATCAGGTGTAAAAAGTGAAATGGAAAATCCTCCAAGCTACATTAGTATATAGCATAATTGTGATAATAAATCTATACTAACTTAATTTCTACTAAATTTCATTGTGGCCATTGAAGAGCTGTTCTTTAGGAGTAATAAGAGTAAAAAATCTCTAAGTAAAGCTTTTGAAAGGTCCCACATCATAGCACCTGTTATCTGCCAGAATGCCTGTGCTGTGCAGCACTGAAGACCCAGCAGCCTGTAAAATGATGGTGGTATTACAAATTTTTGGTGATAGCAAAAAAAATAAACTAAAACCAAAAAAACCCCAACAAAACAAAAACAAAAACAAAAAAACCCCACCAAACTATGAAGATAACTGATTTTGCCTTCAACCCATTCTCTCTCCCACACTTGCACAACTCTGCCTTATGGCAGTGCAGTCAGTGCAGCTGGTCTCCCTTCTAATCCTAAGGATTGGTTGTTGCAGTCAGTAAAGATACAAATAGTAAATTGAGATTGAGGTTTACAACTTTTTTCCCTATCTGATGGGAAAAGGTGTAAATTCTTACCATATACATATACATATACATTTATATGTATATGTCGGGGGGAGCGAGATAAAAAATGAATAATCAGTTCTTACTCTTGTTATAGTTCCAAGTTATAGTTCTTGTGGTCATTTAAGGATTCAAGGCTCACATTTAAGCTGTTGCATACCCCTACCATGTGCTACAAGAAGTGGGTACTCTGAATTTTTAACCTAGTTTTTAAAACCCTTTTCCACAAGTGTTTAATTAATGTATTTCACCTCCAATGAATGATAGCTAAATGGAAATTTAGAAAAAAGTGTCTGCCAGTTTAATGAAACTACGCAAATATTAGGTTCACTCTAAGATATTGCCATTATTTATTCTTTGACAAGTATTAGGGAAACACTGTTTATATTTTCTGTGTTAAAAAGGGCTTTATTGTCAGAACATTTATGCTCCTCTGGGTTTTGCAGCAAGAATAGGCTGCTTTCCCAGCTCATCCTCTGATGTTGTAGTAAGGATATGATTGCAAAGCTAAAAGAAATCTGCCTGTCCATAGTGATTAGTGTCAGCCTGACTTTGCCATGTGCCATTTTGAAGTCAGATTTTGCTTTACTTCAAAATTTAAGGAGCTCTAAGTTATTCTGATCTTGTCTTGAATTAATAAAGAATTGAAAGTCAATAAACTTAAACTTCTAAGGAAAAACATAGCAGAGTATTTTAAATATGTGTAGTTGTGCATATATACAGATATTATATTTTTTTCCAACTTTTTTTCTCCCCAACTGTTATTTTGGACATAACCAGATAGTTATTAAATTACTTAACTCTGTTTCAACCAGTGTAAAACTGCAAGTATAGATAGAAGGCACTATTATATAAAACTGGTATATATTATATCAGCTGGGGCTGAGACATGAGAATATAATGCTATCACACCTCTCCTGATCTTGCTCACCTCTTTAACCATCTTTTTATTTAGAAACCAGGCTTCAAATAACCCTAGATAAGAAATGTTAATTGATGATAAAGTACAGTTGGATTTTAAGACTGCAACATGGGATAGCAAGGAATTCAATAATGTACACAGAAAACAATTCTTAACCCCTGAAATCCCATGAGCAGCACTCAAATGAGAATTCTTATTCACAATAAAGGTTCTGGTACTGCTGTAAAGACTCCCTACTTAGTTGAATCATATATATACCCAGATAAACTGAGAAAATTACATTTTGTTATGCAGATAGAATGGCATTAATGTCACATCTTCCTCTTTTGACAGCATAGCCAGGCTACATTGAATGTGACTCACCTATGAATAAAACCTGAAACTGATATAGGGCAAGTTGCAGTCCCTGGAAATGCCCAACAGCAGTTATGCAACAAGATTTAGACTAGGAACATATTTTGTCTACAAGGCCTTCTAAAAAGAGTAGAGAAGTTCAAAGCAGGCTTTGGAGATGAGGACATGGTGGTGCTCTTGCATTTTCCTTCAAAAGTTGTGAGAATCCCTTAGCACAAGCTAATTTAATCCTGAAGCAATTAATTTCCATCAGTTCAGATCTCAGTTAACAGCCAGTAATGACCTGCATGCATTAATCCATTGAACAAGTCTCTTTGAAGCATTTTTAATCAATTTATGAGCAGATGTAGAATATGAGATTCTTTAACTATGGAGATGCTTTACACTGAAATGCACGAACTGAGTCACCACGTGGGGGAAGTTTAATGGCATTGAGTCAAGTTAGTGGGCTAGTCAGGTGCTGGAGGTGGCACCTGATCTGCTAAAATGGCATTTTTGTCTTCAGAGAGGTGAGGTACCCTGTAATTTAATGGGATTAATGTCAAATCTATCTCCTGAAAAGCATAGGGTTTAGACAAACTTCAGAAGAAGTAACTGAGTTTCAATGGATACCATGAATCACTCCTAGAAATGAAATGTACTTCAGCAGGAAGGGCTTGTCTCTGATAAGGCAGCTACTGCTGATGTGTGTATATCTAGAAATGTAAAAGGTAAAAGAGGATTTTCCCCAAAAAATGATAATGCATCAATTAATCTGGTAAAAGCATCTAACTGAGGAACTAAAAAGCACCTTCAAATCCCTCAGAAGTCTGAAGAATTTGAAGGCAGATCAGGCTCCATGTTTGTAAAGTAAATCAGCACTTATAACTGCTAGAATTATTTATACCAAGCAGACCTGTATTGGGTAACAAGTACATTTTCTGCTTACAGATATGGCTACAGAGTAGGCTAATTGCTGATATTCTGCACAGCTTTGGCAATATCACCTGTGGCGACAAGTGCTATAAATTCTTATCCTCAGAATAAATCTCTTTAAGATTTGACACAGTTTAACACAGCCATCATATTCTGGGGGAAGGGCTTGTGTGCAATGCATCACAAGTTCAGGAGTCCTATACTGCTGCCTCTAGATTTGTGAGCAAGGATGTTGGCTGCCCATGAGCTTGACAGTCTTTTTTTCAGTTTCAGTGAATACAAGTTGGCTGGGAATAACTTGCAGCTGGTACAGCTCTATTTTTAAGTAAGAAATTAAAATTAGCCTTTCTACTTCCCCTCAAAATTCCATCTGCTACAATTAATATTAACACGATTTCTAACTTGTCCTTTTAACTAATTATATTTTTAGAAAGACTCCATAAAAGGTTAGTGTGAAGAACTCACATTTTGCATTTTTGACAATCTGCTTGCGGAAAAATCGATCCTTGATAATAACATGTAGGTCAAAATGAATTTTATTTAAAACTTTCCAGCTAATACACGGTACAGGAAGCACCCTCAAGCATGCAGTTGTTTTTGAGATATTGTTCAAGCCTTCATCCCCATTGCACAGTGGATCCCATGCTGGCACTCTTAAGGAGACTGGAATTCAAAGATAGTTGAAAGAATGAGCTCAGAAAAAACTGCCCACACTTCATCAATAATACATGTCTTCATCATCTACGAGTGCTACAAATATACAACAATAATTGGAAGTACAGAGCAGCCTTTCAAAGATATTGTTGCTTTCAGTTCCTGATGCTCTAGTGGGTGTTAAAGGTCCTTCCTAAATTAGGTTATAACCTTTGTTAAATTTTCTTATTTGGAAAATATTGTCCTTAACTCCATAAGGAATTTAATCTAGAGACTTCTAGTGAATTGTAGTTGTGTATTTGTTGATGAAATTGGCAACATTTTCACCCAGAAGTGATCCCAGAAGCAGTTGACCATAGGATCAGCTGCACTGGGTCTGTTTTATGACAACTTTGTACAAATAGCTTATAAAATGCTCTTTAATGCAAAGATTACCTTGTATATTTTAAGGACATGTAGATGACTGTAGGATTTCAGTTACATTGCACATTTGAATGCTGAATAAGCCAGTTTTTGCTCTATTTGAAAACAGAATTATTCAGGATAAGACGTGGAAATTGAGCGTAATCGTGTTATATTGTCCCACTTGAGTCTCATGGAGATCAATTTTGCTGTTCATTTTTAAGAGAGGACTCATAGGACAAATGCTATGGCTTTTTCCCCCCTGTTTCTTAAGGCACTGCTCTCAGTGCAAATGCAGCACTAAAAACTTCACTGTGTGTGTGCAGGCAATGTCCATTTACACTCAGTTGCACAATTCTAGCTTTTAGGGCCAGTTTTATAAAGAACACTGCTGATGCTCAATACACTATCAGCCCTAATTGATTCAGCAATCTTTTCCTCCTGTCAAATGATGACCTTATTGGTTAATACCTGACCTCAAGAATGACAGCAGAGGATGGAGGAATCAGTATTCAAGCTGTGTGGGTACCTGGGTATTGCCACTGCTACCTGGGCAGTAGAGAAGGAACACAGAGCAGGGTGAGAAGTGCTCACTGCCACAGGACATAGAAGGGCTGAGGGCAGAGTTCCTGAGCCATGTTGTATTTGCATCTGTAGACCATAATAAATTGAAGAAACCAGCTGTTTATCTTTGAATAGTTTGAGTGTAGCTATCAAATTAAATTTGCCAGCTCTTGACTGTCCTCTTTGCTGCCATTCAACTCCATTCTGCTGTGTATTGAAGTAATTCCAGTAAGTACCTTAGCTATTGCTGAGTAAATAAGTGAGTAAACACAATTACTGCTATAATGAGCTGAGATCACAGTTTCTAGTTTGACAAAATTTTAATAAAGGAGAAATTCATTAGCACTCACTTAATGACTGTTCTCCTTTGCCTGTGTTGAAAATACCATTCTTTTTAGTTGATGGAAATTTCCTAAACAAAGGCACCACTAAAGTTAACCTGCATAATATTGTTTTGATGACATCTATTTATTGGCATTTTTAAAATAACTTTTTTATTTAAATAATTGAGATCACCTTCTTTATTGATTATTTATTGGTTTGCATAGTTTATATTACTTGTCTGGCACAAATGTTGGCCTGGTTCTGGAATTTATGTATCTACTGCTTAACTTTAAATATATACTTAACTGAAAATTAAATTAATGTTAATCAATAGTTATGTGGGAATCTGAATTAAGTTGTTTTCCAAATAGAAGAATGTGAGGTAGAAAAGTAAAGACAACTTGGGGGGTTAAAAAAAGAGTGCTGTCTACAGTGAAATGAAGTCCAACAGTCTTTATCAAACAGTGAGTGAATTGAGTTGACCCAGAGTGGTTCTGTCTCTGTTTTATATCAACAAGAGCTGCCAGCTTCAGTTAGAGAAGTAAATATAACTTGTCTTTATGCAGGCATGCAAGCTTTGATGAAGTTTAAAATAAAAGCTGTCAAGGGCATATTCTTGTTGTAGCATCACCAGGTAACAGCAGCACAGTGCCCACAAGCAGTTACTGGGCTTGGAAATGAAGGGAATCCACTGCTTGTGTGCTGGGAAAGTTTTGTCAGATGTTGGTCCAATACAGCAGTCTTGGGTGCTGCCAAAGGACTGGCCTAGATTGCTGTAAATTCCTGCAGCAACCCAGATTTTACATCTCTCTGGAAAGTACTAGGAATAAAGAAATTAGAGATGTCAGAAACTTCTGGGCAATAATGACAGCCATCTTCTGTTTTGTCCAAGATATAGCTTCTTTTAAAGTGGATTTAAGTGGATTTACCACTCAGTTTCCTTACTAATTAATGCAAACCCCTCATTGCTCTATCCCTCCTACACTTCTGCACTCTGGACATTTACATGTCTGAGTGTCTGAGTCTTCCACAATCCTTTTTTTTTTTGTTGTTGTTAAAGAATTAAATTATTTTTTGGGCAAGGGCAGTACTGGTTTCTCCAGAGGTTTGATGACAAGTGCTCTCAGAGGAGACCAGACAAAATAAATGTATTACAGTCCATTGTCTCTGCCTCATGGCACAATAGTAAAGGAAGCCTGGCTGCAACCTTGCCTCTGTCATACCCAAACATTTAACCTTACTGTTTTAATTTACATTATATTTTTGACTGTTTTTACAATCTTTATATTATTTTTGCTCAGGTTATTGCTTGTTACAACAGATTTCTCATGAGCAGCTATGCAGGCATCTCAGGAAATTACATAAGACTGTGATAGCTGGAAACTTAACTCACCCCAGCAATTTATAAAGCAGTTCTGGAGATGATGGGAATTAGAAGTGACTTACAGAAGACACTGTGCTATGTCATCTCTCTGTATGCTGCAAGGAAGTCTGTAGTTACTCTGGTAGCACATCAGAAGACAAAACAATCTCTTCAGTAAATATCATTTATATTCACAAGTGTGTTTGTTCACATAGCTCTCTTCAGCACAAACAAATACCTTTGTAAGAAACAGTCAGTGACATGCAAAATACACTGAGTTTTCTACTGTTTCACTAACCCTGAGAGAGTGAATTAGATAAAGCAGCAACTGCATTTTGGATGACTAAACCATTTAAATGTATGTTCTTGGGAGGCTAATGAATCCCTAGGCTTTAGTCTCTATACAACCCATAATGAATAAATAATATTGATGAAGTTAGTTAAAGTAGTGAACCGAGCTGGAACTGCCTGGGTGGAGAACTGTTAGATCACGTACCAGCTTGAGGGGAAAATCTAATTCTTCCAAAACTGAAAAGGAAAACTTCCTGTAACTCCAGGGGAAACAGGTTCACGTACAAAATTAGAGGCCCATGCAAGTGCTTTATCAGTTATCAGGCTGCTCCTGCTTCAGGAAGCCATGCAGTGCATCTCACCTATCACACGTACCTTTTTGTGACCACATTTCCCTGAGTGCTCAGCCCCAAAGCTCAGTGTCAGCAAGGCCCCATGTACTCCTCTGACAGAGTTCAGATCGTGTCTTTATCTGCTTCAGAGCTGGTCATGGGTAATTTCCCAAGACTGCCTTTGTGCTATCGATAAAATCTCTTGTGTGCTGGTGTGTTAATTGTTCTTGTGTGCAAATACAACCTCATAACAAGCTGTAAAGCCTTGAACAAATGCTTACACATCATCAGTTTTCATTGTTCACTGAATAATAAAAGATCATTAAAACATGTTAGTAATGTCTAGCAAATAATAATGTTTACTGAGGCAGCCTAAAATAAATAATATTAATGAGCATTCTCATACTATGATATCAGTACAAATACGATCATTAACTTACCCTTTTCTGTAGTTTTTGTTGTGTTGTTTTAAGCATCCAAGAATCTGTTTTTAATGAACTCTTATTTACTGAGCAATGAAATAGCTTTGTTAATAAATTTAATTAGCCATGCAAAAATGTTAATTAGGAAAAAAAATAATAAAATCACACAAAGAAAAATGGCATCTGCCTAGAACACTGCTGCTGCTGCAAGTCCCAGTCAGCAAGGTTGTCAGGGCTCACAGACACTCAGGGCAGTGCTGGAGTTGGGAATGGTGCAGGTGCCAGAGCCCAAGGCTCAGCCTGCAGGGCTGCAGGGATCCATTTCATGCTCCCTGCAGACCTTGGGACAGCTTTGGAAGTTGTATCAAACAGGGCCTCAGACACCACTGCAAGGTTTGTCTGTGGTGGAAGAGCTCTCACAGGCTGACCTCGAGATCACCTATTTCCAAACTGACATTATTTCTTGGGATAATATTTTTTAAAAGTCTGTGAGGTTTATTCCACTGGATTGTCCAAACCTTTTGGTCAATTATTAGAAGACGCAATGTAGGCACAGTTTCTACATGGCATTCATTAGAAAACATAAATTCTTCTTCTTTTAAATTAGGATAATTGGATCAGGCAGCTGGATGTGCGAGTGCAGTACTAACCATATGTTAATGCATTTTTTCTGAGGCTGTTTTCTGACTAAAACACTCTGTTATTGGATTTATCAAGGAAAATTCAGTGCTATAGACGATGGGAAACATTTCTTGTTCTTTGACAGATGCCAGTACACTCCATGCAACTCTTTTCTTCATTAGCTGCATGCAAGTAAATGTGATTTTTTTTTGTTTGTTTGTTTGTTTTGTTTTTCTGTCCTCAGAAAATGGAGAATTGGAAAGAATTATTTCTCCATGAGGAAATCTTTTCATAGTCAAGTTTCTACTGGATGGATTGAAAGTTTATTCATATTAATTGAGAGATTTCAGGAGTTTAGCCCAGGATAAAGATAAGGCATTCTGGTGAAATTAATTTAAAAAACAAACAAAAAAAACCCCAAAAAAACCCCCAATCAAATTATTTAAATAGATACATATCCTGATTATACTAAATTGTACACTCTGTAAAAGAGTTTAGTACATTTTGCAATGTGAAATCCACTGTTTTCACGTGCTTTCAAATTCTCTCGCCTCAGGTTATATTTACAACTTTTGCCATGCTTTTTTTAGTCTTCACATAAGATATAAACATCTTAATTCAATTCATTGACTTCCAGATGGCAGCAGTGACTCACTTTGGAGAATGGCCTAGCTCAGGATAGTCATACCAGTTAGTACTCAAAGAAATTTAATGTCATTCATATTTGTCACACTAGGCCTGAAAAATGGAATGTTGCAGTCTAAAAGTTCATATGAGAAGGTGAGTTTCTGTAAATTTTCTTTAAGTGGCTTCTTTGAAAAGCCTTCCTTTCATTTACAGTATCAAAAATCTATGTGGTAGGTTTTGGCTCTTTTGTTTTTCATATTTAATTAACTATGCCAAGTACAATATTTAATCCTGACTTTGCCTTTAATCCTGATTCCACTTTCAGGATTTTTGTTTGGGTTTTTTTTTGTTTGTTTTTTTTTTTTTCTTTTTTTATACAGTTGATTAGGAGTGAATTTTTAGAGTTCTCTGCACATTTAATGTGCATAGAATTTAATTTCTAAAAGATGGTGTGTAGTGTACTCTTGCACTTAACGTAATAGCTTGGCTACTAATGTTAATCATCAGCACACTTAAAAATGAGGATAATGCAAATGTACACACAAGTAAATTCACATTATGTGGGACTTGTATAACATTTATAATTAGGATTCATTTTAAAAGTGCATGAAAACGCCAGGAGGAAATTTAAAGTGACATGTATTACTATTATGCAAATCCAGCACTTACTAAACTCTTTATTCTCAGAGTAAATTCTGCTATCTAAATAATTGCTTCACAACTGAAAATTATCACCAGCAGACAAATTCTTCTCTCCCTTCCAGCCCTTCCCTTGATGGTGTTTACTCAGTAACACGAGAGCGTTCAGCAGTGTTGATCAACACACTTAGTGTTCATTTGGTTAAGCCTCAGTAACACGAGCCTCTGGAATTAGCAATCAGTGCTTACAAGGATACAATACACAATGTAGTATGTTTAGCTGCTCTACCAGAACCTCAGCTGGAGGAGCATGGAACCTTTTCAAAGCTCAGTTGACATTTGTTACTTTTTCTTCTCTTGGCAATGTCCATAGCTTTTACATCTGCTCATAAATCATTTTTAGCCTAATGTGGTGTTGAGGCTTCTTATTTTGCAATAATAGCCAGGGTGCTGCAACACAGATAGGTACCCAGAGCTAATTACTTGGACAGGTAAGGGTGACTTTGCTTCCTCAGCAAGGGAAACAAAGTCATCCAGATCTGATAATGGAAAAAGATTCATTTAAGAGGCAATTATAGATGGGGAATGATAAGTAGAGAGTAAACTTCCAAAACAAAGTTCAGAAATATCAGACAAACATAAAACTAGTAGGCCAAGCAAACTTTGCCTCACTGCAGCTGAAATCCAAGTGTTCCTGTTTCTGCCTATGAAATATTGATCCACCACATTATGCACAGCTCCACAACACACACCTGGAGCAGCTGCTGTATCAGTCACTGGAAATGAGCTACTGTGGTTTACCTGGGCCAGTGCTTGTGGGATCTTTCATTGTGGGGACAGAATATGACTATGCTGGGGTGGAACATTTGCACTATTGCTCCAACTCTAGTGTTTGATGTGAAAAATCAGAAAAAAATCAAAAGTTGTTCTAATAGAAAGCACTATTTACTCAGAAAATTAACATTTAAGACTTTAAAATATATGAGTTTTAAATTTTTTTAAACTTCCTTACACATGGATCTATCAGAGGTTTCTATAACGATGTCTTGAAGTTTACCATTTAATATTTTCTTCAAAAGCAATCAAGAGCTGAGTTTATTTGATATGGATTTTGGATTCAATTTGCTTGACTCTCTTGCTGGCATTTGCACAGTTTTCATCTGTGCATGCAAGATTGAGCAGTAATGACATATTTTTATGAACTACCAGTGGGCATTTTATTGGAACAAGTATTGGTGGCAAAGTAATTAAAGAGCAGATTTCACCACATGAACCCTCCACACAGCTGCAGGTAAATATTCCCAGAAATGAACTCCCTGTATTATCTTTGTCAGATGAAATGTCAACAGCAAGACTGATTTTGAGACATATTTACAAAACAAGGAATCATATTTCCAGATGACTGGGCTGGTACTGATCCCAGTGGTACCAATGCTGTTCTTGAATCACTGCTGCTCTGCCTCACACGTCTCCTGCTGTTTTGAGTTCACCACATCCATTTTGGTAACTCTAACACCAAAACCAAGAACTTTGTAATGGAACTGTGGTTACATTTGTGAAAAGGTGCAATTAATTGGGGGAACCATGCCATCAAACACAGGAGATTGGGATCCAACCTTATCTACTGGTTGGAAGATTTTCATTCTCTCCAATAAGACAGAAAATTTTCTATGACTTAAACATTAAAAAAAGAAGAAAGAAAATATGCAATATATGAAAGAATATATCGGAATTATTTAGTTTAATTGTCAGAGAGACAAACACTTTGTATTTAGATAGAGTCTATACTCATAATTTTTGGATATATCTCTGATGCTGCAGTTGCTGTATCTGTAGAAGCTTAGCACATCTGCTATATGAATCTGGAATGGAAAAAATGTAGCCTTGCAATTCCCAGAAAATACTAGCTCTTCTACCACCTCAGTGTGGAAAAATGCCATAGACCTGGATTAAACCCACTTAATGCCAGCTAAATGTAAGAAGACTGTGAAACCAGTCTGCATCAGACATTTATGTTTTGTCTATAGCCATGAAGATAGAGAGAGAACTCATCCTATCACATCTTGGTGCTCAAGATGTTTTGGCTGCATTACCTGTCTAGGCACTCTTTTCCTTTTCATTGGACAGGAGCTCCAGCTCTCAGATGAAGTACTTGTAATGCAGATGGCTACAGCTGGAGGGCCTGACCAAAGCGTGCCATGGGTTTCACTCAGGATTGGAAAGAGAAAGATGTCAACCACACTGTATAAAATATGGCCCAACTTGTATTTCAAACAGCAGGCATGTTAGAGGGAGGACACTTTCCTTGTAGCAGTTTTGTCAAGCTTATTTTTAGAGGAACAGCATGCAGCCATACTTTCATTACTAAATTCTTACCCCTGAAAGCAGAAGACAATTTCATAATTGCTTAAAAAAATTTGAAACCATTTTTGCTATTTACTTATTATCTTGTTGCATGTTAGAATTCTGTTGGGAGAAGGGACCAAAAGGAAGAGCCACAGCATTTGTCACCTCTCCTGCTAAGGGTAGCAATAAATGCAAAGTGAAAAGCATGACAAAAAGCATGGTCAAAGCTGTCTGTTCAGGAGTTCTGAAGAAAAGTACATGCCAATCAAAAGAAAAAAATGAGCAAGCTGCAGTTCAGAATTTCTTCTGTTGCAACACAACATCCTCCTTTCGAAACAGTATAAATAGTAAGGATTCACTGACAGAAGGGAATTTCAGAAGCTAACAACTTCAAGACAGTTGATTCTTTAATGGCACCAAATGGAGTTTCAGTACAAGTTGGTCTGCCAGTTCAGAAATGTCACATGATGCAAACCCCTCATTTTCTCACAAGAGATAAAGAATGAATCACTGACTTCTGTTAGGAATCAGATTTTGAAATACCAACACTGCATGTAACCTCCGTAGAAATTCAAATGTTTTTCTACATTTTGGCATTCAATTTCAGTCTGCATGGTTTACAATCAAATGTTTATGTTGATGTAATTTAATTTTTAATCCAACTTCTTCCATAACTGTTTGTACTCTCGGTGTGTGTATAACTGCCTGTCATTTTTTCCAATAATTTTTGAAGCTGCTATCTAATTTTAACTCAACTGGACAGAAAGACACAAGTCTGAGATAAATTTAGCTCCTACAAGATTTAGAGGAATATCTAGCTGGGAGAAAGTGTAGGGGAAAGGAGAGGGACAGATCTTTGTGGACATTCACCCCTGAGGACACAAAGCATATGGGGTTTGTACAGAACTGTGTGTAATACTGAGCTGGCCAGAGAGGCAATAATAATATTTAACCGGAAAGTAAGACATACTAATAATTAATTATGAACAGGGTCTTTGGAAAGGAGAACAAGGGCCAGGACAGGTCAGTCTGTATTCATAGGGTCTCTTCACCTTGTAAGAGTATGAATATAATTCTGCTTCATATTGATGGATGTGAGAGTCCCTTTAAATTTCCATGGTAAATGTACATAGTAGTCTATGACATATATAGCATTTTTTATTTGACTAGGAAATTGCCAGAAAGAAAATCAACCCAGAAAATCATAATTGAGACTCTATATTAAACATTATAACCTGGGTATATTACTATAAATAGAACACAAATGTTGGAAAAGCTGGAAAGTTGTCTGGTTAGTTGATGGAGAGAAGCAGTCATAAATAAGGTAAAGTGACCTTTTTGAGCTGGAGATTAATTTAAAAGGAAGGACTACATTGTTATCATCTTACACAAGTCTGTCAGCAATTTGGCACTTGCAAATTAGAGGCACCTAAGACCCACATGACAATTCTTAATGTGCACATACACAGGAGGCAGATGCATATGTAGATGTGTGCAGAAGGCAGAAGACTTGCCTTTCCAAAGGCACGAAGATTAAAGGTAGTCTATTAGCAAGAAAATGGAACAAATAAAGCTGTGAGGGGCTATTCTTTAGCAGATAAATGAGGGTGTTTAGAAATATGGTAATAAGGTTTGAAAGAGAGTGGCAGTGTTTTGTAGCTGATAAATGCGCAGCATAACTGATCATTATTTCATAACTCAGTGCAATCCTTGTCTAATGAATGTAAAATTATTTTTACTTAATTTTATACTCCATAAAACTTGCATAAACTATGTTATGTTTGCTAGGGGTTTATGCTACCCCAACCATTTTGGTAAACTACTTCTTGCCTTTTAATACATAAACAAATTATTTATATAAAAATTAATTTTAAAAAAATATACTGAGTTATATAATTTGTATTTTCTTTCTTCACTGAAAGCAACCATCAAAGACTATGAAAAATATCACTTTTATGAACAAATTTATTCATTCAGGACATAAAAGGAGTCGTAATGTACCTAGGACAATAACATTTCTCAATAGTCAATGTATTAATGATGCACATTATTCACTACACACTCAGAAAACTTTTTAAGGTTCACAGCATAACGGCAGTTTATAAAATAGTGAGAAGGGAAGCAGTTGTGAGTAAGTGAGAGCTGTAATTATTATTGTAGCAGGAGTGTTTTGTGAAAACTTGTGAAGCTACAGTAGGACCTCTGTGTTATTCGAACTCAACAATGCTGAGTCTCTTTCAGACATTTCAGGAGTGAGTGTGGAAAAGACACCAAATCTATAGAACTATAGGGGGTTGTCTGCCCCAGAGCTGGTCCAGCTGCTGCTGAATTGGAGTCCTGAACAACAGGAAAATCCCAATTATTTCACATCACCTCAAAACTGTATTTCTTCTCATAGTTTCTATATCAATATCACAAAGAACTGATGAAGCCATCATAAACTTTAAAAAAGTACTGGTGGGGAAAATTGCTAAAAACCATGTAATTATTATTAAAGCTTTAATAATTAGGTACATACGTAAAAGGATACAATTTTATTTCCTGATTCTGCATTTCTTTCTTGATCTGTTTTTCTTTAAACATAAAATCCAATTTTCATAGAGAGAGACCAATTATGTTATCACCTAATAACTCTGCTGGGTACTTTTCAAGCACCCAGGCAACAAGCTTAGTAGAGTTTCAAATATGAATTAGCATCTTAATCAGCTAAACAATTATTCCTATGAGCTGATGCCTCTACATCAGTTAAAAGTCTTTATTAATAGAAGTTAAAATTAACAAAAACATTGAGAAATTATTGCAGACTGTGTTACTGCCTAAAGATGCAAGGTTTTATAAGTGCTTAGGAAGACAGTTTATTTCCCAGAATCAAAAACACATGTCAAATATAAATATTTTCTTATAATACGTTTAAGATGTTATTAACTTGTGAATCTGGAGAGGAATTGTCAAGGAATTATCCTTTACTGTCCCTGCAACCATGTAAGAGTATAATGACATAAGAGCTGGCTAAATTTGAGTTTGATTGTATAACAACATCTCAAGGAAAAAAGATCTAATGCAATGATATTAGTGTATCTTACATATATTGTGACAACTGTAGCCTCGAGGTTGCATTTCTGCCACATTAACTCATTTCAGATTTCATTCACAATGTGGAGAGCCTGCAACTTGTGCTCTGAAAGGAATGTCCTAAAGCTAGAACCTATCAGTCTGGATAGCTCACCTTTTTCTTCTTGAGTTAAACAAGGATAAACAATGAAAATAAAGTGTCTGAAATGTGGAAGGAACCTGTAAAACAAACCTGTTTTTTTTCTCTCTCTCTCTCCCCTATTATTTTGCATTAGAAAATTATAGAAGCATCATTTAATAACAAGAAATCTATTTAAATAATTGGATGTCAAATACTCACCTGAAAGGTTTCTCTGAAGAAACTTTATATTATGTGCCAGAAAAACAAAATCACTATTCTCTAGCACTGTGTGATTACTGCTGTTGCAGTTCTGCTGTTAAATTTGTGGGGTGATAGTATCTGGTTCAGAAAAATTAACAGTAAAAAGAAAAACAAGGAGCTGAATCCTGAGCAGTATGATTCAATGGCATCTGATGAAAACAGATTTAACATCAGATGATCTGACCCATAAAATATCTGGAAATCATACATCTATCTTTGCTTTGGAAAGAAGCAGTGTTCGTGGGAATTGGCAATGAGGTCTTCTGACAAATATTGACGTTTTCTAATAGTAATTACTGTAAACTCTGAAAGCATCTGCAAGAAGGATCCAAACATGAAATGCTGCCAGGAGCTGATAATACAGCTTGCCTTTAGTAGCTGTAAGTTACTGTGACTGGTGTGGATCTGCACTAGTAGCTCTTGAGTTTAAAATGAGAGGCCATGCAAAGAGCAGAGCAATATAGCAAACTCTGAACATTGTAGGGTACCCATATTGAAGTTTATTCCCACTGAAAAACAATTTCCTGAGACTAAAACCTGCAAATCCTGGCTTCTGTTTATGCAAATGCTTGTAATGAATAATTAATTTCATTTCCAATGAAGTAGCACCAGGAGGGGTTTAGATTAGACATTAGGAAAACTTTCACTGAAAGTGGAATCAGGTTCTGGAACTGGCTACTCAGGGAAGTGCCAGGGAAATCACTATCCCTGGAAGCTCAAAGTTGTGTGAATGTGGGTCTTGGAGATATGGTTTAGTCCACAGTGGTGTGTGCTAACTGCTGGACTTGATGATCTTTATGGCTTCTCCAATGTTAATGACTCTGAAATTGGCAGAGTGGCATTACAACTGGAGAAAAATCACAAAGAAAGGTGCAGCTAACAAAGAGTAATTGATACCCCCAACTGCAGGGCAATTACCTTTTATATGTGTTCACAGAAATCACTTGAAAGGCTGCTTAAAGCCCAAAACTGACTGAGCAGTGGACTAGATTGCCCTGTTTCCTTCATGGTTTCAGTATCTTATCAGTATAAGCATTTTTCATGAAGCTGCTTCATTTGCAGTTTTTCTTGTCTAGCTTCTGCAGCCTAAATGGATCTGTGACATTTGACAGCAAATGCAGAAACCTGCACGTGTCGCACTGTGGTATCTGATGAACTACAAATACATGACAATAGAAGAATGAGTAACCAAATCACATTGGGTGTTGGGATTGAACTATTTGTTCCAATTGTTTTGCTGAGTGGTGATACGTATAGTGTATATAGTGACCTGCTAAGTCAGAAATCCTTTGTAATACAAGTTATGTTTAAATAAGTAAATTTTATATTAAATATAAAACCCTCCATGCATGGAATAGCCAAAATATTCTGGTCAGAATGTGTTGGACTCTTATGCCTTCACATAAAAATGAAAAAAAGTCAGTTTAGTAATAGCTGGCAGAGCAGGGAAATGGTGTGAATTGATTTGTACAGGATGCCAGTGAGGTTAAAAGGTTCAACAGCATCTTTGTATTTCACTGTACTTTTGAAGTAGCACAATTTTTCACAAAGTTTAAAGATAATATTCTTCTGAGTCACTGACCAAAAGTTCCCTTATCTAAATGAGCTAATAAAACAAACCTGGCATCAAAAGTTGCAATTACTGTTCTGGCAAATGAAGGGGAAAGTGAAGCAGATTTAACATTTTAAAAGGTACTTTGTGGTTAAACACTACACTTTCCAAGTGTGAAATGGAGGATTAAATTCAGGATTAGGGCTCAAAAATAAAAAATTTTATCAAATTATTCCTTTCATCTTAGGAGTCAAGTAAATCCAGTTTTATTTTATTTCTGAACTATTTTAAGCTTTATATGGTTTTGGATGCATTGGGGTATTAGTTAGTTAGAAGGATGGTGCTATCATTCTGTTTCTTATGTAAATTATGACATTTTTATGGTGACCACTGTTGCAATAATATGGCCATTCTGAATTTATATTGAAATTTCTATATACAGACTCTGCAAAGACTATAAACTCCAAGTAAAGAAAGAGAAAGCTTTTGAGACAAATATGTTAAGCTGGCATGCCCAATACCATTCATTTGATAAAATTAGCTAGAAAATACAGGATACACTCATATCTAACTATTGAATACATAATGTAAATCACTGTTTACAGCACAGTATGGCAGTATTTTCTTAAGAGATGTAACTATTTTGTGTTGCTGTTATTACTGCTTTTGTTTGTTTGAGTTGGCTTGGTTTATTTTAACTGAAAATAATCACAGTATAACACTAAAATGTTGCCATTGTTGCTCTTTTCAAAGTCAAAAAAAATTATATGTCATCAGTACCAGGACAAAGTGGCTCAAAGCCTTCTATGCCAGTCCGTTGAGTTTTGCAGAACTGTCAAGTTCAAAAAAGCCAGTTTTTATGACTTGGCACAATAAATTGCAGTCTCCATCTGTGTGTGCATTGCATCTTAGACTCTCCAAGGTTCAGAACTGCATGGTTTTAATTCTAGACTCTGACATCTAAATTTGTATTAATCCAGAATTAGGGATGGTATATATGTGCCACTATTCATTCATTGTGGCCTGCATTGGAACTTTGCTTGTAAGTGCAAATGCACATCAAGCACAGCTTACAGTTCTGCTGCCCCAGAACAACTTGGCCCTTTCCAAGATGCCCACTAGTGCCAGACTAAATACAGCAACGTTGTCCTTCTCAAATGTCCTGTCTGATGCCCTGGGGATGGGATACTTCTGGTGGAAAGCTGAACTGTTTACACTGCTCATCTGAGTTATCTTTCTCTCTTCTGTATGTGGCTGTGTCCCTGTTAAAAACGTTTTTCCTTTTGCTTTGCTCTTTTGAGACAAGCACTGTGGGCAAGGGAATGAGGTAGCTGTGCTCCCTTACAGGCATTGCCTGTTTCTGCAGGGACAGGAATAATCATAAGGAATAACAAAAGAATAATAAAACACAGATTTATATCTTTTTCCATACATTAATGTATTTAGATACTTTTTCAATTAGGTGGGACTGCGCACAGTAAAAACACTTTTAGCTTTTAGTATATCTGGCCAAATGTTTTACAATAAACAATGTATTTAGCATTTAGCTTTTTTTCTCTTTTTTTGCTTATGCTTATACTGGAGTTCTGATTTTTTTGATTGCTCCTCATAAAAGGGCCAAGTTTGAGTAAGTATGTGCCGAAGTTTAACTTTGAAACAGTTACTTAAGAGTATTTCTCTAGTCTGAACTTGAACAGTGTGGTTGGTTTAAATCTATTGCTTTTCTTTGAGTGGATGACAAAGTTATGTAATGCAAGTTACTATTTTCTCTGCCAGAATTATATTCAGTTTTGTACTGTTTTTTTTTTTTTGTTTGTTTAATTTCTTTACTTGGCTAGAATTTGAGTCTCATAGGATGGGAGAGCATTAGAAGTGTTATTCACTACTGGTTTTGGAGAAGTTTTCATGAAACACCATAGGCGTGAGTCATCTCTTATTAGTGTGCATGTGTTACTTTAATTTCATAATTCAACCTGTGCATAAACATATATTTATACACTAAATAATCAGAAGTGATCTATCTTTATAACTTGGACTTTGAGTATCAAAGGGAAGTCACTTTATAGTAGATTGCTTGTGCATCTTCTGGGTATCAGGCAACTTGTACATTTGGAACCAGAAGCAGTGAACACTTCTATCCCTTCTGTCTTTAAATAGAATTGAAGGTCAAAGGGCATCCTGTCAGAAGAATGTCTCTCTCTCTCTAAATGACTCTAAATATATATTAAAAAGGATAGGAATAGAAAATAATTTACAGCTTAAAACAAGTAGGAAAATAGCCATGCTTGGTGTTACAACTTTAATATTGCTAATAGACTATGGACTTTGTACTTAAATTTAGCATTTTTACCTCTCTGCAATTTATAAATCATTTTTCAATCCAATTTATTTTCTGCAGGCCACTACAGTTAGTCTTTGCTTGGTATTACCTTTTAAATTATTGAGGCAGTTTCATACAATGCATCACCTTTATTCATTATTAAGAAGACAAGCCACAGAACTCCCATATTTTCACTTGAGTGCTATTAATAACAAGAAGGGAGCTAAGCAAAGCAGGACAAGAATAAAGATTGTACCAAAAGAAAACATTTCAGCTGAATTTTCTTCTTCACTGGAAAAAAAAGGATAAACATTTAAGTCCAAATAATGAAAATACTGGAATGAGTTATCCTAAGCTGCAGCTGTAATTAAACTATTGATTATTCTGTTATTTTTAGCTAACATTTAAAAAAAATACATAAATTCTAATGTGCAAGCAACAGAACTGATAATGCTGCTCGTATACTGAATTATTAAATGTAATGTTGGTTTTCTTTTCTTAAAGAGATGAGATGAAAAAATAATTTCAAATATGCATGGAATACATACATATTCATTGGATTATACAAAATGTTTGTAGAACTTTATTTATTAATAATATTTTACTTATATTATATTCCAAGGTAAATGACAAGAATACACAGAAGATAAATGTTTGCTTAACACTTTTTTATATACTTTAACCCCTTTTTTCCATGAGACATTGAATTCTGCATTGACATTAAAACTTGAAAAGTGTTTGCAAGAGTTGTTTTGGGGCTATTTTTAGAAATAATTTTTTCCTTTTCATCTTGTCTATGCCCTTAATACTTTTTTACTTGCTTCATCAAGAACATTCATGCAGTATTTTATTAATGCCCAAGTAATCTTTCATGTGGACGAGGACAATTCCCACGTAGATAGTAGGACTCATTATTCACTGAGTGTTGCCTCCTTTTGAGTAAACATCACTTTACCCAACCAAGCAGTAGAAGTGCAATGAAATTCAGATGTTTGAACATGAGAAACTGGAGCAATAAGTTTCTCAAAACATAATGAAAGCCAAATCTTGGAAAAAGCTAGGGCTGAATTATGACTTTATATTTCATTTGTCATAATGAATAAATTTATAAAACTATAAATATGAATGTGAAATTACTTCACAGACAAAAGGGGAAATATTAATTAAATCACCTTTCCTATCCATGTCTGCTGAGAAAATGCAGGTAGTGGTGGATTTATTTTCAAAATCATCTTATTTCCTACCTCAGGTATGGTGAAAACAGGTAATAACATGCAATACTTTATTAACCAATTCAGATTGTACATTTACTGTGGAAAGTCTTTAGGGGAGCTAATACAGGACTTGTTACTTGAGAGAAACTGGAGCATGACTTTGGCTGAAAGGTAAATTGAGCTTGTTGCATGATGGGGAGTCAGCATGAGCTGCCTAGTCTCAGATAAGCTTTCTCATGATTGCTTATGTAACATGTTGACCTTGGAATAATTTCCTGCCAGCCACAGTGAGATTGTTGACTTGACAGTTTTTTACTCAGTAAAGTTTTGCATGAAATTATTGAGGCGCATCTGCTCCATTGCTTTATTTTATATTGCTGATAAAATAATCAGCTTTTTAGACAATTCATGTCTTTAGCAAGTACATGCCTTCTTTGGGGCATTTCATATTAAGAAACTCTGCTTTTCAGCTTTTCAGCTAAACTGAAACTGCCAGCTCTGTAACTAAAGTGTATTGAAGTTATCAAGGTGCAACAGAGACATTTCCTACACATTTTGCTTATGTAGCAAGGATTGGTACAAGAGATAAGAGCAAAATTATGCGATCCTTCTGTCCTGTGTGTCCTTCATGAGCTTTGCAAGTCACTAAGCATTTTCGTGTGCATTTTTTTGGAAGAAAAGAGAAAGAAAGGGAAATCTCTTGCTCCCTCTCCCATTAATTTTAGATAGATCCTTTGAGGACATTTCAATCACTTCCATGTTTTTTTTCTTGACCTACCATTAAAATTTTATGGTATTATTTAGTTCACTTTGTTGTTGTTTTGTTTTGTTTTGTTTTGATTTTTGCTTTCTTTTTATTTGTTTGTTTTTCATTTTTTTTGTTTGTTTGTTTGTTTTTTGTTTTTTTTTTTTTTTTTTATTACCCATTAATACATTGAATTGGGTCAGAATTTACATCACCCTCATTTGATTGGGTTTTAGGACTTGGTGCTATACTGGAAAATCCCAAGATTAGAGGATTAGAGTTAAATACTTGGGAAAAATGTGTCTGCAAATCCTGGACGAATCTATTTGCAAATCATCAGATGGAATTATTCTGAATTGCTCTGTTTTACTGACACTAGTGAAAGTTGTTTTTGTTGGTAAAACCCTCAATCAGATCAGGTGGGATGAATACAGCACAGCGGAAGGATATCCATTTGTCCTTGTCAGGATACTCATTGTCACATGTTCCTGGGAATAAGTACAGACAAACCAGCAAGAAGAAAACTGAGCGCATTGCCAAATTATCCCCTGACACTGCTGCTGGATCTGCTGGGAACTAACATTGCTGATCAGCACAGCAGGCCTCTAATATCTTATTTTCAAGTAACAACCTGGAAAAATGGTGTTCTGTACTAAAGCTGACTGCAAAGCCAATGACAGCACAGTAATAGAAAAATTTGAATTACCAAATGGGAACACAACAATGATGATAAAAGACTAAAATACTCTTAGAAATGTTGTTTGTATTCTTTTATAAATGGGGAAGTTCTGCTGAGTATTTAAAACTCTTGGCTTCCTCCTCTTCATTAAAACATATAAATGATAACTGTAAACAAATAATCAGCTCTTTATAATACCACAGAAGGAAAGAACAAACAGCTGCTGAATGAAGTAAGAAAAATTTGTGATAAGCGTCAAAACTGAAAGAATATGGAATATGCAGGAACTATAAGGATTTATCCTGTTCAATAATGAATGTCAGGAAATGCTCAGTGTTTCCACCTAGAACATTCCATCCTATTCACCATGTCTAAAAGTAAAAGTATTTCATTTTGGATGGTGCTGGAAGATGGAGAAATTGGCTGTTGGTGTTTTCACATGGACTTCACAGCACTCTGGGTGCAAAAACTATTGGATTGTCTGAGAAAAATTGTGACATGGAGAAGTTCTTTTGAGGGAAACAATGGTAAATCATTTATTTTTGGGGAAACAAGCAAACAAACAAAACCCCAAGCACAATACCTCATTTCTACAAAATAAGCTTTTATCTCTGGACTGATATTTTGGGATCCAATGGATCTCTAATTAGGGATCTCTAATAGGGATCTATGTGTTATGCTCAGATCATGCCTGCTGAGAAACTTGACTTTAACTTTGATGGCCACTTTTATCTTCCTTCTTGTTCTGAGACTCTTGAAAGGACATGGAGAAAAGAAAGTTTTGAGACTTTAGGTATCAACCACTGTTCCTAAACTGCAAGCTGTAACTGAAGCCATCTGTGGAACATGGGTGGTGCTTTTTGGTTGGTTTGTGCTCTGTGTAGTGGCTTGCACAGAAGCCAGTGACAAGAATGAGCCTTGTGCTGCCTGTCTGGGAATTGTTTCCCTCTCAGCAGCAATGCCATGCACCACAGAAGGCCTGAGAACAGGGATGTTCAAAAACTCAGGACTGAATCTGCACATCAGTATCTCTAAGGAGTTTCCAAGGGGGCACCAAAAGGGCAGCAAAAAAAGGGTCAGCTTCATCTCTCCATGAACTGTGTCTGACAGGAGTCCTTAAAAGCAAAATAAAGTTTAATCCCAGTAGGGTCATGAGACCAATATAACATAAAAATGAAAGTCTGCCTTTTGCTTCCTCCTTCCCGGCATGGGCAACACCAGGTTTTTAAACACTGAATAAATTCTCCTTTTTAAAAAAAGCCTAGAGAAACTTGGGGTGGAGAGTAGTTGGGCAGGGTTCATCTTCAAGTCAGCACATTTTAACACAGAATAAGAGTTGTTTGCAGATCTATTGAGGCAGAAAATATCATTTACATAGCCTTTATCAAATCCACACTGTCAGAAATAGTAAAATTTAAAATTTCAAGTCCATGATTCATCCAGTTGTTTTATTTTTCCAATCTGTTCAATGCTCTGCAACCCTCCATCTCTTATGGAAAGTCCTTCACTTACACACCCATTTAGAACTGTTTTTCTTTATTTGTCTCCCTTCCTTCCTCATAGCATTGAACCACTTCACCCCCTGAGATCCCTGTGCTGTTAACAAAACCATTCCTTTAACCACCCTGCTGACACAGCACCCTCACCTCCATTTCCCTGCTCCTGAATTCCAGCTTCTTATTCTTATGCTTATTCTTTCTTAGCTGCCTGTATCTTCCGAAATTAATCCAGCTCCTACTCCCTTTTCTTTCTCCCACCCTTTGTAGTACCTCAGAATAATTAGCTACACTGCGTTATACAGCAAATCTTGGTATCTCATGGGAGCCTTTCATTTCCCAATCTTCAGTGACAGTCGCCTGATACAAATCTGTCCTATCCAAAGGTAAGGGAAAATCTCCACCAGCCCTCTTTTGTTTTGCTTTTAGCATCAGCCAACAGAGGCTGCTGCAGGGAGGAGTAGCTGTGGAGGAGCCACAGCTCTGTCCGGTGTGGAGACTTCTTAGCACTTCATTTTGACTAGCAAGTTATATCCAGGATGCCTTTTTTACCAACTATGAGACGTGTAATTTGGTGCTGCAGAAAAGAACTCCAGTGTGTGAAAATGGAGCAAAAGGATATTTCTTTACTGTTTCACTCAAAAATTTGATTGCCTCCTTATTAAACTAGCACAGGTTTGAACCAATGGAACTGATCTTAGTCTTTCCCTTAAGTGAAGTAGATTTTGTAAGGATGGCTTTGAAAAATTTTAGTGATTTTGTTATAGCAGTCCAGTATATCCAAACCAGGGAACTCAGGAATGTAAAGAGTCAGGACTGAAACAAACAAACCTACAAATGCTATTAATAGAGACCTGCTGCCACTGAGAATACAGACTGAGATGCCTGTTGGAAACCCAGGCCATAATCTAAGGAACCACTTTCTAAGCAGGCAGTCTGTCAAACAAACTGGACTGCTGGAACACCACCCTGAGAAGATGAATGCCCAACCATTCTGTTTAATTTAGGCTTAGCTTTCTAGACAAGCTCGAAGGATTCTGACACATAGTTCCCAGTGAAAATGAATCCCTGACTTCCCTAAGCCTTATTGAAAATCCTGGCATGAGGTCTCTGAAAGTCTGGCTTCTGGCTAATCTCAGTATTTGTGCAGATATGCTGCACATTGTTCCTCACTGCCCTCCCTGTGCTCACTGCCTCCACACCAGGAAGTGCACAGGAGATGGAAATGGCTGCACTCTGCTCATAGCTACCTTGGGAAAGAGCACCTTAAATAAAGGTATAGTTTAAATGGCAAGGGAGTATCTGATTTTAAATTATTCATTTTAGAGAAGGATTTGGATACCACTGCTCATGGATTTGCTTCATTTCAGTGGATTATTTGTCATGAAAACTGTCACACTGACAACTTTTGGATAAGTTTTATGTGTCCATCCCAGGCTGCAGGGATGTCTTTTAAAGGAGTGCAGCTGTCAGAAATAAGTGCCAATTGATGGAGTGGGGTTTGTTTTTGACATCTGTTTAGGAGAAAGTCCCATCATCTCATCTGCCACCAGGCCACAAGCAGCCATGTGATTTCCTTTGATACCTGCTTGCCTGAATTCCATTTAACAACTGCAAGGTTGAACTGGTGCTTTCATGTTCTACAGGAGCCTGACTCAAGTCAATGGGGACCAGGGGAGGCCCCAAGATGCTAATAGACAATAAGCCTCTGTAACTGAATTGCATTTTAGTCTTTTTGGTTTAAGCTGTTTTTTGTTTTTTGTTTTTTTCTATTTTGTGCTAACACTTACTGGTTCTATTCTTAGAGCAGAATTAACCAGAAATCCTTTAAGGCCTTGTGCCTTTATTACCATTTAGGTCTGAGGATAGATGCATTATTTATATATGTTTCTGAGGGTCACAATGTTTTGATATATGTATTTTTAGGGAGAGGTTGCATAGCACATATTATACGGTCAGCTAGCTTTAAAATCCAGGACTGATTAATAAAGATTAGGACTTGTTGATATAACTACAAAAAAAGGTGAGGTTCCTTGTTTTAATGAGGCAAGGAATAATACATGCACAACAAAGTCCTTTGCAGAATGTTGTAGGAACATATCTTTTTCACACAATCATAAAAAACCCAAAAAAGAAAAAAAACAAAAAAGAAAAAAAGGGAATCTTTTAAGAGTGCTTGACAAGCTCAGATTAGTTTAATGAAGCACAGTGCCACTAACGCTAATCCCTTTTCTAAACTCCCATTCAGTCCCTTAAAGCCTTTACCTTTTGCAATGGCTGGATGTGCAAAAGCCAGAGATAAGGAAAAGGAGGCAGTGAGGCACTCAAAAAGCTGCATGAGGATAATCAGTGATCAGCTTTCAGTGACTCCAAGGTGCAGGCTTGCCACAGTTGCTTTGTGTTGTCACATGCACTGCATGTATTTACACAGCTCCAATTTTTAACTTGGGGAGACTGCATGCACTTTTGAAAAGTTTAGAGATGCAAGTGAAGCTTCTTTCATAATTACAATAGGATTCATGAGATGAAAAATTACTTCCTCAGAATTGTTGTATTATCTGGGTTTTTATAGTAATATGACATCTCCATAAATCTTCTCTCATTTTGCATTCATTCTCTTATTGTTTGAAATTGAGAATGCAATGAAGATACTGATATGTTTAAAACTGGTTGTGTCAAATCATCTGCAGAGAGCTCTGTGTCTTGCAGGATTTAACCCTCCTGTAGCACAAATCCTTTCTCAGTGCCCTGAGCTAATGATACATTTTTCATCCATGTGTGTTCTGCCATGTGTGTCTGCATGTTTGCTGCATGACTTGATTTATAACTTGAGTTTTTTTTCCAAGTGTAGTTGAAGGGACATTTGTTCAAATTCTGTGATACTGAATAAAATCACAGCTTTATTAATTGAATGCTCCTGTAAATATTTACACCAAATGAGGGTCTGGCATTATGTGTTAGATTTGAAGATCAAAGAAACAAGTATATAAGTTATTTAAACAAGTGTCTAACATGCAATGCATATATATTAGCACGTGTCTTTCTCAGTTAAACTTCCATTGAAAACAAACTTTATATGAAGATGTATTAAATATTGTACTGTAATTGACATACTAATTAGTAGTAGTATTATAGGTGTTGGTGCTACAGAGATGTGTTCTCTTTTGGAAATGCATGATTAGAAAATGCAATGAACTGCATTGTGGGTGTGCGGGTTAGAAACCGCTAAATGTTAAAGGCTTTGGTTCTCATAAATAGGAAAAAAAACAACAAAAAAACCCCATGGTATTTTTAGTGAGGTTTAGAGTGCAGTCTATGACTATTTTGAATGAGAAGTGAAGAATGTTACTACAGTACCTACCATAGTAAATATATCTAGTAAAATAACAACATTTTAATGAGCTGTGTTGTAAGTGAAATGAAAGTAATTAAAGTAGCTAATAAGAGTTTAACTCTGGAGTGTTAATCACAACAGTTGAATTATACACTAGAAAATGTATATAGAAAAAGAAGCTACTTGGGCACCTTTGATCTGTTTATTAAGGAACACAACATATCTGATGAGCCCTAGTTAGTACTTGGGCTGTATTTAACTGTGCAGTCCATACACAGTCACACTCCCTGATGAGTATCATCCTGTTGATCACAGATGAGAACTGAGCACTTCTGTGCCATGTTAAGTAGACAAATCTCATCTCACAGTTTTTCTCAGGCTGTGATTTGTGAGGATCTGTGCAGATGGCAGGGGAGATGCCTGGTGGGTCTGCAGCACAGGAACCTGTCTGCAGTGTGCTGTGGCTTCGCTGCAGACCACAAGCCCAGAATAAACAAAGGACTAATTTCAAGGAGTTTCCACTGTGGTTCCTGCAGTTCAGACACAGTTTAAATGTCTTCATTTGCTCCACTTTGGAAACCTTTGCGTTAGTGCAATCCTGCTTTCAGCTTTGTTCTTTCCTCTCAGCTCACAAGAGAAGAGTGTGAGAAGCTTTGTGGGGCACAAGAGCATTGAAGCAAATCTAAGAGTAACCTGAAGCCAACACAGCAGGAGCACCTGAATGTCATTCATCTACTTATTACAATTTCTTGTTGAAAGCTTCCAACCAGGATCAATTGCATCTCAGCACATGCTCTTGCTGTCAGCACAGGGAATATAGAGTTTTGTTTTGTTAGACTTGCTCATGTTTCAGGCAACAATTTCCTCAGGAAAGATACATCAAATGTGTATTAACAATGTAAAAGCCTCTTTCCAGCCTATTGCCACTCATGCATTTTCAAGGCTAACATGACAGAGGCCATCAGCAGATCTCACTAAAGTCTTTGTTCTTTAGATATCTAAAAGGTTAAATGAAGGGCAAGGTTTCCAGTCTTCACCTCTGGTTCATACTGTTACCCACGCACTACTTCAATGTTAGCCTGAGTTCAGTCAGGTGAAGGATGGGCTTGCATCACTCCTGCTTGAGAAGGTTTATTTACTTGTACTGGAATTATAGCAGCCTTAATAAGAGAACTTTAAATGGTCCCTGTCTGCTTCAGTAGCAGCTCTTTGTTGCTGCTGTTGTAGGAAACAATTGCTGCAAGTCCAAAACATTCCCAGTCATGCAGTAGGATGTGCTGAACAGTATGGGAAATAAAAAAATACTGATCTAGCAAATGTTATGTGATAGAAATCTATAAGTCATGGGAAGGAGATCGATGCTGCCTACTTATACATTATATATTTGCAGAGCCTGCCTTTTACTTAATTAAGTCCATATTACTTAATTAGCATTGAGACATGAAGGAGGCATAGATATGTATCTCCTCTGAGATCAAATTTTGCTTAAACAAAAGGAGCCAGAGGAAGTTGACAGTAATAGAAATTTATTAACAATTTTGGCATCTACTAAGTAGGCAAAAAATTCTATTCACTAGAGTAAAAGCATCAGCCAAAGGCTCAGAACATACTTCATGGTGACAGGTATTTAAAATTTGGCAAGCAAGGCAGGCTTGGACTGAGCAGAGGGACTAGAAATATAGGGAGAAAGAGTTTCAATTTATTTACACTACATAAAAAACTTTGATTTAGCACTTCCCTTTACAGAAAGAGTGTTAGAAGCATAAAATCGTGTGTGGTCAGTGTCCTCACAATATTACACTTCACTTCCAGAATCATTCAAGATGGATCTCTTACTTGTAGAAAGCAGAATTGTACTTTTCTTCCTTATTGAAAGCATCCAATTATCTTTTTGGATAAGGTTTTACCACACAGACTGGGGCCTGCAACAGAAAAAACACCATGTTAAACCAACTTATTTCTATTGTTTCTTTATGCTTCCACGAATGTTAAGAAAACGTCTGAGTCATTCAGTGCTTGAAAGACACTTTTGCTAGCTGAGGCACAAGGTCTCACAGACATGCTGTGAAGAAAATCTTTCAAAAGAGAAACAATTTTGGTGTTGCAAGAGATTGAAGGGGTTTTAAAATAAAATAAAAAAAATTGCAGTTATCAGAATAGCTGTATCTCTTTAGACATTTCTTCTGACCTTGCTGCTGAATCTCCATACAGGGGTCAGTGCTTCCATCCCTCTGGTTTGTTGTAGGTAAGCAGAAATAATTTCTTTAGTGTGGTGCTTAGGCTATTTGCAATTCGTTTTCTGGTTTCGCTCTTCTCAACGTGTAGAACATTGTTACTGATGCCTCTTGTATTGCCTGTTTCCTGATCATCTTTACTGGTGTACAGGGAAATGAGATGATGCTGCAATTCCCTTTGCTTTCCTCCCATAGCAGGCACACACACAGACACCCCCACATTTACACCAGGCTGAATTCCTTGGTTTTGTACTCAAATTTATTTCAACTGCTTCCAGCGTGCAACAGGAACTTCATCAAGGGGGGAAAAAACATAAACTGAATATGCACTTAATTAAATTCAGAGTAGTAGATTGGAACCCTTCTTTGGACAACTATTTGTAGCTAAATTTCAAGTAATTTTTACACTGATTATTTCTGGAGGTAGACAGCAGAGGCTGCATAATGACACCCTCATGATTAGCAAGTGAAGAGACTGCAAACTATATTTTACTGTTATAGGGTAAATGATTAGAAATTAACCAACATGCTGATGTGGGTTTCATTTCAGTAAGTAGTATTTCATCAAGCCACAGTAAGATTTTAATTAGAACTCATTGAGAGTACTGTGGCATTCGGAATATAAAAATGAAAATGCTAAACCATTCATCAAATAGTTTAGTTCAGCCTTGTATCTCACAAATAATGTTTTTGTATTAGGGAAAGCTGTTTGGTTACTATCCTGAGAGTGAAATTTAGGCGGTGACTTATTTTGGATTAAAAAACCCATCACAAACCCAAAGTCTAAACTAAAATTAGTGTCCACCACAGCTAAACTACCCTGACTTCATTTTTTTCCTTTTTAAAACTCTAATGGCCCAATGAAGCTGTTAAGTTTATCAAAATTTGTCCAAATACAAAAAAATAGCTAGTAATTTACCTGCATTTTTCATGCTTTTCATAATGATCTGTTTGTGACAGGGAAATGCATGGCATCATTACAAACAAAATCTGTGATTTTCAACAAATCCTAGCATCAGAGTTTCTTTTACTAGTACAGAAGGCAGAATAATATGAATCAAATGAACACAGTTGGTTATTTTACTGAAAAATACCTATATAGGTAATTCCCTCTTAAAGGAGTAGCTTTTAAAACTGAAAATTAACCCATTCTTTATCAATAATTGTTGTTATTGGATATAAAACAAATAAGCAACCCCTAATCTATAGGAATGTCTGCTGAAGGAGCTGTGGAAATCTGCACTGGGAACTCAACTGCATGCTGCAGCCATCATTCCAAACACAAATGAAGGGACTGTGAACTGGGAAACTGGGGTCTGAGGTGTGAAACATCACACACCTTCCCCTCTGAATGATGTCTGTTCCACCTTCTGTCCCTTCCCAGCCCAGGGCATACGATTCTGGGTCACTTTTTTACCTAATGAAACTTCTTCAAAATCCTGAATGAAATTACAAAATGAAGGAATGACTGAGTGAGTGGTTTCTGAATGAAATAATGCTTTACTTAGGAAGTAGTGGTTTTAGGGTCAGAGGCAAGTCAAGGCTGTAGTATTAATACCTACTATTAGACATCTGAAAAACAGAGACAACCTTCTGTTTGCTCTGGTCCTTCTTGAAATCTAAAATAGTTGGTGACTTTACAGCTGAATAAGAATGGAGGATTTACTCATCTGTTTAACCTGGGAATTTTCCCATAAATTATATAAAAGTCAGAAAAATACCTCATCTCTTCCCCCCAGTTGATTTAATTGTTCAGCTCTGACTATAAAAGAAAGTGTTAGCTGTGTCTTAGTTGAAAATATCTGTATGAGAATAAATCTATAAATATGTAAATCATATTCTGTGCAAGGACGTCTGATTTTTCAGCAGCCAAAGTTCAAAGTACTTCAAGTACCTTCGCTTTGTTAAGGAAACATTTTAGAAGTTGATCACGAGGCCAAGAAAAGAATGAAGGGAAGCAGGAGTAAAATTATAATATGCATAATAGAGACTAAATTCTTTTCAACACACACAGATGTAATGTCTTCCCATTGTTGCTTCTTGTTCCACGGGTAGCTTTTCAAAATTGTTTTGATTTTCATTCTTCCTCTCTAAGGGAAAACCAGGATTAGTCCACCACACCCTGCAGTGTCTCCCTGTGGGGCTGAGGGCGGCGTGGAGTTCCTGTAGTTCTGGCCCAGCAGCTCTGGGGGCCCTCTCCATCTGCAGATCTCGTGGTTTGGTGCCTTGCAGGAGCTTTCAGGGGTCACCCACCCACCCCAAAGGCTTCATCACTTGCCTCAGCTGAGCATGCACTTTCCACAGTTTCTTGTTTTGATTTTTCATTTCTATCCAACCCCTGTTCATATTGTTATATTCTGTCTCAGGTTCAGTTCTTGTTTTCCTCTTCTGACCTGGTACAACCCTAGAGCTCTTCCCCTGCGTGTCATGATGTACCTTACGATGTCCTCATTTAGTCTTTTTTGGGAGACCTCTGGATCTTGTCATCCAAGAGCTCACAGTTTACCAGGTCATTTGGGGTGCATGCTCTGTCCTGTTAGTTTTGGGGTTTTTTCCACAATACAACTTGGATTTTTTTAGCATGTCCTTTTAGTATAAACCCCAGTGAAAAAGAACAGAAATAATCTTTCCAGTTCATATCTTAAGCAATTTTTCATTTTAGCAAAATTTCATTGGAGATGCTGTAGATTGGTTGATTGGAATATTTCAATGAGAAATCACAGGCTTCGTTTTGAAGAGGGTAAAGTAAAATGGGTGCAAAAAAAATTACCTGCATGAAGGACAGTCTTTCTTTTGATTCAAGTTTGTAGATAATTGATAAATAATACCTGTGAAGATATGGCTATTACTGGAGCATTTTTCATGCTTGCTTCTTCTGTTCTGAAAATAGAAGAGTCAATATCTTGTTTGTGTTATTTATTGCTTATAAACTATGCATGTCTACCAGTTTCTGCTTAGAAGGAGGGTGCTAACACCTATGTAGTCATTCAAGATATGCATCCTGGAGAGCTGTATGCTGTGTTGTCAGCCTCTCTGAATTTATTAATGTGCAAGATTATTTTCTGTTATGCAGTGTCAGTTTGAAAAAAAGGCAGATTGCTGGGTTGGAAAAAATTGGTCCTTGATTTGTTGATTAATTTCTGCTTAATAGTTTTTTATAGTGATTAATGTTAAGTTCTTCTGGTTTGAGGGTACACATACTTTCATATGGCACAACTGAAAGTAAGGAAGCTCAAGGAATAATGCTGACTGGCAATTACATGAGCAGGTTGATTTAAGAGCAAAGAAGCTGAATCCTGCATTAACATGTGATCCTATGAAATCATAGGTAATGGGCCCTGAGCTGAAGTTAGTGCAATCAGATGAAAAAATAGTTCAATAAACTTTAATGACCTACAGATCAAACACAGTAAATTGAATGTTCCACGCTGAATAAAGCATACAGCTTCCCCTAAATCCCTCTTTGTGTCAGCACTGAGAACCTCTCTCTTTAAGGAACCAAATATGAGCGCACTAAATTTCAAAATAGCTGAGATTAAGGTATAAATTTTGAAAGACCTCATATGGAGCAGATGTGGAAGCCCTTTACTTGTAAGGGTTGACATTTGGATGTGTGAACTCCCTCTAAAGCAAGACACATGATATAAAAGCTGTTTAATAATAAAACTAAACAAGTATTAGAAGAACCAATCAGTGTTTTCCAAACACTTCTATTTTTTTAATACTTGTGAAAACATGCTCTTTTAAATTGTAGACTTTATTTAGCTTTTCTAACTTTGGGACCACCTAGTAATTTAAAGTTAATGTACCCCCAGAGATTAGAAAATAACTTATTACAGTCAAAGAAGCCTGGTAGGGAAGCTCAGTTATTCCAGGAGAAACGCTCAGAATAGTAGATCAATCCAACACTAACTTGTATTTCTCTTTCCAATTTTCTTGTCAGTGACTTATCACCTTATGCTGCAATTTTACACTTTTTCTCCTGTCAATCGCATTCACTGGTGTGAATCCAAACTAAGTCTACAGGCTTCAATGGCATCACTCTCTATTTACCAGAGTATAGCTGAGATCAAAATCCTGCACTATTTTAACATGCCTTCCTCCCAGTGAAGCCTTTCTTCTCTACCAATGAAGTTCCCAGACTGCACTTTCTCCAGACTGAAGCTTATGGTGTATAAATAATTTGGCAGGTGCATTGTATTAATATAAATGATCTGTCACAGCTCTGATTTCCTTGCAGCCCAAGTGAAGTGTGCAAGAACAGTCAAAATGGGAACTGTGCTTGTTTAACTCTTCCTGCTAGTGCTGTTTTAAGTGGGACTAAGCTCATTGACAACCTTGTGGGTATTCTGGTACTTCTCTTATAAATTTTGGATGAGTTTTGTTTCTGTAATAAACCAAGAGACCCTTTTCAGATGTGGAGGCCTCAAGGATTTCGATCTTGTCTCTCTTTTTTTGAAGAAAATTCATAGCTACAACAGGTTAAAATAAAGGCTGAAATGCAAGAGGAAACACAAGTTGCAGCACTGATCATAGCCACTGGATCATGATTCAGCACTCTCCTGCTTATCTAGACCTAAACAGCACCTCCGTGGTGCAAGTTCCTGTCCTGTCAGTTCTCTCCCCAGAGGGTTCTGTACAGGTTTCTTAGGTGCCCATGTTGCTGGAACACTACTTGTATGCATCAGAAAACTTTCATCCTCACAGTTCTGTCAGTTCCTTCGTTGCTGATTCTGGAAAGCAGGAAAAATGCACAAAAAATCTGTACAGCTCGCTCAAGGTCATAGAGAAACCTGTGGCAGAAAATAGAATTTAAATACTCTTCCAATTATGGTTGCTTAGATATAAGTAATTCAATTCTAGAGTATGTAAGAGTCAATATTGGAACTGAATAAATTATTCAGGGCAAGTGTGTTATTCTGAATGCTTAGCTCCCATGCAGGTGATTTCCAGATTGTTATAAATATGTTTATTTTTCCAAAATGCTCAAGCAACAGTCTCATACATAATATTTGCTGAAATTGTTTTCTGTATTCACCATTCAGCTGTTATCTGCAACATGAATTTTCCTGATGGCATCACTGATTTGATGTTTTTGAATCCTTTCAGTATTTCCAGGACTACTGTGGTATCTTTTTTTCATTTAAGCTCAAACATGACCAGATGTGCTTATGAGAATTGAGAACTTTTAATAATTCTATTGCCTTTATTGAAAAAGAAGGACACTTGAATACACTATCATGAAAAAGGAAGATGCTCAATGGCATCATAGTCAAATAATGAATTTTTATCAGTCACAACTGTTAAAATTTGCTGTCTGATATCCAGAATGCATTTATATTCTAATATTTTGCAACTCCCTGTGACAGAAATACAGTTAATTAGGCATGCTGAAAGGAGAACTTTAGCTACTTCAATATGCATTGCTCCTGTCACAGAATGTTCAAACATTGGTGGTGAATCAATTTGAAAACTCCAAGTAGGCTGGTTGATATAAATTAAATTAAAAGCTCAAGGCTGCTTGATATGTACTTTTTCAGACATTGGCTGAAATCCTGCTCAAAAATACCCTGCCAAAGTCAGCCACAATTTAAGAAACTATCATATTTCAACCCCCATTTAACTGTCCTGAACATTTCTGTATTTGCTTTCCCATCACTGCTGATTACTGAGATATGTGTGTACAAACAGAGGTTCCCCCTTCTATGGGCATGCCCCTGATTCATTCACTGACAAAACATTCTTGTGATATAAGATCATATTAAATTTTGCAAGAATGGTAGAAACGTGGTAAAATTCTCCAATGTTGCTTCTGTTGGCTGGAATGCATCCTCTCATCATGCTCTACAGGTAGCAGGAACTTTGGCTTTGGGATTTTGCTTTCTGGTGAGGGGGAAGTACAATGACAAGTTCTCTGCTAGCTTTGAATCCTACTTCTGTAGGGTCCCCTGAACAGAGGACAGAGTTTCAAAATCAGAGGGGAGCACGATCATGCTTTTAAACTTTTCTGGAGAACAAATATTTGAAATGTTTGTACATTTTAAAATGCTTTTTAAAAATTCCCATATTTTACCTGGTTCTGGTGTGTTTTCACATGTAGGTTTAAACTCACTTTTGAAAGTCATCACTCAACTGCACCTCATTTCATGTGTCATAGCAACATGAGTATAATTTTCAGAACATCACTAAGCCTATTATGAAAAAATAGATTAAGATGTCCCTTTTACTCAGAATGGGATTAGAAGAATCTCTGTCATCCTTGACAGGAACGCATCAAATATTTTTTTGTGTAAGGAGACTACAAACTTTACAAGAGGCAGAATCAGATCTTTGTTCTTACCAAGAATGATTTTGGCTATCTCACCTGAACTTTTCCTTTTGCAGCTGTCCCATCCACATGGCTGCAGAAGATTCTGCATTCCCTTTCAAAGAGTCTCTTGCACACTTTGTGCACCCCACTGCCAGAATCCAGTCCAAGTTTACCCATCTCTTTAGTGAGAATGATCTCTGGGACACACCAGATAAAAGTCACAAGGTCTGAGCCTTCTACATCTTCCCGATTTACAAAGTTTCCAGGCCAACAAAGGGTATTGAAGGAAATCAGGCTGGTCTGACACAACTTATTCCTGACAGCTCCATTTTTGCTACTACTCACTGCCTTGCTATCCCCAGATGTGAAAGCATCTGAGTGATGAATAATACAGCATTCTCTGTTACTTGACATGTTTGTTGTGCACCATTATTTAAGAAAACCAGTTCTAACTTGAACTGGTCAAGCTTTTATATGTTTTTCAGATAATAAATATTTATGGATTTTTAAATTGTAAAAATGTTTCACTTTGTTTTGAAAACTTGTAGCAAAACATAATTTTTACTTGAATTATTTATCTTCCTTGGCTCATTTTCCATTTTCCCCCTCTGTATCAGAAAAAGAGATAAGAAAAAAGAGAAGAAAAATTATAAATATTTTCTAAAAATGAAATCTAATCAAGTTTTTTATGTTATTTCGAGGAACTGTGAGTATATTTGGGGAGGTAGGGCTGATTTTTGAAGTATATAATATTGGAATGTACTGTCCTTGCCTAGTTCCAGCTCACACTCTAACAACTTCTTTGACTCACTAATAAAAATTGTTAGAACACCTCCTAAAGTCCTCTCACACCTATATATTTAAGAAAACAATTATATTATTGAAATAGTCCTCCTTTAGAATAGTAGACCAAGCATAACAATTCACAATGATGTATGCATATCACAAAAAAAGTGTGACAATTATTCTCTGCAATCCTCTTTGTTTCACTTTTCCATTATAAAAATAGCCTGATGTTTGTGCGAATAAGCACTGAAACATTAGACTGTATCGGTGCAATCTTCATTTGACTCTTGTGAATATGTTTTCCATGCTGTCTTAATCATATGATTGCATTTTTCTTCTGTCATGAAAATCCTGTTTCATTCTGTGCAGAATGAATGATGTTGCATTTTCACAACCTGCTATTACTTGGATTTTTCCCCTTCCAGTCCTTGAGTTGTCTTAATCCTCTTTTTGAAAAAACTCATCCTCATGCCTTCCTGTAAACACTTGTTTTATCCATGAACCAAAGGACTTTTATGTCTCCTGCCCTTCTCCATCTGTTTGCCAAGCACTGCAGTTTAAAATTATCACTAATGTGGCTGAACACACGTAAGAAATATCCCTACATGGCCTCAGTGTGTCTTACTACAATACAAATGCTACTAGAAAACATGTTTTTCTGCTTTTTATTCCCACAAACCCCCACAGAAAATGATAGTGTAGAAAGGCCAGCAGTGTGTGATCTCTGCCCAGCCCACTGGTGGAATCGCTCACAATTCTTTCACTGTGGTGGTTTCCAACCTGATTCCCATCTCCCACCAGGGACAGCAATAACCCTCTGCACAGCAGGGCTTGCCCAACAGATGCACACAGACTACAGTACTTGTACTGGGAAGTACAATGGGAAGCACCCATTTTCTATGACTGCAGTCAATCAGACAACTCTTTATCTTCAAAGCAGGTTCAGGTAATGTTCTGGCTTCTTAGTCTGCAGTGAAATTCCTAGCCATGAGGAAAAAATCCCTACAGATTCCTGCACTTTGTTTGGTGGCATTAGATTCCAATTTTTTGCACTTTTAAATATACTTTTTCTAAATTGTTGCTTGCTCCTCAAAGGAGGAGCTTTGATGAGGCACTCCTGTAGTTCCAGTGCACAGCAACTTGAATTAAGCCAATGCAGCCACCAGCATGCACAGCACACTGTCCCTGCGGTTTTGCTCATCTTGCACAGGCCACCAAACCCTTGCTGTAGTAATTAGATGAGACAGGAGGGAAACTGGGCTTCTCCTCTTTGTTGGGGTGAAAGAAAGGGCTGCAAATTACACAAGGCTGAGTAGGCTGAGGTTGCAGGGAGAGCTGAGCACCTGAGACTGTGCTGCACCTGGCTGAGGCTGCAGGGATTGGCACAGGGATGGCAGCAGGGCTGGTGCAGGTGATGGCTAACACAGAGCCCAGGTGAGCTGGTCTCTCCTTCTGCTTGTTGTCATGTTGTGTGAGGAGTCGAGGTGGGGCCATTCTGTTGAAACTTTCAAAATTTCCCATGTGTGTATCTATGCCAGCTTTGGTTCTGAAATAATTGTCTGACCTGGAGAGCTACATAGTCAAGTATAAGTTTGCCTTTACCCAGATCTATTTGTGCACTGTCTAGAGCATTATCATCGTGTATCTCTACAGTGCACACTGTTCTCTGGATCTTGCCCCCATGAGGCTGAACTTCAGGAAGTCCATAACCAAGATGAGCCTTTCTGTACCATACATTCGTGGTTTTCTGTTTTTTTTTCCACAGGTAAAACTTGGGCAATGCAGATAAAGCTGAACAGAACGCAGCCATTTAGGAAACCTCCACTGCAAGGAGTAGGGGGCACTTTGTACCAGGCTCTTGGCACTGGGGACCTGGAAGCATCAGCTGACAACAGAGTGGTGTCAGGTGAGTGCAAAACCAGCAACCAGACAGGCCTGTGGTTACTATAGAGATGTTCTTTTCGTGTCATACTGGAGCTTCTGCAAACCTAATTAGTCCTCAGTACGGAGTGGGTGTCTGTTCTGTTTATTGACATTTTCGTGTGAAGGCCTGATAATGGCTGGGTTTAACGGGGTGTGGATGGCATTCTTTGAGTGGAGTGCAACTTGACTGGAATCTTGCCTTATCAGGATGGCAGAAATAGCTGTAACATTTTATTGACTGGTAAAACAATGGGTCAGCAGCTCAGTGTGTACAAATCAGCACAGCTGGCTTGGGAGTCAGCAAAGCACCATCAGTTTATGTCAGCTGTCTTGTTTCAGTTGTCTGAGAACTCTTTTAACATGATGGCTGGAAACCTGGTTTTCCTAACTTTTTTTTTTTTTTTTTTTTTNATGAAAGTGAAATGATTATAAAAGTTAATGTGTTAAATCTATGTAGAAATAGAGCTGCACATAAATTCAGAGCTGTATTTTGCTTAACATCTGGGGTGATGGGGAAAACAAAGGGAAAAAACCCTGAGTTGGAAAAGAAGTTTATTTGCAAAGACCTCAAATTCATCAGACAAAAGTCCTTCATTTCATTATAACAGTATTTTTAATCAAGAAAAAATTTCATTTAAGTAAAAATGTTTTGACTGTTTCATTTTCAAGAACTTTCCAGTGGAATAATGGCAAATTCCTTTCTGTCAATGTCATACAGTCATGGTGCTAATCACTCATGAAGGTTCTTACCCATGAAGAAAGTTAAGCATTTATCTCCAAATGACATTCTTGTTTTTAAAACATTAGACCAATTTTACTCTTCTGATTATTTCAGTGATTCATTAGAGCAGTTTTTGTGTAGGATTTGCCTTACCTTACTTAATTATGGTTTGTGGCCTGTGACAGTAGTAAGATGCTGCTACAAGCAGCTGCATTAGGCAGCAATACTTATTTCTATTCATGTAAATAGAAACCAAAGGAATACAACAGCCCTGAAATGTCTTTTTCTTAATCACCAGCTACTAGTCATATTGTGTTTAAGAAGTCCTGCAAATCCAGAGTGATGCAAAAATCTCTGAGCATTTCAAATCTTCCAGTGGTCTTTAAGAGGAAGCTTTGCTCTTCTGGATGATCTAGCACTTAATACTATGACCCTTTAAAAATTAATTTTAAATGTTCATATAAAAAAAAGATTTTCTGTTTAAATTTGATTAATTTCAACATAGTTGAGGTCTAACCCTAGAAATGCAAATAATTTGTTATGAAAGCATCTTCAGAAGAATTATCAGTTAGATGCCTTTCTTGGAAGAAGTTTAATGACAAATTCAGAGAGCTCTATAATTCAGAAAAATAAATATTGGCAATTTCAGAACAATACTCATCAGGTGATCCCTTTCAGTTCTTGAAAAGTGCTTTTGATGGCTGACTGTGGTGATCTGCCAGCTCCTGCAAGTGCAGTCTTTGTCAGGATGACAAAGGATTCCAAAATCAAAACTTCAAAAACAAAGTTCTAGGATATACGAACATTTGGAATTTGTGAATAAATAAAAATTAAAGAATGACCCCCATGCCGCAGTGGGAAAGGGATAGGTCAGGATGAGGGAAAGAAGCTCAGCTTTGTGTGGATGGAAGGTATATTTCTTCCCAGTCATTCCAATGAAATCCTAAGCATATTAAAGTCAACATATACACCCAAATACTTTTAGGCCATTCCTTGTTAAAATAGTTTTTAAAAGCAACAACTTAATTACTTAAACTCTTCTGCCAGAAAATATGAACTCTTTCAAATTCCCATTTAAAAGCTAAAAAAACGTCTGTACTTGTAAAAAGGTGCCCAAACATGCAAATACTCTCTACTGTTCTGGAGGGAGCTCTTTAACTCTTTTTGTCAGTACTGACATCTACTTAATATATTAGGCTCTACAGGAGTCTTATTTATTGTGACAAATCAAAGTGCTGCCAGGGTGCTCATCTGCCATGGAACTAATTTCTCATGTCATCTGTTGTGAGAACAGGAAATGGAAAAATCTTCCTTTGGTTATAGATCTGATTTGTGTGTGGAAGAAAATGTATGGGCTGAGTTCTACAGGAGGAATTCACTTGCAGAGAGGTGTAGAGTTGTGCGCATGTAAATTTTTGTGGCTATTGAGTTTTCCATAGTTTATATCAGAACACTGGGGGCTGGCAACAGAAGAGTTTCATAGCTCGTCAAAGTCAGGTTTTTTTATACAGAAATTCACACATATCCTTCAGGGAAATGCTCTCACAAATATGGTCTCTTTAGATATAATGAGCTCTATACATTTGTATATCTGATACCCTCATCGAGGCCAGTTATCTCAGAACATCAGAGTCTTCCTTTAGTTTCTCTACAGCTTCAGAATCTGCAGATTCATTCTGGTCTTTTCCCTAAATGGATGCTGAATTTTTTAGAGTATTCAAATTTTGAATAAGCGCTTTCACATGATGATTCACTGAGGTGTCCTCTCCAGGCTTCAGTTTTATGGTCCCAGCAGACAGAATGCCACATCTCTGAAGTGGGCATGGCACACATCCCCTCGCTGTGCAGTACAGAGCCAGCCCCCTGACACACTGGAACAGAGGATGCAACTACACAAAGAATGGATTTGCACAGCAGAAAGGTGTGAAACTGAACATGATTTATTACAGTAGTGGAGGTGAACTTGGGGTAAGGTGCACTCTACTAAAGTATTTCTCTTTTTACTTTAATATACTACTTTTTGTTTAAAAGGATAACTTCCAGGGAAGAATGAAATGTGGGAGACTGACCTCAAATTCTTCATTTCAGTCATGCCACCACAGAAATTTGGGAAAAAACAATATTGTCTTCAAACTGGCATTTCTTGCAACTTGGACATATGTCTCATCAAGACATTTGTTCCAAAATGGAAAGATTGCACTCAAACCCTCAAGCTTGGAAAATTTTGGTAACAAACCTAGGAATCTAAAGAAGGATTAATAAAAATAGTGTGGGTAATCACTAAAGAAAATGTAATGTTTGATAGGATGTCTTTGTCATATCTCATAGACTGAAACTGTTCTGTTTAGTACACTTGAGGGACCAATCAAATTACAAAATTTGCTTTGTTTCTTTGTTTTTGGGTGGTGGTTGGCGTTTAGTTTTATTTCATTTATGTAATCTACTACAGGAAATCTTTATTTGGCCCGTGGCATTCTAGCTTCTATACAAGATAAATCATCATCTTGGCATGTTTAAGTTTGGTTCCTTACTTTTCCTTTAGAAGGATGTTGTTATAGTACAAAAGGCTCTTTGTTTCTATTACTTTTTTTTGGGATTTGGTTGGGTTTTGTTGTTTTTTTTTCAAGGAGCAGACCTAAGTGAATGTGTGGGGCAATAACTCGGTTGCTCAGTTACAGGAGACAATATCTGCTATTAAATTTGAGCACATATTGGCCAACCTTTATGGGGCCTTAGGGAGTAATTTCAGCACTCAGCTGAAATTTCAGCTGGTTTGTAAATCTAGTAAAGTCACAAAAGAATCAGAAATGTGTAAAGGTTGAGACTGCCCTGGATGGTTCCTTCCCTGCTCTCTGATCCTTCTCCTGTCTCAGTCCCTCCTGCAATAACAAATACAGTTACCCTAAAGGTGATGCATTGTTTTGGACATTTTAATAATGAATTTGTCAAAGCAAAGTGCTTCTCTTTATAAAGTTCCCCTGATAGTTAATGATGATGATCAGCTGTATCTCCTCCTAAAGGGAAATTATGAATACTAAAATAATGCTGTCCAAGAAAAACATATAATGAATCTGTTGATTCAGTCACAGCATGTTTTAGTTCAGATAAAGAACACATAATAAGGACAATATTAATAATATAATCTTAATAAACAATCAAATAAATAACAACAGAATTGATAAAAATTGTATTTCCACATGAGGAACTGTTCTTTTATATAAATCAAAGAAACATGAGACAAATCTGGGTATATATCTTTCAGCTTATACATTATGATAATAGAGTGAGCTCAGTTTATAAATTTAAAACACTATCATATCCATCAAATAAAATCTATTCTCTGATAATCTTCATGTTATGTACTAATGTCTATCAACTTTTCCTACTTTCTTTTTTTATTCTCTTTGCAATCACATTTTGTGACAGGTATAGAAATACTTTGATATTTGTGACTGAAAATTTAAGTGCTGTGTAAGCAGCATCTATCCCCATTTTACAGCCTGCCAAAGACTGCAATGGAGAAAATTCACTGTAATCCAGCGTGGGGAAGTGACAGTGCCTTTGTTCTCAAATTGTTGAGGTCATAATTAGAACCTAGTATTGGATGTTGTCTCAAAGATGATAAAACTGTGCTGTCTAAACTAATGTACCACAATATTAAACCTTTGCTCATGTGAATTTTTGAAGTTTAAATTGAGTGGTCCCACTGACAGAGGTGTGTCAGGGTTCAAGCCACGTGTATTGTGTATAAAGGCATCACTTGCATTCACTCCTGGAGTACAATCAGGAAAACTCCTCTCTTTACAGAAGCAAGACAGCAATTATTAATCAATACAACTTCCAAATTAGACAATTAAAACTTTAACAGGTGCTCTGGAGGGGAGAAAAGCCAAAATTATAGAAGTACTATAAAATCCCTATTGTATTCCTTAACAGTACAAAAAAAGTGCATCAGTTATGATGAATATAATAAAGCTTCTCACTATGTTTCTGTAGTTTACCTTATCAAATAGCCTATAAAGGCTTTAGAACATTAATTTTCACAGAACCTAAGACTTGTATTCCCTCACAGGATACATAATCAGTAAACTGTCCACAGTATTTTCAGGAGTGATGGAAGCACATCTGAATATTTTGAATTTTCCCTTCATGTGGCTACTGGCTACATTAAGAATGTCACTGTTTTTCCAAGACTAAATTAGTCCAATAGGATTACCTTCAAACTAAAGTACACAGAGATAGTTTAAATCTGCTGCAATATCAGATTATTACTGCTATTTTGTGTCAGAAGAAGCTTCTTACCATACAGGACACCTCAAATAAACTAACAATCTTATGTTTGGAAAAAGTGTTTGCTATGGGAATAATACTAAAGATCTGAAAGTAGGCAAAAAAAAACCCCAAACAAACAGGTGCAGTTTATTTCAGTTTTGACTCAAATTTGTATTTCCTTCCTCCAGTGTTATAGAATCTGTAATATTAGCATTAAAATGTGTATGATATCAAAACAGTGAGATGACGCTTCTAATATAGGATAAGAAAAAAAATGCACTGATTAATTTTCTTTGGTCCTTGACCTGTATTTTCATCTTGCATTTTCGAGTCTCTTTTTTTTCCTCTCCATTTCTACATACTACTCTCATAGCTGCATGGATAGCAGACTCCTGAAGCAATGTGACCCCAGGGTCAAATAGACACAATCTCTTTAAATATGAATTGAAGTTAATAAATAATTGTGTTGATAAGGCATCCTGTTCCCAAAACTTCTGCAGAAGCTGCTGTGTTGCTCCCTGTTGTCATGCACTCCAAAATGAAATAGTCTGCTTGTGTTTTTCGTGCTCCTGTGTACAAGAAATTCCCCTTGCTAGCCAGGCCTCCTCTGGGCTGGTGTTGCTCTGACCTTTACAGATAAATTAATGTGTCAGACACATGCAATTCAAGCACTGCTGATGGAAATAATGTCTTAATAATGGTTGACATTATTTGAAATCTTTAATAAAATATTTCCTTCAGTTGTGAAAGATTATTTGAGTTGATTTCACACATGAGAGAGGCTTTGTTTGCCCAGAATCATGTCTGCTTTTTCCCATGCTGCCAGCTCCTGTAATAAATCCCACCTGCAGCTCTCTCCTGTGCCCAGTCTTACAGAGGTGCAATGCGCCAGTGCAAGGGTATTTTAGAGTGGACATGTGTACTTTTGAATTAGACTCAAAGCCTGGGTTACTTTGGTTGTTTTAATGTTTAATTAGTCCTTGAAAAATTTCAGTCCTCAGTGAAACAGGTAGGAGTCAAAATTTGAGCTCTGTGAGCCTTTCTCACCTCTGCTGTCTGAGTGCAGTTTGCAACACAATACATGGAAATTATGGGGTTTTTAACTGATTATTGGTTTTTGGTTTTTGCTTGAAGGCAGGGGTGATTTGTTACTGTTTAGTGTTCTGAATTGCTTTCAGTATTCTAAGCATGGCATGCTGATATTTTAAAGTGGTAAACAAGTAAATATTATGACTGTAAGTTGTTGAGTGGTTGTTTATTTTGGGAATACTACAAGTTCAACTCTCTTTGAGGAAAGAGAGGGACAAAACAACATCATATTGGTGCCAATCATGCTTACTGCTGTAGCCTGGTTGAGGGAACAGAGTAAATGTTTTCTTTTGCACATTAATTTCAGTGTGTACTTGGATATTATTTGCATGACATGTCAAATTAAATCAAATCTCTGAAGAGATGAGTGGAGAACCCTGCATTTAGTCATTTGGTTATCTTTTTGTGGATAACTGCATGGCATTTGAAGGTTGCATTTCATGTTTATAGATGGTGCTACAAATAATGAAAAGAGTAGTGTGGGTGAAATGTAGATGCATAACAACTCTAGAAATGCAGCTTGGCAGCAAGCAGGTAGAAAATAAACATTGATGCTGACAGCTGGAGGACAGTAAATAGCAGTAAATGAAATGAGGTGGCACATAACAAATCTGGCATCATACTGCAGATAATTGAAAGAAATTGGACATTCCTGTAGAACTTTGTTTCAGCCCAATATAGAGGTGCATTAAAAAGAGCTAGAAACATTGGGCAGAATGCTGTGCAAATGGAAACTTAATGATGATGGACTTGGAAGTTCCACATTATAAATAAATAAAATTATTTTTAAAAAGACAACAAAATGGATATCTTCAGCTGTCGTGCCCCTGCTGAAAATAATGCATTTTCCACCAGCATTTCTACTGCTCAGTTAAAATGTACATGTCAACATTTGACCTTGAATGCTTCATGTTTCAGAAGCTCTGAAGAGCTCACCCATCCTATCCCTCCCTCTCAGCAGTACATTAAATACACCATTTTTAATCATGGCAAACCAATCTTCTAGGATATACTGAGTAGTGAATATTGAAAAATCATGAAGGGTTGTTGAAAAATGTCAATTTTGAACTATTTCTTTTTAAAGACAGTTTAATTGACTTTATGTAAATGGTTTGACAAATTCCTTCAAAACAGTCCTTTGAGCATACAGCTGGACAAAATCCATAGTTATTGGAGACAGTGGATTTCCTGTAAGATCTTTGCAAGAGCAGGGCAGGTTACATCTGTCTTTGGAGTTCTCCAGTCAAGTCATTTTCTGTCATTTCTCTGGAGAGCAGGAACTCTCCTGCACATGTCAGTCAGAAGAGGGTCATCCTCTCCCTCTCCCTCTCCCTCTCCCTCTCCTCCAGAAAAGTGGAGAAGAAAGTACATATTCACTGTTCTTATTCTTCTGTCTGTTCTGACTTCAGTTCATAATGAATAGGCTCTCCAGGCTCTTCATGGGCCACTTCATTCTCAGCTGAATATCTGAATTTTAAAGTAAACACTTATGAAAGCATAGTCCTTTTGCAGGAAGGGAATAATGGATTGTGAGATGAATTGTGAACTGCATTGGACCTACACCATGCATTGAAGAAGCAGTGGCAAATTTAATGTTTTTCCTAATTAACTGTAAATGTGGAAATGTAATACACAATTGTGTCATTTTGACCAGTCCCATGAGTTGTTCAGTATTTTGTACTGGATGTATGGAGTAGGACACATGTGTATGTCACCTCCCAGCAGGGCACCTGAGCAGCTTTCAGTGTATGTTGTGTTATTTCATGGCTGTCATAACACTCCAGTCCTTTCCTCTAAGAGGAGGCAGCAAATCAGGTGGAGTATCTTTGTAATTGATGTTGGTCCTATGACATATTTGTCAGGGAAATTGTGATCATCAAGGCAGGTGATTCTTAATTTCCTAAACAGGTCATTTCTCATACTTGGACCAGCCTCATGAGAAACTTTGTTCTTCCTTACAAATAATTTAATTTTTAGAGGGTGAGGAACAACTTCTACTGGCCATTACAGTAAAACTTGGATCTATTTAAGAGCTCATAAAATTTCAAATACTTCCTTAACTGAGCACACATTGTAACAGCATTTGAATGAATTAAACTTCTTTTATTTGTCCATTAAGACTTCATCATTCTTCCATGCCAGTTTCATGTAAAATCCATTAATTTTGTGGCTTGATTTTTGGATCTATAAATCTCTGTGAAATATCTGTTTTGTTTCTTTTCACGTGTGACACTGAAATTTGGAATTACCATGAATTTTAAGGCAACATCTCATCTGTCTCAGCTGACTTGGCACAGCCCACTCCCATGAAAATCCTGGGTTTGCAGACTGGTCAAATTTCCCAGATTTTCCCTTTGGTACTGAATGTGTGCTCAAATGTTTTTGAGATATTAGTTGTATAGTTAGTCCATCAGAGTAGATTAATGGCTCTGGATTTTATTCCTTCTCATTTGTTTCCTGTACTCCAAATTGATATGATTCTTTTTGTACATTTTCTCACATTTATAGATGCCAAATGAGGTAGGTGGTGCTGTACCAGGAATGATGTCAAACATGTGAAATACTCAAAATATCAGGGGACAGTTGGTCTCTCCAGATATTTTTTTTCCTGATAAGCCTGTAAACAAATGGCATCCTTATTCAACAGTGGGGAAATTTATCTCTTACAGAAGTAAAGTTATACAGCATTTAGGTTCTACATAGATCTCATTCAGGGTAGAAGATGAAAAATTTCCTCCATGTATCTTCTGAGGAAAGGTGAAGTTCACATTTCACCTCCACGTGTTGAATTCAATGTTAAATTTCCAACAATTTCAGTCTCCCAGATGGGCTTGAATTTCTGATCACCAGTAAGACGAGCACATTTTATGTCAGGAATAATACAGAAGGACAAGACCAGAACAGAAGATACACCTTAAATAAAATATGGCATGATATTTGCCTAACAAATAGGAATTTTCATTCTTTTTTTCCTCAGCATGATAGGTTGTTTATAAATTAACATTCATTTTTCAAGTAAAATATTATTTTCATATTCTTTTAAGTCTGTGCAAATGACACAGTACTTAAACAAACTGGACCTTTTTAGACTTCTTCTTGTTAAGCGTTTCTTTGTTCAAAAGTGTGAATTGATTCTCTATGTGCATAGAATTTGAAAAGAAAAAATTTATTAGAGAAAGTGAAAGCACAATACTGGGTCTGTTAAAAATTTTTCAAAGGAAATCCATAATTGAAAAGCCATAAGATCTCTCAACTTTGCTATAGCACTTGAGCATACTCAAAACTGTGGCATGGCTTGAAAATAAAGATGCAAACGAGAGTTTCTTTTTTAAAAAAGTTTTGGTTAAAAATGTATAACTGAAGTTTTAACAACAATGAAAGCTCATTTCTGGAACATAAAACCATTACTGGGATATTTAACTTTTTTTCTATTGTTCAGTGGAGTGTTGCTC
>PYHW01010784.1:3590615-3634432 GCA_013186435.1 Turdus rufiventris | reverse complement strand
TATTTTATTATTTTATTATTTTATTATTTTATTGCTGTTATTATATTTTTCTTTAATTTTCAGTGGTTTATTGCTAAAGCTTAGGAAAAAAACCACACATCTCAAAATGGAAATGACCAGTGCTTTTAGAACATATTCCTCATATTCATCTTTATTATCACAATTCTTCCAGACATATAATGGACATTTGAACTTTCTATTAACATGTAATTTGTAGCATTATTAAAAGAGCTCTTGGAAGATCAATAGTAGGAAATTAATCTTACTCATATGGTGCGGTGAAGTTCAAAAACTTCTTGCCTTTAAAGGATTCCTAAAATTATTCTTTTGATTAAATACCTATTTCGAGAGTGAACTTGAAGAAATTGAAATGGGACAAGGTGTTTGCTGTAGGATTGATTTGTGATAAGTATTTGTGGAGAGCAGAGCTGGTTGGGTTGGAGAGGACAATAAAGACCTGATGTTTGCTAGAACAGTTTCTTCTTGCTGGTGACTGAGATTCATGCTGGATTTATTCCATAGCCCTTGGTGCTAATGAGGAAATTGTAGATTCAGCCTATTAGCAATAATCCCAGTCACCAAGCCATGCCATGGCCAGTGCAGACCCTCCCCAGCAAAGAGCTCCTGCTCCACTCCCATGGGAGGGAAGGATTGGTGCTGAGCACCCCAGGCTACACAGCAAGCAGGGCTTTGGTGACCCAGTGGTAATCCAGCACTCTTTGGCTCACACTGCAAACTCAGTGTTGAAACCTGTTGCAAAGCAAACAACTTAATCTTTGAAACTTTCTCTGATACCCTGAGGCCAGTGCTTCAATATTCTGTCACTTTTCAAATCGGTCTTAGGTTTTCACAACTAAGACAGACTAAATGTCTTCCTTCACTTTGCAGGCAGTCCTTGGTATTTTTAAAATGTTCATTCAGTTCTTTGAGTTTTTCCCATTCTTCTTCACCTCCATATTGTGTTAAATTTCTAATTAGCACAGAAGTTATCCTCTGAACACAGTGGGAACTAAATGGAAATTTCCATTTCTTTCCTTGTTGGGGAACTATTTGCAAGATCCAAATTGTTTTGTATTCCTTTCTCAGATTTTATGAAGTGAATATATGTTCAGTGTAAATAGTAGAGTTCCAAGAGAAAGGAACTCCATGGAAATTTTGCAATGTGGTAACACCTTCACTCCTCATGCAACCATTCATGAACCTCTCTTTGAGAGCAGTAAATGAAACACCTCTAAATCAATGATTAGTAATTCACAGATTTTAAGATGTCATTATTTTGGTTTTTTTTTAGCAAACCCTTTCTGATGATTAGTAGAAGAAAAACTTGGCAAAACAGAATTAATCCCTGGTCCTCATTTGTATCAGTCCAAAGTGGACTGGTTCACTTTCAATCAGTGCTAAAAGAAATTATTCCATCTTCCAAAGAAATTATTCATCATGCAGCACTGAGTACCCTAGACAGCTTCAGCAGAATAATGGCCTGTGTTTTGTTTCCCTGTAGAAATAAGAGATGACTGATTTGTACAAGAGGGGTCCTCTGTGTGTCCCATGCTGCTTTTCAGCACTCCAAGGTTTGGGGTACAATGCATATTGTAAAAAGTGATGTGTCTGGCACTGACTTAGGTTTCAAAATGAGCTTTAATCTCCCCCAGGGAAAGGAAGCATTTGAGAGTTCCAAAAGCAGTTGTTTCTATTAAAGTGAGATCTGTGAATGGCTCAGGGCTGTGAGCTCTGTGTGGATTTTGAGGTCCTGTTTTCACTGTAATATTGTATTATATTCTTTTGATTCTTAAGTAAGCCATAGTCCTGCATTTTAAGACAGGTTTGTCATAAACGAAAATAAACTTTTTTTTGGTGATAATCCTAACAATATATTAGTGTAAATTGAAATTAAGAAGTGAAAAAGCCTACTGTTCCCCTTCTTCCTCTCCATACCCAGAGAGAGGAGGGAGAAGATGCAGGGATCCCAGGGACATCAGAGATGCCTGGTTCCTCTGAAATGGCTTTTTCCTGGCGATTTTTGTGACAGATTTCCATGGTGCAAGGGAACAGCTAGGAGCCACCAGTAATCTATAGGCAGCATTGACACAGGTAATGTGGAGGAAGTTTTTTGTCACTGCTTAGGAGAAGAGTTTTTATTTATGGGACAGGTCATGGTCTCTCTGATTCCTCACATGCAAATTGGGATGAAAACTGGAAGGGGGAAAAAATGTTGTTTGCCGTCGTATGGATATTTTATTATTGGATTACTGTTAATTTTCACATTTTTGCTAAGGATGCACTATTTACTTTTTCTTGAGAGGCCTTTTTCTTCCTGAATAAAGGCTTCTCTAATGAGCTAGGTTTTGCAGTGTGTAAGGGTAACATTCTTCACTAAATGAATGGAACTCCGATTCAGGATTGGTGAAATTGCCAAACTTTGCAGGCAGTTAACTCAAAGTTTCAAGATCTTTGATCAGAACAGAACATGTTGAGCTTTCAGTTGTGTTAATTGAAATAATCTGACTCCAAAATCCATGTATTTTGCAGGTGAAATGATAAACCAGATCACCTCATTGCTTAAGCCACTTGCTCTATCTAAAGGTCTTACCCATTTTCAGTGTAAGCAGGTCCTTCATAATTTAAACAACACCTTAACTTACTAGTGAATATACAAAAGTACATTTTAAAACCATTTATAGAAGAGTTAACATTCTGTGAATCAGTTCAAATTATATCAGAGCTAAAAAATTTAGTGATGCAATTTCTTAAAAATCTAATGCTTTGCACCTAGTTCTGGCTTACTGCTTCCTCAGAAAAGGTAGAGGAACATGTCTTTAAATTCTTATTAATTGTCTATTTCTTGAGATTTCTATATCTTTCTCTTTAATCCCTTAGCAATTAGATTTGCACTTAGTCTGCTCTCTGAATAAACTTCCATGTAGTGAAGTAAGAAGGAAGAGTTTTCAGCTACATGAAATGAAGAATCCTCCTGGGTTTATTCTGACCTTTCTCAGGTCTTACCTGCATGCATTTATTCCAAACTTCCTCAACAGTTCCTTTCAACTGTATCCACCACCTCGCAAAAATTTGATCCCTGGGTTTAATTCCAACAAATTTTAGTGTTTTCATGTAGCTTTCCTTTGGAGAGAAACATATTTTTTTAAGCTTATTTTGGGAGGTTGTTGCACTTATGAAGAAACTAAATTGGAGGATGTTTAATTACTGCAGCACTGTACCTTTTCTCCACACCATTTTGAGCTAAGTCTGGAGCCTTAACCAGAAACTTTTCTTCCTGTGACTCTATTTGGCTGTTTCTTGAACACATATAAAATGCAAGTCTAAAATTTCAGTATCAGCATCTTCCTCTAGTTCACTTAACCTAATTACCCTAATAATGGGATAACAGATATTTCATTATAAATATTTTCAGTCTCTGTAGGCTTTATAATTTCTTCTACTATGTCATGTTTGCTGTCCTCCTTGGGAAAGGAGCAATATGCCTCCAGACATATATTCTTTTCTCAAACTGAAACTTTAATCCATCAAAATTCCAGGTTATGTGTAAACATTTAGTTAATCTAATCTGAAGCATTCATATAATACTTCTCACCAGCACATCATTACCCTATCTGTACTATGCTGTTATAGTCTTATGTGTTTGTTTTTCATGAGGTTTATTTCTAAAGGCTCCATCACAATGAAATCTACTTAGAAAACCAAACACAAACAAGCAAACAAACCAGGAAAAAAACTCATCTTTAATTACTGTTTTGGAAGGAATCTGCAAGTTTTTTTTTCTTTTTTGCTGTGATTAATTGATGAATCAGTGCTATGGATTTAACTGAAGTGTTTATTAACCAGTTTGTAAACTGTGAATAATTTTAGTTGCCCTTCTACAACCTGAGTCTAATCAGAACAAATCCCCCTGTTTTGATCCATAGGAATTAACTACAACTCTCATGGCTTTTCCTGTGAAAGTGTATTGGACATGACACATCAAATAATCACAATTTCTAAAGAAGAAAAATATATTTATATGATCCTTGGGCTAGAAAAACAACAACAGTCAACATTCTGATTATGGCCAACTTGTGAAATCTTTCACCTGCTGCTGTAATTCATATGCAGCTATACTTGTAATTCTCTCTCTGTAGCAGAAAGAGCATTCTCACAATGTTAATATGTATCTGGGAAACTAAGAATTTGTTCAAAATAAAGCTGCAAGAACTTTAAAAACTTACCTGCCAAGGAAAGCATCTCTGCTTTTAGAAACAGCTATACCCCCATGTTCTGAGCTCAAATTGCTGGAAAGAACTAAAGTTAGCAGAGAAAGCTGACAGAAAAAGAAATTACATTTTAAATTTCACTTAAAATAAATGTATTTTTTTTCCTTGACTAGCCCTAGTCTCAGATAAAAAAAATAATTACTTCTACTGGCAAGTCCATAGATAATAACAGTGCTGAGACTTCCTTTCCAGCAAAAGCAAGCTGCTAGTTTCTGTACACACTTGGCTGGAGGGATGTTTCCCATTCAAGGTGGACTCTCCAGAGAGCAGCTTGCTACTATTTGGTTTTAAACTTATCAGGTCATTAATGTATTAAAAAAAAAACAGAGCTGAAAAATGAGCTTACAAGCTCTCTCTGCTCCCTGGGAGTGCAGAATGTGACAGCAGCAGCCCTCGTTAGCCAGGGATGAGCTGCTGAGCCTGCCCAGGATGTGGGCACTGCTGCAGGGACTGGCTGAGAACACCCAGGGCTCCTCAGCAGCCCTGCAGCAGGGTTTGGGGCTCCCTGACCTCACCTGGGGCGAGCAATGGCAAACCAGTTGGAGGAATTTGGGCTGAGGTTGCCACTGGGATATCTCACTTTTAGGTGAGTCCATGCAATTTCAGAGCTTTGAGAACTCCTCTGCTGGAGTGATCTCCAGGGCTTTTTAGCTCCACTTGTGTCCTTTAATTGGTGCACTGACACAAGTCTTCAAAAATTTGACAGTACTGTGGAAGTCACCAGACAGAAAGCTTTAAGTGTTCCCTTACATTTTTGAACTGTCTGAGATTCAACATAAGAAGCATTTAATCCCATATTATTTATGAGAGAAGTGCTCTGAGGTACAGTGAGATATCTTGTTAGGTCAGAAATAATTTATGGGCTCTGGAAGGGGCCTTTTTTCTAGTAAAAAGGCAAGAGAATTGGGTGGCTGAACGAATTTTTACACAAAAGTCTTTTGAGGACCTAACCCTTTGTGGTTAGCTTAAGAAAGAATCAAAGGGGACAAGGGAACAAAACTAGTCTCAGTTCATATGAATTTCAGAACTAGTTTATGTTAAAGGTCAGCTTTCATTTGGAATAAAATAATTTAATTTAGATTTTACATATTTGCTTTTCCTGTGATCTTTTTGGGGTGTCTGCACAGATTTCTCCCCGTGCCTGTGCTTGGCCAGAGCTAGTTGAGGCAATCAGGGCAGGTAATGCAGCTCAACAGAAATGGAGCTCTCCTGTAAGAGGAAGCAGTGATAAAAGCAGTTTTGATATCCCTAATGGATTGGACTGTAAATTGCATCATAACCAGCAAAACCATCCTTTGAGAAGAGACTCAGTAACTGTGTCAAGGTATCTCATTCCCTTTAATTAGTCAGACCACCCAGTTTCTCAAAAGATCAAATGAAAAACAAATAATAATTTTAGATTTGAAATGCTCCAGATGAGGATTGTATTTTGTTTATAGCCTTCCTCTAGTCTCTCACTGGGCTTCATCTGAAATTTGTGACATACACAAAAATTAAGTTTTAAGCCACTATAAAAATAGATCCTAATCACCCTGGGGCTTGAACTGAAAGCTGATGACATGGTTTGTATTTCTCTGTCATTATTATCAGGCTTGTTTAAAAAGAGCATGAGAGAAAGATTTTTCTTTCTAAGTGCGTACATATTTACTGTGTTAGCCGGAAAACAGTCAGCACACATCTATGCAACACAAATTTTCTTTCCATAAAATCATGTTTCTACGTGTAGCTGAGCACGGTATTTCTTTAAAGTGTGTATTGTACATTTGTGAAAACATTTGTTTCAATTCCTTTTTCATTTACAATTCAAAGCAAAGTAAACTGCAACATCAAATTTACCTTGTTTCAAAATGATATTGTTCCTTTATTTTAAAAATCATTATCATGCTGTGTGGCCATGTTACTGATCTTTAATTATATCTTTGAGGATTGAGAGTTTTGAGTAATATTGTAAGTAAAGATACAATTCATAATCTATTTCTCAGATCTGTATTGTGTGTGCTTGCTATAAATCATGATTACACCCCCTTACAGGAAACTGAGTCATATCAGGATATTTTTGATTGACTGAGAGCAGTTTCTATTGATTTTTGCCACTATAAATTACAATATTTACATTAATTACTTCCAAACATTTGGGACAAGCTATAACTGAAATACACGACTAGTAAAACCAAGGTGCTGATATGTAATTTATATTTGGGTCTTATTTTCTTAAGGGAAACAAATTGGCACAAGACTGCTCCTGCAGTATATAAATGGACTCTGCATTTCTGCCATCTCTACAAATTCTAAATCTTTATAGTGGTATTTAAAAATTTCCATAGCTTCTTTAGCATCCTGTTCTTTTCACACCTGAAGTACAAGGACACTTAACAGTGTTTTAAGCTTCATATCTGGTGGATAATGGTCCATCAGGCTGAGGCCTTTGTTCAAAGTACTACAGACACTACAGCAAATAATTGCTACTTAAAGGAGAGGTTTTCTTGGCTTTGGCTTCAGTTTTGACTTTTTTTTTTTTTTNTTTAACAGCGAAGACATCCATGTTATCAATTCAAAGTCCATTCACCTTGGGCAATTCCAGATACAGACATATATGTAGTTTGTCTTAAGGAAATAAATCAGTATTGGTCTCTTCTCAATCATCATGTATGGTATATTTAGTAGGATTTTTCAAAAGAAAACAAACAAATTAGAAAATATTTATACAGATACAGAAAAGATGCTAAAGCTCTTAACTTAGAGTATGTACGTGGCCTTGCTTTTCTTTTTATGTCTTTTTTCTGGATTAAAAATTGTTCACCATTAGACCACTTCCAAATAAGTTTAAATTAGAGATTTTTTTTTCCTGTTTTATCAAAGTTGTCTTCCACTTTTTGTTCTCCTGATCGTGGTACTGTCCTTCTGGAGACATTTTGACCATATAATTAAATTTTTTCTCAAGACTTTACTGGAATCAATTCTTATAATGAACTTACAAAGCCTGGCTACACCATGGTACCCACTGGACAAGATAATGACACAGGGACTTTTTGTGTTCAACTGGGCAGAATTGTTGATGACACAAAAAAAACCATACACTGACAACTTTTGCTTTTAGCTGAAGAAGATAGGTTTTCCAGGTAGAGTAATAAAATATTAAATTAAATGTAGGCTGCTAGTGACAGCCTAGATGTAGGGTGTATTGACTCAAGAAACTGCATAACCATGAAACCAAAATCCTAGAAACTACTGTATTAAACCTGAAGCATAATAAGATCCAGCATTTTGATGTGAGCTGGTTTGGACAGCTATTCATTATTCATTGTAACCTACACTCCTAACTACAACTTGTGCCTCTAAGTATGGAGAAACTTCACATAAACAAATAGATTTTTAACAATCTTGTTCACAGCTCAAGAAACTTGCACAATGCAAGTGCCAAAGCAAGGGATGGAGAGCTCAGTGAGCTGTCAGCCATCCTCATTCTCAATTCTGCAAAAGGAAGCAGCAGGGTTGAGAGGTCCAAGGTTAAGTGTATGGTGGGCTAAGTGATGAAAGAAAACGATGTTGCATTCTTACTCTGGGATTTCTTAATTACGTATCTTGATCCTGCAATATTCATTTCAGTTGTACATTCTTGAGCAAGTTCTGAATTCCTTGGGATTTTTCTAAATCATGAGTGATGCTTCCTTCCTGCTGCAAATTCATTCGCAGAGACTATTTTGCAATATTTACTCAGTTGATTATTCAAAGGAGAAAATATTCTTCTCTTAGCATAGAACAATGCCATGCCATGGTCTAATTCAGTGATATCATTAAAAGCCATTTGCAAAGCTGATGGTGTCAAAATGCTCTGGTGTTGTTAATTGGATGTAACAAATGGGAATTGTTCAAGAGTATTTTTCTCAAGCTGGGGAAGAAGGTATGAATTAGATATGTGCAAAGTGACAAAATTCACAGTTAGTGCATCCTGAGATGCTTTATGCCACTTGTGCCTTTTCAATATTCAAAATGTTCTTTTCCATATGGGTTTCTATGATGTGCTGTTGGCATCTTTGTCTGTGCGATGTCCAGAAAGCTGTAAGGCTTTACACTCCTTTCACCTCCTCTTCAGCAGGAAGTGTGGGGACTCTCAAACCTTAAGGCATTAAAGAAGCTGTTCCAATGATACTGGGCTTTATTACTTGGCACTTTCTTCAGGTGAGGCAAAACAAAAATAGGGACAGTGTTTGAGGAAGGAAAGTAAAAAAGATGCAGCACACTGAGGTTCTGCAGAAATTTACCCCATGGTCCAGGCTCTGTTGCTGAAGAAGCAGAGGCCTTCTTCCTCTTGGAGTTTTGGTGAATCTTTGACATGTCAAAAAAGAATATCAAAAAGAAAGAAAGAGTGCTTGACTGTAAATCAAGAGCTGAAAAAAAATAGTGAAAAATGCTGTCTTTAATCCTGCATGTTGCTCAGGAAATAAGGAGAAATTATATAATTTTTCATAACCTGGAACCTCCTTGATGCAAGTGCTTTTTTTATTGATACATTCTCCAAGGATGATAAAGGTTTTGATTTTGGCTTGTGGTCTCAGCCTGCTAAGGAGAATGAGCATCATGCTCAGGGCCAGTAGTGAGTAATTGGTGTCACAAGTGGTTCAAGGAAAGAAATGAACACAGAGGTTGTCAGAAAATATTTCAGTTGCACTTTGCAAATGCGACAATGCATTAAAATTAAAGAAGTGAAGTTATTTCAGTGGCAACCTAAAGCAATGAATATTTGTAATTGAATACCCTGGAAGTGTGCAAGAGTTCTTGTTTTCATATTAGTTGCCTTTCCCTATGCCCACCTACATGTTAACATAATAGTGCCATCATGTCTTTCTGCATTCACAAGAACAATTCCTCTACTATTCATTATTTTATGTCAGTCTCTTCATGCAGTTTAAAACAATGAACCATTGTATAGCAACCTAAAAAAGCCATGTACACACATACATATGCAATCTTTCAGACTGGTTTTTAGTGGCTTAACTCATAAGATCCAACCCAAAGCCTAAATGTGTAAATGTGCCAGTGCTTCATCTCAGTAGCTGTTTTGCTCATTATGTCGCCTCTTGTTAATACACTGATCCAGAGGCCTGGAAATTAAGTAGCTGTTCAGTGTTATGCTTCATCAATATTTTGTGTGTTATATGAATTATCTCAGTGATTATGCAGCCTCAGAGATTAGGGTCATGCAGTCTTAATGAATTAATGATAAACCCATGTGAAAATGGCCAGAGTTTACTATTGCTCAGTAACAGCAGACTAGGAAAGGAATGAATTTCTTATTTAAAGACAATTGTCAATAGGTTCTGTGCATCATTAGACCAAGTTCTACACTCTCCCAGACTAAGTTGTGTCTCTTCTGACAGAAAGCAGAAAAATGTGTCTGGCTTGAATTTTTACACATTTCTGCCCTTTTAAATTAAATGGCTTAAAACTCCTTGTGATGACAAGTGCTAACTTCCTTCAGCTTTGCACTGTATTGCGTCATCTAGAGAAAACTGGAAACAATTTTGTCCAAGGGAAAGTCAGTGAGAAGTGACAAGTTGTACTGGCCTGCAGGAAATCATCATGTTAACTCCCTGGTGGAGAAACTATTGTGTGCCACTGTATTATATGTAGTGAGTTCAGACTGGAGGGAACAGGGCTTGTTAAATGTGTTTTAATTTGCCAAGCATAATTGCAGCATTCAATTTTGTCTATGACTGGTAAAGACATTAAATTTAGAAGTGACTGTTTATTCAGTTCACAGTTTTAAACAAATTCAATGAAGAGAAAGATCAAAGGATAAATTACTAATATTTACTCAAAACAAATAACAAAATAATAAGATAATAGGATCCATGCAATAGGGTACTGAAAAAATGAAAGGAATTAGCTGTTTCATGTTCAATTTCATATGAATATTTGTGACCTAACGTACTTTATATATAGCAATTGAGGTGCTTCATAGTATTTAATGACGTTATTTCATTAGTTGGAAACATTGCTTCTAAATAGATATAGATAGGTATGTATAGATATATAGATGAACCTGTAAACCTTCTTTGCAGAGCAGAGATAATCCTGTGGATGAGATGCTTAGCTAAATCAGGAAAGTTTCCTCTTCTGCCTTGATTTTTATGTTGCCCAACAATATCTGAATATCCCAATTACTGTAACTATAAAATGGAAGCATCAGTTCATATTTTCTTTGCTTTGTCTGCTTGGATTTTAGTAAACTTTGACATAATAAAAGCCATTCCTTATTTCGTCAGGGATGCCTACAAGTAATCATGAGCTCAGTTACTGAAATGTTTCTGCTGTGTAATAATCATAACCCAAGATAATATCAATATTTAAAATCTCTCCAGTGTCTGTGTTCATGATGTAAAAGTGCCGCACTGCCACACTTTTCTTTGTTGTTGTAAGGAATTTTCCTTGTCAGGATTTGCTAAACATTCAGCAACACTCAATGCTAATGTCTGTGCTTCCTGTAAAGATGGCACCACTGAAGCTCCCAAGGCACCACTGATTTTAACTGGCTTGTAAATAATTCCAAATTGGTTTAACAACAGGGAAGTGAAAAATTATGAAATACACAGCTAGCACTGAGTGCATAGTTCTTAGATTAGAAAAGAATTTATGAAATTAATCTGAAGGAGAGTTCTGGCCCAGTTGGAAGTTACCCTTCAGGTGACAGAGGAACTCTCCTCACCCAGACATGTTCTTTCTTGATGCACCACACATCATGCAACTGAATAGGAAGGCAAAAAGTTTATACCTGAGTGTCTTGCAGACGTTTGTGGGGACAGGCTGCTAAGCCGCTCCCAGGAAAGGAAATCAGATCTAGAAATACTGAAAAAGTAGAAAAGCTACCTTGTAGACATTCAAGATTTCTTAATTTAATTTTTTTTTTTTGTTGGCAATTTCTTACCGTTGAGGACACATCTAAGGAATTACTTTAACCTTAGAGACTTCAGTCCAGTAGGTTTTGCTTCCTATTTCCTACAGTTTTATCCAATTAAACATTATTTTTAATACATCAAATGTTAAGAAGCAATGACATCAATATGACTTGCATTTTTATGCATTTTATAGTAGCTCTATCATTCAAATGGATGGCTTTAATGCCTTATTTCCACACAGATTTCCTGATTTACATGTGGACTGGAAGTACTGTGGTAATTTTAAAAAGACTTTCCGTGGAAAAATTTGTCTAATTTACAGCGTCAAAGGGAAGTACCAAATCCTTTAACTGTGTTTGATCACAAAGAAATGAGCTGCATCTGCAAAAAGAATGCTTTCAACATTTCTAATTAAGTAGCTCAGGAGAAAATATGCAGCCATTTTGTTAGTACCACACTTCTTACATAAATGGCACTTGAGATCAGCTGCACACTTAGTCACACGAGTCTGTGAATAATTCATCACAGGAGACGCATCACCCTCGTCAGAGAGAAAAGCTTTGCAGTGTAAGTAATGTTATCTGTGGTTGCTTTCTTTCCCAAGCCTCAGGGAAGAGGTGAGCCACTGAAAAATACTGATGTGCCACAAGGAAGGTTCTGGAATTTGCAAGAAAAACCACGGATTTGGTGTGCAAACAAGACTGCTACTGAGCAGTTGTACCTCTGGAGGTGTAACGTCACTTATTTGCTTAATCTAGAGCTTTTGAAGATCTATGTTTATTTTTTCCAAAATTTGTAACATATATCTTTATCAACTATTTCTTCTGCGCACGGGGAAATGTTGTTCAGTCCACAGTTAGTCAAATTGACATTGAGGCTGTCTATTAATTTTGTTTTAATTGATATATCATTGAAAGTTTGTGAATGAAACCTTCAAGATCAATATTTATAATACAATAGATTAAAAAAATATTGTCTGGAAGAAAATATACTTCGTTTTGAAATGTGACAGCAGTAATAAGTGATAAAAACTGTTGTGCTGATTGTGGGAAATTAAAATTACAGTGATATTAAATAAGCATGAAAAGTTGGCATCTACTGGCATGGTGCTCCAACACCACTCTAATTTTTCATGGAACTGTACTTTGAATATCACATTCAAAAAGCCAGAAATTTTAAAAGATATTTAGACACATTCTTGGATGAAAATGGAGTGTGACAGAAATGGCCTCGCGGTGTGCCTGCTCCTTACAGGTACTGTTGCTAAAATGTTTGGTGTCATGGAGGACTAACAGGGCTAGTGCAGTCTGGATTTACTGTGACTACTGCCAAGAAAATATTTTGAAGGAGTGGGACAAATTTATCAAACTACAGAAGTGTAATAATAATAAGAACAATTTCAGCTTTTGAAGACAAGCATGACCTAGCATGTACAAAATCAGCTGGTGTAAGAAAAGCTCCAAGAGCAAACAAATGAAAACGAGCAGTTTCTGGCAATGAATATCCATAGGCACAGTCTGGTGAGAAGAGGACCTTGATCTTAGAATAAGAGCTCCTCCACAGAATTTGACCCATTTTTAACATACAGGCTTTTTTAAATGTCACTTTATTTTCGGGCCTTTTAGAATTAGGGCATCATGAATCCTCTTAAATATTATTTACAAATTAGTGTGAACTGGGATGATTTCCCATTGTATTTCTTATCTCTATCCAGGTGACTCTAACAAATTATGATTTCAGGATTTATTGAAGCTTTAATATTTTAGTTCAACTATTTGAACTAAAGAAGAACATTGAACATTGAAGGTCTGTATCAAGTCAACATTACTTTTTTCTTGTGTGGGTGGGGATTGGTCTCACAAAAAATAATGCAAGTCGGGGAAGAATAGTTTGGCCTCTAGAAACCTTCATCAGAGTGCTCTAGAATAATCTATAGACCTTAAATTAGTTGGCCCTTATAGCAGGTTGTGCTATAGTTGTGGCAAGTTGTACTCTTCACCTTCAATAAGTAGATTTTTCCCAAATCATTCCCCAACTGGCTCTAATGAAAGTGAAATTTCCAGGGCTTTATGTGTGTGGGCAGAACTAAGCTGCACCTGGGTTGAGAGAAGCATGAAAGAAAATGCGGATGACAAAATGCAAATTGCATTTGTGCTGTTTTCTAGTCTGCTTCCTCAGTCATCTGAGGTCTGCAGATAAAACTGCATTTCAGTACATTAAGTTTTTATGCTTAGCTCACATAGTTTGTAGTGTTTCATTTCAAGAGAAGTAAATGCAACTCTTCAAAGGCTCTTTAGGGACCTCTTTGATGTGTGTCATTCACATCCTGTTTGGACTGTGGCTGGTACAATTGCTGAGATTTTACAGAAGTTTGGAAACCCAGAGTTTGGAAGCAGCCAAAATCTCACAGGGTCATCAAAGTTATAGTGGCCAGTTCTGAGTACTTTTCTTAGAGTTTCTAGTTGGTATCTCTGCTCAGGTGACTTGAAATAAATGATTGTATAAAATCACATAGACCAGACACATGAAAATGTTTAAATTTTAGTCATCACACTTCAAAATCATCTGGATAGCCAATGGGAAGTAAATAATGAGGGAAGTTTCCCCAGATTTCCCTCTGGTACATGAAGAGGGAAGAGAGAAATAAGGGACAGCAGAAAGTGAATTATACATAAAACACTTGCAGAGGGATCAAAGAGAGAAAAGAGGAAATGGTGAAAAACAGGGAGAACAGTTTTACCCTTTGCTGCTTATCTCTGTAGAGGTGTTCAAGGTTTCCATAGAAACTTGAACATAGCCTGAATTTGGGGGAAAATAGAATTTCTTCCATTTCTCTTTAACTGCTATAAATGCCATAGACAAATTGATGTGGGGTTTCTGTTTTGCATAACTTGGCCAGCTACTTCCACTAAAAACAATTACTGGAGCAAATTAATCTTTTGAGCCTCATGGTGAAATTAGGGATACAGGTTATTTTTACATGTTGCTGGAACAATTTTGGACATAAAGCAAGCTCAGTGGCACTAGGAGGCAAAATGGAGTTTTTTTTCAGCAGGTGATGCAGTTACATTGTATTGGTTAAAGAGATTTCTTGAAATATATATCTACAATTTATAGTCTGTGCAAAAGAATGATACTTTAAAAGAATCCTCCTCTCTTTTTGTCCTTCTGCAATGTGTAATGTTAGCTTTTGTTTAAAAAGAATGTGCGTATATTGTGGTACTTTGCAGTCAATGACTAATACCTAGAAATAGATTAAAATTAATTAAAAATAGGCTGCTATGTAAAATGATATAAATAGCAAATGTGTTGTTTATAGCTGGTGTATAGTTTTTGGTTTTTTTTCTTTTTTTGTTGTTTTTTTTGAAGATGGTTCCATGTATCGGTAATTAGTTCAGATATTTTTAACTTAAAGAAGCTGACATTTACTTTGGCAATATCACCTCTTGGTAAAGTCAAGGTAAGAAAGGTTTTTTTTTAATTAAATTCAGGAGTATGGGCTAACTTTAGAAGCCTACCTGACTTCCATAAGAATGTTTGTCAGCAATTAAAGGTGTTCATTGTGGATGGACACTTTGCTCAGCTTTAATCTGCAAAACAGCTCCTGCAGAAGTGTGTCAGTTAAAGAGTACCTTCTCCATCTGATTTTAGAGAGTGTGCTTGTGTGTGTCTACAGTAAAATATGGACCTGAGTGTGTCTCAGGGGGAAGGCAGATATTCCTTCATGTTAGAGAGCAGGAAAGTACAGCTAGAGAGGGGGATAGGGACACTGCAGGGCTAGGAAGGTGGGAATGACACTCCCAATCTTTGTTCAAGGACTTTATACCACTTTTGCAGTAATTAGACATAGAAATTGGTGCAAAAAAGAAATTGTCAAGGAGCAGACTATGGGATTCCCTGTTCTGAAATGAGAGACAGGAAATGAGGTGTTGGAACTCTGAAGCCTGGGAGTTTTGAGCTTTCTGTGCTTTCTGACCCTGACCTCCAGGGGAACACTGCTTTTGACTTGAGGCCTTGGAGAAGGCTTCCAAATTTGAGTGATGGAGTTAAAATCACTGGTGTGGAGTTGGAATAGAAATGTATAATTTCACATGGTAAAGGGTTTGGAATTCAGGGTTTTTAGAATATAGGAACAGGTGTGGGACAAGATGGAAGTTCTTGGGTGTTGTCTCTTTCTGTCTTCTTATTCATGATTTCAGGCAGTAGTTTTTGGTTGGATAGTTAGTGCTACAGTGTGGTTCAAAGAGGTTTGGTTATTGGGTCAAAAGGATAAGTAATATAAGTTTTAGCTCTTTATTAGACTATTTAGCTTTAAAAAAACTTCTAACTAGCTAGATTTGTCTCTATTTTGCTCGCTTTTAGCCGGTAACTAGAAGTGTTGCAGAACTCTCTGTACTTTAGACAAGATTTAATAAACAACCAAATCTGAACGTGAGAAAATTCGTCTCCTTCGTGATTTTAATCCTAACTCTAAGTAAAGACAAAAGAAAATGAAGTGAAGGCACTGATTAAGTAAAACAGCTAACCCATTAACAATGAGGGGCATCATTGGGTACAGGCACACATGTAATGTGTGTGGCTGTTGGGGTAGGAAGAGCAGGGCTGCTGCCAGGGCTGGCAGCTTGGCAGCTCCCCTAAAGCCCAGCCTTGGGCTTTAATCCATTTGAGGTCCAGATTTTTAGAACTCCAGATTTTGGTAATTCAGTTCTCTGTAGTTAGGGCAGATTGAAAATTTCAGCAGCAATTTTGTTGTTGGTTTTCCCCATTATTTTTTATTTCACTTTTAAAAACCCAAAAAACCTCCTGTCTACACTAAAAATTAAATAGACGCTATTGATTCCATATGTATAATATTGTTCATAAGGAATAAATTTGTACTTAGAAGTACATTCTTTGAAAAATTTATCTGTTGAAAATAACATATTAGTGGTAAAATGTTGAATGAAAAGAGAGGTTTCTTGAGATTATGCCTAAAATGTCAACAATATTCCTATTATTAATATTTAATATGCAGGATTTATACCTAATAATTTACTTTCATTGTGATGATTAGCTACAAAAATTTCTTTTACCGATTTAGGATGTCTCCTATTCTTCTTCTATTATAAGCATTTTTTATGCTTTTTCAATTTTTCTTCTTTATGAATATTTTCAAAATGAAAATAAATAGTTCACAGTACGCATATTTTGGTAACATTAATCTTGTAGCTGATACAAGTATTCTGATTTTAATTCTTTGCTGTGTCAGTGGAATTATTGCAATGATGGTTTAGTCTGTGCTATTGGTCAGGCATCTCCAAAGTCTGTAAAGAGGTTCTCTGATTTCCATGCAATGTGAACCAAGGTTAGTACCTCACAGTCACACTGAAAGAATTAATGTGCAATATTTCATACCGTGTTGTTTCCTGAGTAATATTGGCAGAAAACCTCTGGCTCCAGCAGGCTGGAAGCTTGAATGCTAAATTAAGGACATTGTTCTCATTAAAATTATTTTAATTATACCTTTTATTAACAATATAATGAATACATATAAATTAAAATAATAAATTAGTGTTTAGTGCTGCACTCAACAGGAAGGGAGCTGCCAGATTCTAGTGAATACAGCTTGTTGAATTACTGGAAAGTATAAAACACTGTGGGGATGAGGGATGAGGGCTGCCCTTTACCTGCCCTCAAATAGGATATCTCAGAGCATCCACAAAATTACCTCAGTGCAAAAGGTCTGCCTGACTCCTGACACTCTCCAATGTGATAATGGTATTTGCTTAGGTTGTTCATAGGAGAAACCTTTTAAATATAAGTGGATAACAAATAATAAAAAAGCATAAATTACAATTAATTGAGTTTTTTTCAAATGTCAACAACAATAAAAAAACATTTTAGGAGCAGTTAATAAGGAACACCTTAACTTAAAAAGGTCTAATATTGAAGTTCTCCTTTATATGGTTGTACCTGTGGTGGATATTCCACACTTACACTGTCAATATCTTGAAGATCCGAAATGCACAGTTAAAATATTCTCTTAATATGCATTGATTTAAAATATAAAAGCATAGATGCATACAAGAAGGATTTCTAGGAGATCTGTTTCATGTTTTATTAAAACACTCTTCCGTATGCTTCTCATTACCCAAGAACTTGACTCCTGTTCACTCTGCACATTTCTAAAAGACATTAATTTTATCTGAGAGTTCACTTATTTAACCCATCCCTATACATATCTCCCTGTACATAGTAAAAGAACTGTAATCTGAGATTATATCACATGCTAAAATCCATAGACAGGAAATCCTTCCTCGGTAGTGAATGAGATTAACAAACACAATAACCTGGATATGATGTGGGATTAGCAGGGCAATCTATTTTTAAGCATTAGAGCTCTGCTATCATTCCATTCCTTGAAAACACAGCATAAATTGCTTTTTATTCTGGAACGGTCTAAGCCTTGAGAAATTTAAAAAAAAAAAAAAAAAAAAGGAGAAGGAAGAAATAAATCCTTTTTCTTTGGTCTACAGCTAATTTGAACTCTTGAAGTTTCCATGAATACTGTTTCCTTAATAAAGAACTGATTGATTGGTTCTAACATCCTTCAGAGACTTAGGACCTTGTTTTATAGACCTTTGCTAGTGAATTTATTCTCTGGTTTAAATCTAAAAAGTCCAGCTGTTTCCAGTACGGAATTCTTAATGACTGAAATATTGGATTTATTTAGTAATGATAAATAGGACAGCATTTGTAGCATTAGGGGAAAATTAATTTACCAATCTATAGTAGTAGGCCTGAATCCCACAATTCAAATTCATGGAGACCATTTATGTGAAAGTCAATGCCAGCATTTTACATCATTAAAATGAACAATATGATCCATGGAATGCCAATATAACAGCTCTCCAGGACCTGAAAAATTTACTAAGAGACTTACCATTTACTCTGTTGTTGAAAATCCTTGGAAAACACCTCCATAAAATTCCAGATATTTTTGTTTTATGGTGGGGACACAGATGTGTGGGTTCGGTCTGGTGTTTCTGTTAAGTTACTTAGTAGTAAATAAACTGGATTTTATACTAATAACTTAAACTAGGCCAAGATTTTTCATTTATTATGACATTAGTAACAGATGTCACTTGATATCATTCTTATTATCCACAATGTGTTAGGAAATAAACAATACACTGTGAATTTTTCATTGTAATAAGATTGTTGTGTATATCTAAAGAAATATATTCTTGTATGAATTCATTATGGTTACAGGATACTCTGGAGGATGATATTAGACAAACAGAAATTATTTAAGTGAAGTCCTTGAAGGCAGTGACACAATTTCCTTAGTTTTATAAGCACTGGTTTCAGTGAGCTTTCATTTTTTACCAATTTCTAGATCTTTTGAGAGAGCTTTTCTCCTTGGAACTACGATCAGGGGAATGTGATCAGCATCATCTCCCACCACTTGTGATTTTGTTATCAAAGGAAGAGTTGAAGACTCAAGGCAAGAATACATCCATGCACATTTCACGTATAAATACATCCATCCTGCTACTAAAACAGTGTCTCTCCTAGAGGAGGTCTGAGTATCTACCTTTATTATCACTGTTACTGTTATACAAGGAAAAATACCTGTTAATTGTTGCCACTTTTGAAGTGGAATAGCATCTCTAGGCAAATATTCTGTGGCACACATCGTATGCAGGCAGCTGCACTGAAGCATGGCCATGCACATCTCTTAGCTCAGGAGCTTCTGAGTGTGTATTATTTACAGCTGCACCGAACTGAAAAATCATGCAGTTAAAAGATCAGGTATTTATTAGCATACTGCAATTGCTGATATTTTGTTGTGATTTCTTTCTCCATTGATGATAATTTCATATTGAGAATTTTGCTGTCCCTTTCTAGCCCCTCTTCTTTCTCCCAAATCAAAAATCAACAAAGCATGCTATAATAAAATTGTCAAAGCAAAATTGTCAAAGCATCTATTACATGCATTTCTGATTAAAAAAAACAAACAAACAAAAAAAACCCAATCATTTTTTCCTTGGAGAAGCAGAAGTATGTCTCAATTATATATCAAAGGACTATGTTTATCAAAAAATACTTTCATAGTCTAGGATTTGTGCTTTATATCAATAGATAATGACTAAGTCTGAGGCAAGGTTATGCGTGTAATGCTGTCCACATAAAACTGGAATTCATCAGGTTGAAGCTTTAAAAATTTGACATAGTTTCAGGAACAAGAAAGTCTGTTTTTCTCAAATAAACTATTGATTTACCTTATGGTCACTGTATTATAAATTATTAAGATCTTCCTTCAGTACTTATACTCAAAGAGTCAGTTGTCTTAGCAAGAGCCTTCTGGAGATTCTATATGAAATAACAAAGGAAAGTTTAAAATTGCAGCAAATACATCTGCAAGCTGTAGGTGCTCAGAAGATTAAATTATTGCTGCTAGAATTATATGGACAGAAAATACGAAACTAATGTTGAGGTTTGTGCTCTAGATCACAAATCTTATATAGGGGACCTTGGGCAAATGAAGAGTTCCTCCTTGAGCAACCCAATTTCTGACTATTGATTTTTTTAACTGATGACTTGACAAACTTACTGAAAAGACAAATTTGAAAGTAAATAAGGTTTTTGCAAAATGTCTGTCTTTATTGGAAAGCTATAAGCCAATCTTCTCCCTGCCAGAGGTTTAGGAAAGAAACCCACAACTAATATACCCAGCCCCTCCCAAATCTCCATTAATATGAAACCTGGCAAGCATTATAGGTAGATGTAAGTTGGTTATTTCTGACCTATGTCAGTGTGAAATAAACACTACAGAAGATGCATGCAAGCCAGGACTCAATCAGAATTTTAATTAGTGCTGATAACTCTATTCAAATGAGCAGTTTCCATAACTTGTTCTCAGAAGGACAATTCCTGCACTGTTTTTTCAACTCCATTTGTAGTCAGATTGCCCAAGCCAGACTGCTTATTTAAACCTTCATGTTGCATTTTCTGGGCCTGAAGGATCACGTTACTTATATTTTATGAAGACTGAAGGCATTTCACCATTTAGAGAAAGAGAAAATTAGGCTGAAGTAATCCAAATTGAACATTTTGCAGACTGAAGGGCAGATTAACCGTGGAAAATGAACGACTCTGTAATTACTTAGGAAAATCCATCAGAGTCATGGAACTTGTTGATAGCCGTCCCAGATTTATTCCACAAATTTTAATAAAAACAAGCTAATAAGCAATCTGCAATGGGATTCAATGCTGAGGCAATATGGATGCTGGTCAGAAGTGTTGTGTCCTTGCTTCTCCCACTATTTACTGTATGAAGTTGGAAAAGTCACTTGGCATTTCTGCATCACTGTTTCCTTATGAGGCAAGTGATGCTGGTTTATCCTGGTGAAATTCAATGAAGCCTACTGGCAAAACAGCCCAAACTTTGTGCAAAATAATGCTTACTGCTCAGCTCTGTGATGCTTCAGAGGTGTTGGAGAGCTGGAAAACTGAGCTGGCATGAAAGTGTGAGTGGATGTAAAAGGTGCAGCATCTGGTGGGTTTCCCTTTGAAGAACAAAGTGAGGAGTTGAAATATTCAGTAAGAAAACTGAAATTCAAGGCAGAATTGCAGGTTCTTTGTAAACATGGAGAAAAACATGGCAGAGAACACAAATAAGTAGAGCTGCATGTGATTTCTTTTTTATGGAGAATGTTTCTAATATTCTTATCATGGACATGCCCCCATGGTGCAGTAGAAAATACTAGAGGAATATATTCTACATCTACCTAATGTAAGCTGATTGTTCTTCTGTGCTTCTATCTAAAATAATAAGTGTTTTCATAAAACTGCTTTGGTCAAATATCTTGACTATTAGAATTTTATTGGGTTGAAGTTTCAGTTATTAAGTCAGGTATAATTAAATTATCATACTGTTAAAGATTTTTGACTTGAGAATGCCTGAGTCTGCATTTGTGTTTCTATCAATACTTGATACATGCTTGTTTCGAACGCATGAAATTCTTTAAATTTAGGGACCTTCTCTGCCTCTAAGAGATCATCTGTGATATTAATTTTACTGATTTTCTGACTTCTTGTGACGAGGAATCCAAATTAATGATAACTATGAATCTGGAAAGACAGATTAGAATTAATAAGGGAATCGATTAAATATTCAGTGTGTTGTATCTGTCATTAAACAATGGCATATTAACATTTTTAAGCAAGTCTTATAAAGCAGATTTATTGTTTTATCTGTGTCTTAATTTAGAGGGGTTTTTATTGTTGTTATGAGATAGATACACATAATTGTGATATATAAGGAGATAGTGTAAAACTTTTATAGTGACTATGTTTTACATCCTTGCCCTACGAATTGTAGAGCTGAACACACTGTGGGTGATCTTGAGAGAAGAATATTCTCTGAAAGTCTAAAAATCCCAACTAAACTTTTCTCAGTTTTATCTCTAACAAAGAACCTAATGGAAGAGCTATGCAGGAATAGCAATAAAGAATACAGTGCAGTGCATGACATTCCATTTCCTTGGAGCAGGGGAGATTAATGAACTTGCCTGTAGGTTGGTGCTACCTCTGGTGTTACAGAAATAAAGTGCCCATGACTATAATGCAGCCTCTCCTGCTTGGTCAAAGGCAGCCTTCCTTTCAAACAGGTTCTTTTGGATCATTTTTCTTTCTAGCTTTTACTGTATTTGCATACCAGCATTTTAAGGATGTTAAAGAGTAATTGCTTCTAGTCACAAAATGTGAATTTAATTTCATTCATGTGAAGATTAATCTCCGAATAATCAAAATCAGGTATCTAAGGTTAGGTACTTAAAATTTAGATACATAAATGTGTGATGTGATTTTGAAGGTAACTCTTGAAAAGAAATTAGCATTTAAAATTAACCACCTCTGAAAGTGGCATATTACAGTTATGGTATGAAACTCTAAGGACTGCAGGAAGGAACATGTTGCTTCAAACATTTAGAAATTAATCAAAACAAGACCCAGCTAGTGGGGATGAAGTTCAAGGAACTATTTCCAAAATTAAGTTATAATTAGACATTACATTTCCACAATCCTCATGTGTGATATTTTAATGTTTTGTCCCAGTTTTCCAAATGTTATTATCATATATTTTTTTAATTCGGAGAACTTGCTTCCTTTAGCATTCTGTAGTATAAGAATGAAATTTCCAGGGAGGCTTCTCAGGTCATGTTGCTCCTGAGCAATGTTCTTTGCAGGGATTTTTGTAAACTCTTTGTGTTGATGTCACATGCAGGCCACTAAGGGAACCTCTATCTCTCAACAAAATTTAAAAAAAATTAAATTACATTTTTAGTGTGCAGTTGGAAAAATGCTATTCAAATGTACAAATAAGTTTAAAAACTTAGCTCCTAGATGTGTAACTTTTCAAAAATACAGTTCAAAACAAAGTTCAGAGTGTCCTGGGTGGTAAACAAGATGAGATCTCGGGTGTTCTCTGGCTATTTAAGCAGAAGGAATTTTTTTTTTCATATTTTTATGATCTGATGGGCTTTTTTTCCCAAGAGGTGGGAATTTACTTTTTATCAAATGAACCTTTGTTTGATTAAAACTCAACACACCCACAACAGCTGGGAGCATGATTCCCCATTTAATGTGTTTTTAAAATAAACCAGCAAACCATTTAGACTTTGGGTTGTTGGTTTTTTTTTTCATTTTCACCATGGCTCTGCACATGTCAGGATCCTCCAGCCATAGAAATGTTCATGTTTCTACATTTGAAACTGAGAAGGAAAATCTAAAGAAAAAGAAAAAGCTGTGGTGGTTTGTTTAGAAGTCAGTGAGTTTATTTGAAATATTAATAGCACAATTTTAGAAATTTGGAGTAGCTTAGATGGAATGTGTTGAATATCTCTGTTCATGCCTTGCACTCAGTGCTTCAAAAATGAAAATAGTAAATATCATTCTTTTCATTTCAATAATACTATTTTAGAAAAGAAAACTATATACAGCTAAAACTATTGGATGGTAATTTGTCTCCTACTTGATAGCAAAACCTTATCCCAATGTATCTCACCAGTAAAAGAGGGGATATATAAGAAAAAAATTGCCCAAAACCAGATGTAGGGCTCAGATTATCCAAGGATGCCTGGGGAAGAGTTAAATACTGCTGTAATATACTCTTTGAAGAGAGTAAATATATAGAAGAAAATGCATAAAATAGTAATGCAAGCAAATAATTTTCCCTTTATTTTACTTAATATTGCTGGGTATCCCTGCATTAGCACAACCAGCAAGGAGAACAAAAATTAGAAGGCCTTTCATAGCTTAGTCTGGGATGCTCCTCTCCCTTTCTTGAGAAACTCTTCTGAAACTATATGATCTGCAATGAGCAGCAGGCTAGAGCTCATGCAAATTATCAATGCTGAATTAGTCACACATATAAAATAACCTTTAAAGTTCTTCTAGCTAACTATTTTGTTGACTCTTCAGCTACAAATGAGACTGCAATGAATTTATTCTTAGCATACAAATGCTTTTTTGCCTTGAAGTATTCTTATCACAAACCTTCAGATTTATCACTTTTCCACCCAGTTGCACATTCTAGGAACCAGGTATGCCTAAAAAAAGTTCAGCTTTCATCCTTCAATGAGTTAATTAGGCTAAAGCAAAAGAGAAGCATTATTGAGCTATGGAAATGAATTTGTTGTCTGTTTTCCATGAAATCGGGCACATCATTACAGAGCTGAGTGCCAAGATGATAATTTCCTTGCTCCACAAGGATTTACAGGCACTGCCAAACTGTCTGTTCTTATCAAACTTTACTTGGTTGCAAATGAACAAAAGATTTTAGATCAAATTTCACTGTTTAAAGCAATTTGATTAATTAGTAGACATGCAGTAGATAATGGAATAAAACTCACGCTCTAAAGCATGGAAAAATAGCTTGTAAAATTACTGAGGAACATGAGAAAAAAAAAATCTTCAAATTTTATACCACTCACAATTTCTGTTGCTTATTAATACTGTAAGGTACAAAATGGAAACATATCCTAGACTTTTCTCAGGTTTCTAAGAGCAATCATTATTTCTGCCTGTGGAAAAAAAAAAAAAAAAAAGAAAAAAAGCACAGCCCTGTGGCTGTGTGTTTCTTGGCCAGCATCCCACTTGAGGATGAGCCAAGGAACCCTGAACAGCGTTAGATTTAAACAGAGAGAAATCCCGACAGTGAACATCACGAGATTCTGCAGGGACAGAGCTCAGCCTGAGTCACACCGAGCTTTTGTGCTCCTGCTGCGACAAGGTGATGGGCAGCATGTCCCTCTGTCCCCTTCTGTCCCCCTGTCTGTCTCTCCTGCTCTCTGTAACACCAGGTTTGGAAAAATGCATAATTTCACCACGTGCCAGCCCTTGGAAATGCCTGCTGGCCATTGGCTTCACAGGTTTCACATGCAAATTTCACACAGAAGTTTGTTGTGAAAGTGAAATGAAGTTTTGCCTTTGAGTCTGCCAGGGGAAGAATTTTGGAGACTGGGATATTTGCAGTTTGGCACAAAAAGGCATAGCCTGTTTGATAGTTTGGTATTGAAATGTACTCATAGCAACTCTGTAGAGTAGGGTAGTGTGGGGTCTGGGCTGTGGGATGGAAATATTAAACCAACTGCACTCAGCTTGCTAAGTCAGAAGATTTGGGGAAATCCCAAAGTCAAGATAATTAAAATTTCATTGGGGCAGTGAGATGATGCGACCTGTAAGTTATATGGAACACCTGAAATCCTCTGAAGGGATAATGATGCCTGATTGTCTTTTTTCCCCTCTAGAGTAATCTCTGAAGGAGGATCTCAGCCAACACAGCTGCAAACCATCCAGCAGCTAAATTGAAGCGCTGGGACTTGAAATGTCCTGCAGCTAAAGGGAGAAGAGCAGCAAAGGTCATCTCTCAGTGGTTCTGAGTGTCTATCCCAACACAGAAGGCCTACAAAAAAAGGTAGGTTGTAATGCTTATTTTACTTTTCTCATTCTTGATATGGTAATTTATATTTTTTACATAACTTTGGCAGATATTTCCCTTCTAGAACTGTGGCTCTACACATAGCAGGTAGGTAAATCTCTTGTAGTTAGGCCATGAAATTTGGTTTTCAAACTCTAAGCAAAGCATATCCTGGAATTAAAAAAAAGCTTCTTTTTCTGCATGATTGTTTGTAAATAGCTAGGTAAGAAATTGGTCTGGATTTCCTGTGTGGTAATTGAAGGAGATAATGTGGACATGTGCTCCTTCAGGGACCTGCAAAGGAGAAGGAAATGCCAAGATTTGCTCTTGTGGTGCTGATGATTTGTAAAAATTATTCCCTGTGCTGCAAGATACTGATCAGGGAGAGTCCATGTTTCATTGGAAATTTGATGCTTTTTAGCACTGATACAGAGGGAGGAGTTTGGCCTCTTTTCCCTCTATGTCTACCTTGACTGAATGGGTTCTGGCTAAAAATTGTAAAATCAGAACTTTTTTGCATTTTTTTTCATTTGGCTTGCTAATTAGGGGGTTTGAAAACACTTTTAGTTATCCGTTTTTTTGGGGATAGTCCACCACAGCCTGTTATTTGAACCCAGTGGAATTAAAGCAGCAGAGGGTTGGTCTGTTTATGGTTTGGAAGCAAGAATGGACCTAGTGTGAAAGCTCTTCCCTTTGATTTGGAGTGAAAGACATCCTGTGATTTTCCTGCTAGTCTGGGAAATAATGTGAAGTCATGCTGCTCCTGTTTAAAAGAGTATGAAATATTCTTTCTTTTTGATATTAGAGAATTGTGATACTGTAGTAAATATTTTTGCCAGATAGTGCATTAAGAATAACCTGCCTTTGAAATTCAATAGTTTATAAATAAGCAGTTAGAATGATAAAAAAACCCAAAGTATCTCACCTTTTCTGAATGGATACTAATATTTATTCAGGGTCATTTTGTAGCCAAAAGTTTCCTAACTAATGAGTGAGGTTAAAAAATTAGTGCCTTACCAGACAATTAGCAATTTCAGGGCACTGGTAAGCAGTCAATTAGTGTTGTAATGCTTCTATTCTATATTAGGTCAAACCAAGTTGAAATTGTAACTTCTCTTTCAGTTTATGGGTGTGAATATCTATGACATATAAAACAATTCTGCATGGGTTTATTGAAAATAACAACATGTCTGGAAATGCAGGGAGAATATTGTGGAACTTTATGTTTTCCTGAATTTATTTATGCTATATAGGAACAACCTAGGATTATTATGTGTATGGTGCTGGACAAAGAATCTGGGGACCTGGACTCACGCTCTTCCAGTTAGAAAGTACTCTGCAGAAAGTGCATTGCTAAGAATTGCACTGGAATATAACAGGATTCAAGTTAGGTCAGGGGATTTCAATTGGGAAAAGAGGTTAGAAGAAAAAACATGATTGTATTGCTAGAAGAATTAACTTAATATATGGGTGATACACATGTTTTTGTGGAGCCTTCATTTGGTGTGAATTTGTAGAGATCCTTACAAAGTACTATTGGGTAAAACATTTATATTCCTTTCATTTCTGCAAATTTTTATTCTGCATCTGGAACTTGAGGTCAGAGCAGCCCAGTTGATATTTTGAGGTAATTCCTGATAGACTGCTTGTGCTCTGGAAAGTTTGGTGATGGAACTGGCTATGATAGAGAATTGCTGTTAGCCCAGTTCTTGGCCTCTTTCCTGATGTTTTTGTCTGGCATTTCCATAACTTTCAGATCTTGTTTGAATGCTGGAAAGGTGATGTTTCACCAAAGCAGTGACTTTCCCTTTTTAATTTTTCCCCATATTGTGTGATTGCCCTACAGTGTGCATCAGCCAGGCTGCTGCTGGCCCCACTTGGTTTCACTCCTGCCTGTATCTGAAGGAAGGTGACACTCACAGCAAAGGCAACAATTTTTTCAGCTTTCCCCAGAACAGGCACTGTCTGCAAGGCTTAGACCAACAGCAACACCAGCCTGTTAGGAGTTAGGATCTGCAGCACAGCCATATAAAATGATCGTGGTGTTTGCATCTCCAGGATGAAACTTACGATCTAAAGAAAATCATAAAAGCTCTCATCAGGTCTGATAATGGTGTGTTTATTGTCTTTTTCTTAAATCTTTGATGTAGTTTGGCTCTTTCTCCCACTTAATTTTCAATGATAGAATACCAGGCTGGAAGAGGCCTCAAGGATCAGCTGCTCCAACCTTTTCCTGCCAAATTTAGGGTGTAGATATGATGGCCCAGAACCCTGTCTAGCCAAATCTGAAGTGTCCAAGGTGACTATCCAGAGTAGATCATTCCAAGGGCTGATATTTCTCATTGTCAAAATTCCCTGTCAGAAAGCAAGACTCACCTTCCTTTTGTGGGTCATCAGATGGGAATGGAAAATATTTTGCTTAATGCTGCAAAATGGTAAAGCAAGCACTGAGACATCTAAGTGAGAGAATATACACACTGTCCTTCTAGGATGTAAGAGAAGAGAAGGAAAGAACTGAAATAACAATGAGGACAGCTTTAAATGTCTGTTATTTTCATCATGGTTATTAATATATTAGTTTTAATAATAAATATGTATGTTTTGGGCAATATGCCATAATGTGCCAAGTGTGAAAGAAAAAGGTGTTCTAGTAACACATTTTATTACTGAAATAATTGGCAGAGCTAAGCAGGAAAATTTGTTATTAGAAGAAGTTTCAAACAGAATGTGTCATGATGCTGTCACAGCAGATTGACTTTTCTTTGTCAGTAAACAGATTGCTAAGAGAGGGTAGATGATTGTGTTTGTAGAAGGCCAAGGAGCCCTTCTTACTCAGCTTTGTTTAGTTATCACCGATGATATGGAGAGCTCATAAAAGTGAGGGGTTGTACTGTACCTGAACTCTCCTCAAATTTATTCTGAGGTTCTGAGATTCAAGGCTTCAGGCAAGGAAATTAATGAATATTGCACTGAAACTGTACTAATCAATACTATAGTCAAAATTAAATCCTTTGTTTCAGTTTACCAGATTCATTTCTCAGGCTATTTTGTCTAAATTATATCTGCTTCAAACAAAGGGGGGATTTCTTGTTGTATGGTACATCTCCCAGGGCAAACCTCAGGAAAACTCTACTTTCCTACAAGTAACCTAGGAAAATGAATAAAGGCTCTTTTCACTGAGCTGCCTAATTCCAGGGAAGGTAGGGCCTTTCAGTCAAAGAACTGCCACAATTAAAATATGTGATGTTTTCACTTACATTTATGGCTTAAATGCTGCTATGTCTTGCTCAATATTTCAGTGTAATGTTTAGCAATATAGTGAATGAGACAAAAATGGATCATAAAGTACTGCAAACCAGAGACTTCAGTCAGATTCAGAAGAACAAGGCACAGATTTATGGGCTTATTCTGCTTATAAAAAAAAAAAAAAAACTTCTTAATATTTCTTTGATGCATTACTTAATGTATTCTGATTAATTAAATAGATGAGCCAAAAACTATAAATGTTACTCTGAAAACAACTTGTGTGTAAAATTGATTGTACTTATTTAATTCACTTATTTACCTAGATGATAAGAAAAAAAAAAATTCAGTACTGAGAATCCTTTAATGAGAATTTAGTGATTATTTTATATTCTAAAGATAGTAAGTCATAGACATTGTTCAAAAAGATATTAACTGTACTTTTTCCTGCACTTACAAATACAGCATGGAAGTGAAACAAGTTGCAGAGTCACCAGATTGGCAGAGAAAGGCCAGCATAGGCTCATAACCATGGCACGGGGTTGAAATTGGGCATGTTTGCCCAGTATCTGCTCAGCTGCGTCACTCTGCCCTGGAGCCCTGGCAGCCTGGCACTGCCAGGCCCAGTGGGAATGCTGACAAAATCATTTAACCAGGTTTATCATCTGAGAATTTCAGCTCTGGGTCATGTCATGTCTGTCCATATCTGTGTGTCTGTCTCCCTCCCTCCTCACCAAAAATATTTTTCAGGAAAATTATTAGCATCCACACCACCTACATTTATTTCCTCTCATGCTGTAGATCATGAAAATTTCAGTTGTCTTAGTTAATTAGCTGATCTTTCCTTTTTTTCATAAAGAACCTATTGACTATCTGATTTTGAAAGTGAGTTTTGTGTGTAGAAAATTAGTAGAAGCCTAGCACAACACTAAGCATTGTTTAAGGAACTTGGGAAGGTCTCTTGTACGCAGCGATCTCTGAAGTAATTTTTAAAGCAAATAATAAATATCAGCAGTTTTTAGACTAGTTTTCAGGAATTCTTTAAACTGAATCCTGAACAATATATTTAATTATTGCAACAAACAACTGCATGCAGTTCACATGTGTCAGGTGAACAAAGCTTTTGTAAATTAGTATTTTCTGAATCTTGTTGCTTTCTAAAATCACAATGGAGTAAACTGAACCCACATGGAACAAAAATGCTGAGCCAAGAACTGCTTCTGATTAAAATAATCCTAGGAATGGGGGACTGTTTTAAGCTTCAGATGTTTTCACCTAGAAATATTAGGAAATATTTTAACCATTTTTGTGACCATGTGATATTTTTCTTCACAGTTTCAGTAGCATTAAGTTCAGAATAATAATAAAGATGGTATCTATTCATGTTAAACCATCTTCTAGTTTGAACAAAATAATCTTTATATCTTGATATCATCTGCTATGGTGAAGGCAACACACTCAGATCATTAACGATGCTCATAATGACAGATAAAGCTTATGGACTAAATAGACAAGAGACATAAAAGGAGAGACTGGAAAGAGATGGAGATATTGGGTTATAGCAGAACCAGAAATAGGTTTTGATTTTACATTCCTCTGACAATATTCTACTACATCACTTTTATATTCATGTAAGTGCTCTGAGGTTTCAGCTGGATTTCTGGGATGCTTATTTTAATACATGGGATAATAAAGTGGAAGATTACCTTCATGTGGGAAATTACCCAAACAGATAAAACCTCAGCCACGTAATGCCACAGAATCCATTTAAAATAATAATAGTCTTATTAATTTTACATGATTACTAAAAATACATGAAAAGGCTCTGAACATATTTTTTTTCATTCAGTATAATGAATGCAGAGAAAAACCAGGATGTTTTTAAATCAGAACATCAGTGATGTGAATTTTCACACATGTGAAGAAGTAGTGTAAGCATCTGTTAATAAAATCTAGGACAGTTCACCGTGGAAAACAAGATGCAGATGTTCTCAGCTGATGTAAAGGTGTTGCCATGTGCCCTGCTTGTAGTGTGAGCTCTGGGTTGCTGATTTGCACAGCTGAACTTGATCAGAAAAGAATAAATGAAGATGGGGCTCCCTCAGACAATCAGCATAGCCACTCACACACTGTTGTTTCTGCAGGCAATATTAGTCAGATATGTGGGCAACTGAGTTGTGAAAGCCAGTTGAGACTGGAGATATTTGCAGATTTCTATTGTGTAAAAAAAGGAAAAAGTTATTTGCTAGGCCCCTGATAAACATGAAAATTATTCTATAGATGGAAGTCCTACCAGTCACTTGTGTTGTGCAGGGTCTACAGCTACATAACAATAGGTACAGAAATCATTACAATGAAAACTTGTGAAGTGATTTTTTTGGTGCAACTCTTCTGTTAGTTTGTACTAGTATCACATTTCTTTTAAGGTAGTTTTGTTACAAGATGTATAATTAAGAACATATTAAAAAACACTTGTTTTATTTGCTTCATGGTTTGAGGATTCTCTTGATTGTTTTAATGCTCCATTCAAAAGTATCATACACACTACATAATTCAATTTTGCAACTTCCAATTCTTGAACAAATAAAAATATGAAAGCCTTAAATATTAAAGAACCTTCTAATTAGGGCAGAGCTTCCAGTGCTGATAGCTGTGCATATCCCCTGATTGTGGAATGCCAAATTTGTGTGTGTGGACAAGTGATGAGAAGGTAGATCATCTTGTTGTTTATGTAAAATTAATATTTTATAAACAAATGTTCAGTTTTATCTTTATTATCAAGGAAACTCTGCAGCAACCAAAAGTACACCTTAAAGCTGATTACAGAAAAACAAATTATCTCCATCTGGAGTAGTAAAAGCCAGGGTCTTCATTATTATGAGGAAGAATCTACTCATAAAAGAGGTTGAATACCATTTCCTAACTGATTGAAGACAAAACTTGGTAGAAAGAATTTGTGAAGTCGTTTTCTATTTCTTACCTTTATTGATGACTCCTTGGGATAGAACAAAACCTGACTTTATCATATTCTAATCCCTTGAGTGTTCAGCTTTCTGTTAGAAACAACTTCTGCATGTTTTGATGTTTTTGAGAAATTCTGAATGGTATTGGATGTAAAAGCATGGGAAGGACAAAGAACATAATAGTGTCTCTGAAAAATTTTAAATATCAAGCTATAGGGGAAATTTTTAAAATATTATATTTAAATAACATTAAAAATTATTCTTTTTAAACCACAAAAAAAAAATCATTGTAATGGACTAAACAAGTCTGTTTTGACTGAAAATACATTGTTTATTCATGTTGATGAATTATTCTTTAGAAAGAGTTAAAGAGGCTGTTAGCCCTTAGTCTCTTCTCGCAGTCTGTTGCTGGGGTTTATGAGTGGGAATCTCAGTCATTGTGTTTTTCACATTGAAGTATTTTTCCATTTTCAAAATAATGATCAAGCTGTGAAATTAGTTGGTGGCAGTAAACTGCATTGCAATCCCTTGACAATATTCTTTTTATGATTAGAGAAAAGCCAAACATGGATGACTTCAAGAATGGAGGTGTTTTTAGTGTTCCAATAGCGGTGCTCGTTCAAGCAGGTGAATTCAGACTGGAATATTCTCTGTAAAATGTTGTTAAATACCACATCAGCTTCCTTACCATCATGAAAAATGCTATTTAAAAGTCTGAAAAACTGTCTTTGCCTACCCTTTGGAACGTGTCTATTGCTTTTACATGTCCATCCTTCATGCACATTTGACATATGCAGCCGGTGGTGTTTGACTCTCTTCTCCTACAAATTAAATACGTAATCATTGGCAATTAGTGATCTTAGTCTTGGTATTTCTCCCTTTCAACATATGCTACTAACAAAACTAAAGGACTCAACTTTATTAATTTTTGTCTCTTGAAAAAAAATGTATTATTTTCAGTACAATACAGAAGTAATACAAATGCCAGTTTTGAATTATATGTAATTTTCATTTGTAGCTGCCAGGCATTCCACCTGAATTTTCTTTTGTTTTTAAAGCACTTCAAATTTTTTTTTTTTTTTTTTTTTTTNACAGAAGGATTTCTGAACTCTAAAGAACCAACAACAGCAACAAAAACCTTAAGTAGTGTTATAAGTTGACAATTAGTAAGTCACAATTGCTGCATTTCACCATGGTAGGACTTAAGCTTGATACAGAAGATAATATAAGCACAATGTTTTTAAACTGCTTTTTACTTATGAAACTGTTGATTACATATTTAAAGGTCTGTTAGTAATTTCTAATGTTTCTTGGTAGCAAAGGCAGATTTGAATTGTGCTTTCCATTAATTAAAAAAAAATAATTCTAAAACCCAGTACCTTATCCAACCACAACAATTTTTATAATATTGGACTATGTTTTATAACACTTAGATTTCTTCTTTTGTTCTTTTCTTGAGATTGCTGCAGTAATTTATGAAGATTTTTGACAGAGGACTCTGAAAAATTGTTTCATTAATACAGACTTAACAGCAGTTCTTGCACTTCATCATATCTGTGCTGTGGTGGGTGCTGCTTTGCCAGCTGAAGTGCCACACAGAGTGAGAAGTGGTAGCCTTGGAAGGAATTTAGTGGCACATCACGAGGTGTGTCATCCTCACAGTACAAGGGATGCACAGGTGTGCTGCTTCAGACATCCCCCTGCTCCTGCTTTCTGCTCCCACTGCATTTTGGCAGCTCTAATGCTTAATGACTGAAGGAGAGAGGGATCAGAGGCCTGAAGGAAATTAGGGCATTAATTTGTTAGATTGAGCTTTGATAGAATTGCAGGGAGCAATCCCAGTGACAGCCGTGAACTTGCTAGACTATAAAAAAATCACTTTAGTGAAACCTTACTGTCAAGGGTGTTCTGTGGTCAGTCTTCAGCCCCTGCTTGTCATTCAGGTTTCCCTGAGCTTTCCTTGAATGCATAAAAGAGATGGCATTGTAGGAGAAAGAGAAAACAGGTGATGCTAGATAAGTGTCTCCACCATCTACTGCAGAGATGTCTGATTTTTTTTCCACATGGATTATGTGTTTATAAAATAGATTATGCCACCAAGAATGCTAAATACTCTGAAACAGGTAACACATTAAGCTTTGGACTTGGCTCAATCTGGAAAATTATATGTGTTGGCCTATGCAAACATATTTATACAATATAATCACATTGATTATATAATATTAAAATATAATGCTAAAATAATATTATATTTGTATAATATAATCATTTGATAATATTATCATATTATAGATGTATGTGGCATTGCCACATGTATTTAGAGATATGAAGTGGTTGACACATATGCAGATGTTCACATAAACTTATATTTGTTACATCTGCAGATTGAATCAAGCCATCAGTATAATACCCTGAATGATGTGAGAAAGAGAAGACATTCAGACACACACACGTGTGTGTTAACATCTGCTTTTGCCGTCTACTTGAGAAATTAAAATATAACAGAAGGGAAGAAACTTAATCTTAAAAAAAACAGTTTTGGACAACTTTGGTGTTTTTGAACATTTTCTTATGTTACATTTTCATGGAAGGAGGGATAAAGAAGGAGCAGTATGAGACAAGTGGCATCAGTGATCCATGCATTGTATTGTTATATTAATTGGGTGTGCACATCAGTACCCAAAGGCTCATTCTCAAGAGAAGGCCTCTTGTAGTGAAATCTCTGCTCCTGCAGAACATGAGTGATGCCTGCTGGTGTAGAACAAGTGGTTGAACCTATTCACAGTAGGGGAGGAGATGGGAGAATATAAAAATATTCTTGTGGTCACCTGTGTTGACAATTCTGTGATGTAACTTTTCAGGTCAAATTCCTTCTGGTGAAAGAAATTCTTTTTAAATTTTTGTTTAAGAGATCTTCTCAGCTTCTTCTACTGAACCTGGAAGACAGAATAATTTGCTTGAGCTCTATTTAAAGATAGATAGACAGATATATATCTGTATTTTCTCCTTTGCTGTAATTATAACTTCTAGTTGGGAATTGCAGTTTTGAATATTACCTTTATTTCATGGAATTATACTTAATGGCTCTTATAAATTTGGTCTTATTTCTTGATTAAAATCACAATTGTGATCACATATACTACAGTTGAAATAAAGCTGAAAATTACTTCAAAATTATTCTCTAAACCTCAATAGTCCTTTGCATATTTCTCCTGGGCAGGATGTGAAAAGGGACTGTGGAAAACCATGTATTTTTTGGACTCAGTGACACATGTTACTGTTCTTGAAGCTGATGGCTAACTTACCAACCTGTTGTTTAAAAAGTGTTGTTTGATTTGCCATCCTTGTCACTGTCATGGAGTTTGTTTTTGGAGCAGCTTTAAAAAATTTATTTTCTGTGACATTAAACGCTATTCAAAGTTAGTTTTGTTCTGAGACCCTTTTGTAGAAGAGCACTGATTAAAGGTCTGTCCCAGGATGTCTCTTTGGTGACAAATAAATCTGACCACAACTCTAAATCCAGACACTGGAGGTGCTTTCACGCTCTTGTAGCATTAACTTTCCTGAGGTGTCCTATAGGTCCTGGAGTCCTTTTTTAAATTGGAGCAGAATAGGCAGCTCCAATTCCAGGCTGAGTACTTGAGGCATGTTCTGTGCCTGTGTCCTTGCTGGCACAGGACCTTTCACTTTTGGAGACCACAGCCTCTTTTCATCACATGTGATGAGTCAGGTACATTGATGGGACTGGCTGTGATGCTCTTAGCAAATTTTCAGACTCATTCTCTCCCACAGGGAAATATTATTTGGCCATAGCATATAAAATAGACCTCTAGTGTTAGACCTCAGAGAATTTGCTTCTAATGCTAAAATCACAACAGTCCTTTGCTAATGTGCAGAAGGTTCAGTCAAAACCACAAAAATAGGCAAAATGTGAAATTTTCCCACTACTATTTGTTTTTCTTTTATATTCTAGCCATTCAACTTCCTCTGCAGAGTAAGTACACTGCACTTACATTGCAACTGATAGATTTTACTTTCTGAACAAACTGATGTGTCAAATATCTGATGGGTTAAGATTTTCTTCATAATTTTGCCATAAACTGACCAGACATATTGCTGAGCACGTGAATATGAAAATCTATGCTGGAATGTGAGGGGTTTATTTAATTTTAGATCTGCCCTCACCCAGTAAGATCCCTGTTGTTATAGGGCACTGATTGCTCCATTGAGTCCTGGCCATTCTGTCTTCAGCTGGCTACTTAAGCAAAGAGTTAATTCTGTTTTGGTTCCTTGGTCTGTCATTGCTGCTTCTTCCCTTTTCTCTGTGATTTAAACAGAATACTTCAGCCTCTCAGCTGTCAATCTGTCAGTTTTCATGAGTGCTAAATACACTAGGGAGAAAAAGCAATTTATTACATTTTCACAACTGAGGAAGAATGGATGGCTCAGGAGATTGGTAATGAGCCTGGATGCTGAAGTTTCAGATCCTGCATAGAGCTACACGTGCTACTATCAAATTCAAGGATGTATCTGCAGAGACATTGCATAGATTGCACCAAGGAAGCCAAACTTGGAATGCTCTTGATGGGATGTGATTTTCTCACATGTGACTGCAGTAAATTTAAACTGAAACCCCTTGAAGTCCAAGTTGAGCAAATGAAATTCTTGTCATGGGTACCTCTCCAAACTGTTCTTTCAGCAATCTACTGCAGATGGGTAGTCACTTTTCTCTTCTTGGCTTCAGCTTTTTTTGCAATAGTCAGCTCTCATATGTGTGAGATATGAAGGTGATTATTTAGAGCATTTTGGTATATTGTGTGATGGCATAGTAGTGCAAGTCCAAGCTAAAGATACAAGACCAGACTTCCATTCATAAATAATATTTTTAAAAAATCCTTAAAGAAAACTTTTATTTTTTTCCCCTGTGTAAATTTGGGTTTCCAATATTTCATTTGATCATATTATTAGGAAGTTTTATGTCTGAATACTGTCTAACAGGAAAAAAAAAATCATTCAAAACCAGGGTTTACAGTGGGAAGCTGTTCAAATAAACAAAAAAACCCCCAGCAGTAGTCTCTTGCATGTGGAGAATCTTCAGCAAATATGTTGAATTGCACTGCTTGTTTCACTGAGATTCAGTGATATCCAGACTCCAGTTATTTCAGTCCAGCGATATGAGGCTCAACCAAATTTTGATTCAAAATTAGGAACGATGGGCCAGTGTGAATGCAGAGAATAAATCTTGTCTCTCGTAAGGAGTATGCAGTATTCACTGGCCATTCTGAAGTATTTGTTTATATTTCACTGATTTATCTAGGGTCTTGTGAAATTAAGAAAGGTTAAAAATGAATAGATGTGAGAGTAGCTTTTTTATTGGAAGTGTATGACTCTAACAGGAGCTTTCTATGTTTTAGCAACTTATTTTACCTACAACTAATTAAGCAACACGGATTTTTTCCTAGATAATAGAGTGCATGAAAGCTAACTAATGCTTATTTGCTGCTATTTACTATCACCTGAAGCAATTCTCTACCAAAAACCAAAACAGAAAAAAATCCCCACAACCCTCCCAAACAACAATAAACAAACCAAAATAATGATTAAAGCACACAAAATCCCACAAAAAAATCCTGACTGCAAAAAAAGAGAAAAGCCTGAGCCCAAAACCCTTCAGCAAAACCATCTTTACTCTTGTAGGATGCATGGACATCTATTGCCTCATGACATATCTGATAGGACAGGATGTTCAATTTACAGCGTTTAAACCTGAATCTTGATAAATAATAAATAAAGCAGCTGCTTTCCATGGCACAGATTCCCCAGTTTAAAGCTGAATTTTGAACTGAGGCTGTCCCAGCAGTTTACTCTCATAAAAGACACGTGCAGCTGTGCTTGAACAGGGTAATCTTTAATGATGTTTGTAGTTTGGTGTGTAACTGACTCAGGAATACACTTAACCTCTCAGAAGGGTAAATCCCTGAGGGATGGATTAAAGGTGTCCACTCACGGCTAATGTGAGTATTTCAGTGCCTTTTACACGTTTGTCTATTCTACAGACTTCATATGCATCTATTTTATTTCTACAAGCAAAAGATGAGTTTTTGCATTTATTAGCTGCCAATAGATAGAATTTGTTCATGATTTTTATATGACAAGGACTCCAAGGAGTAGTACATAGGGAGGAAAGTAATCTGTAAAAATATGTCCATGTCAAATAATAGGTTTCAAATGCTCTTACTTGCAATGTGAACCATACTCTGAAAGGACTATAAGTAAAAAAAAAAAAAAGTCAGCTTTCTGGACTTTAAAACATATTGAGATTTGACACTTCCAGCTTGGCCTATTGGAATGCATAGTTCAGTTCTGTTCACATACAAATGTAATGAAGGTGATTATTTAAAGAGATCTTAATTTATAACTGAGTGCTCTGCTTCTCAAATTCCTAGGCATTATTTCCTTGTACTGTGGATATGATTTGTATTTCCATAAGTCATCCTTAACTGGTAATTTAAAACTTTCAAGAACAGCATTTTTTCCACTTTTAATCAAAGTGACATTTATGTTTTCAAGCCTATGCTCAGTCCCCAATACTGAAAAGTTAATGTTAGAACACATTATTTTCTATATTTATTTTTAAGTTAATAATAAGTTTTAAATTATCAACAAAGTAACATACCAAGTGAATAGCACATCATGCTTTGCAGTTATGTGATGATGTCTTTGCATATATATTTTTGAATGAGTCACCTGTTTATCTATGTTTGTTCAGCTAAGCATAGGCGTATCTATTTGTATTTGACTATATCTAGAAACACATAAGCATATACATTAAAATGCAGATTTGTTATCTTGTATGGATCATGGCTGATGATAACTTGTTTGTCGTATAGAGGGGGAGCTAGTGGTGATATTTGAGCCCTGCTTTTCCTCCATCTAGAGCTTTTTGACAGAAAGAGACTTTAAAAATTTTCACTTATGACCATGACAGTTCTGAGGTTACCTGGTATAAATTATGTTATAATTTAAAAAGCCATTGCTTATAACTAGCACAATGCTGTAGTTGTAGAAACAGCCATGAATGGATTTCAAAACTGTCACTGCCTTAGTGATTACAGACTGAAGCTGCTTTTATTTCACCATCTTTGCCAGATCCACTCTTTTTTTCCAAGGGTTTGAAAAGAATGATGTTGCCATAATTACAAACTACCTGACAGATGGTACAATGGCAGTGACGTACCATGTTTTACTAATGTGTTTCTTTATCAGATGTTCACACCAGAAGTATTTACCTTTATATAACACTGACATCAATTGTGCAGGCTGCAAAACAGATTTATTCCTCTGAAAAAGTGTTTCTAATAAAATGAATACAGTGACATTTGGAACTGGAACCTTGAGGCATGTATTCTGTACCAAAAACCATAATTAATTCATAGCTTAGCTTGGCTTTGTGTGATTTTTTTTTTTTCAGCACAATTGCTAAAAAAAATAATCAATCTTATTACCAATTGCAGTAAAAGAAGTACTATTAAATTTGGCTGAAGTGTTTTGTCATGGTAAAATCAAAACCTTGGTATGGCTATTACTGAGAAACCTCGTGGGATGGAAACCGCAGGATTTCCTCTGATCAGTCTGATAATCAATATCAGATTAATCAATCTTTGGTTAGCTAAACATCAGAATATAACTAATTCTGAACATATTCCCTCACCTTCTGGTGAGGATAACTTTGTAGGTATTCAATGGATGAATAGATTAATTTCTTCAGAAATATCTTGGCAATGTGTCCTTCAGACTCTGTACCATTTTTCTCCTTGGACTTTTTTTGCTTGCATTTAAGCAGGTGTTTGACCTTTAAAGTGCTGTTCTGTTTTGAACAGCAAATAAATGTTAATTTTAAAAAGCCAAAAACTTTTGTGGCGATAATGCTTATCACCTTCATAATTTTCTTAATTTAGAAGAACAATACTTTGGAGGTTTCTCCCTGACTGTGAGCACTCTTCACAAGTTTTGAAAAGAGACACCGTGTTCATTTCATGTGATGGATTTTGCTCATCATTGCATTCCTTTCCTATACTCTTAGCATGGAAACAATGCTGCTCCCACCAGATGCTCTTTGGAGTAGAGGCATGTGTTTTTACTGTTGTCAGAAGGAAAACCTAATGCATACACCTTTATGTCCAAATATGTATAGAATTGATTACAAAACTGGGCTATTGTTCCTTTATTCTCCACCTGTGAGAGTTTTTGCATGCTAATACATTACTGCTGTTTGGTTTGGTGTTTACTTAGTAATTGCTTTGTCTTTAGTTGTTTGAGCTGAGCTGTTTGTTTACAGGGCTACATGGTCTGGAATATCCATAGTTATGTTTCTAAATTGTCCTCTATAAGTTATGTGTTCAATATCCAATTGTGATATAATGTATAGGATATAAATAAATGTATCCTTTCAGTAAGGCATTTTTTTAATACACAGCTGCCTTATTAAAATCTTGGCATGTTTGGGCTTTATCAGTGTAGTTTGGAAAGATCTAAGTCATGCAACTCGCTATATGCTCAGGGATCAGAGTGTGAAAGCATTAACAGCTCAGGCTCTGTACATAGGGAAGGCAATGTTTCTCCATTACTACATTTATTTATTGAGTTTCATTTTTCTTATGGAAATGCTAATTATGTCTATGAGTGTTCCAACATTGGGAGTGCATTAAAAATCAATACTTAATTAAAATCTTCTTGTAAGAAAATGTTGAACAGGTAAGAATTGTTAGATGGAGCTCCTAATGGGGCAGGTTTTATTAGCTAGATGAAGAACTGGAGCCTGAGCCTTGCCAAAAGGCAATTAATACCCTTCAGACCACTGATGTGTCTCCACTTGCAGATTCCTTATTAGTTGCAACTTTTTTCTTGTGAAGGACAAATAACTCATCAGCAAATGGGGATCATATCAAAGATGCTTTTTTGGCACTTGTAGCAATCTGAAAAGCACATTGTAGGCAAAGCAGAACAGGGTGAGCTTTAAAAATTTCTCTTGTCCTCCAAAACAGTGCAAGGATGATTTCCAGCACAGCATGGGTGCTGGCTAAGGCACAAGGTGACTCACAGGAGACTACTTCAAGTCCTTACATAAAAGTTGTTATTCTCAAAAATGGAACTGGGAAGAGATGCTTATCAAAACTAAAACAAACAAAAATCCACTTGTGGCTTCCGTGTCTACATAACATCTTTTCCCAAGGTGCCTGGTGAAATTTGGTTCTGCAGATACAGTGGGATTTGTTTCAAAACATTTTATTTATCAATTAAAAATATCTTACTCCAGGCAGTCTTATTCTATTTGACTAATTTTAGCCTTTAAGACCTCAATTATAAGTTTTAACAAAGTAAACCAATAGTAATTGGTAGACTATTATTTTTTATAAATTCTGTAATTATAACTCCTTGATTTAAATACAATCACTAGGGAGGTAGAACAAGGTATTTGCTAAATAAATGTTATGTAATTGAGGTGTTTCCCTGCAGGTTGTTCAGCTATTACATTTGCAAAAGTCAAATATGATAGATTTGGGTTGTTTTAATTTTGTTGTTGGTATTTATATTCTTTGTAAGTTTGTAATTTAGCTTGTCGTCCAAGGTAACCAAAGCATAGCTGGTTTGTCAGCTCTTTAATTTTTCTTGGAATTCTCTGTTTTCGTTTGTTTGCAGCTTTTTAATGGAACATGAGTTGCATACTTTGTATCTCTTTCACACAGTGCAAGATCTAATTAGCTCATTCTTAATAGCAAATAATTAGTGATGCTTTTAATAGATACATAAATATATGGGAGGGCAATATTACAAGAATGGGAGCTTTTCATATAATGCTTTGACATGAAAGCAAACCTGATTCCTCTTGGTAATGGGACTGTATGGGTAATTTCATAAACTCCTATAACAAAATTTAACCTGTGGTCATCTCTGTGATGGTGCTGATTTAATTTCTTTCTCCTCAGTCTACAGAACTGTATTTCTTTGGTTTCCCTTGTGTAATGTGATAGTTGTGCTCTGGGTAAGTGCTTCTTTGGGCTTTTAACAAAACTAAGGTTCTATAGTGATTTGTACTTTAAAAGTCATGTCGTAACATTTGTGCTGAACATTTGACGGGGGAAAAAGCTGATTGTTTTTAGGAACACCATCAATGGGCCCATGACAAGGACATTAGGAGCTCACTCTGAATTGTGGCACACAGTGCTATTCCCCTCAGCTTTATTTGCAGAGCATGGTACCGCATGGTCTGAATATCCCTTTGGTCACTTTGGGTCACCTGTCCCAGCTGTGTCTCCTTCCCAGCCTCCCAAGCACACCCAGACTCCTTACCAGTGTGTCAGTGTGAAAAGCAGAAAGGCCTTGGCTCTGTGCAAGCCCTGCTCAGCAACAACAAAAACATTTCTGTATTATCAACTCTGTGCTCAGCACAAGCCTAAAATTCAACTCCATATCTGCCGGTGTGAATTGAATTGACCCTGCCCCAGCAAAAACCAGCTCAGGGGCTTTTATATTTCAGTTTGTACCATTGAGTGGCTCCTGAGGCCCCCAGGCTTTGTGCCAAAATTTCTGACTACCAGTTTTCCTGGAGTTTGAGTGTGAAGTGTACCCTGTGAGTAAGAGGTGCCACCATCAGGACAGATGCTTTCCTGCTGGAGCATGAGTTACTCCAATCAAGCAAAGCTGGATTGTGGGTCCGTGCCTCTGTTCAGGTGGGGACCTTGGGCTGGTGTGCCTTGGAGTATTCATACATCCATATACATATTTATATACGTATTATACATGGACCAAATGAGGACAGCAGATACCTCTGCAGGGCTGGGGATACCTCTTGGGTTGGGGAGACACAGGGGGGTCCCAGACCTTCCCTGGCTGCCAGTGTGCTGTGTGGCAAGGTGGCTTCCAGGGGGCAGGTGGACACAACCATGAGCTGTGTGTGACTTTTTTTAATTTATTTTTTTACTGAAGGATGGTCACTCGTGAATATTCTTATAATTTTAATATATAGCCTCAAAGTCTGACCAGCTATACAATTGCAATGGAGTATATTTCATGTGTTTTATACCAGGCAGGCAGGTGTGACAGGATACAATACCACTGTGAACAATTTGTCTATAACCAAATCATGTTGAAAGGTTTTTCCTCTAACTAATTTCATGTTGTGATTCAGAATACAGAATGGAATGTTTGACCATGTATTTTTTTTTATTCTTACTGGTGCCAGAAATTTTCCCAACTTACTCTTTATGACTTCACATTTACCTTTTGAATGACTGTACCTTTCCCTCTTGGGGAAAGGAAATGAGGTGCTTATTTATGACAGGAGTCTGTTATGGATCCTTTTGTTCTCCGTGTGCATTTCAGTCTGAATTCTGAAGTAACCTTAAAAACTAAAGAATGCTGTACTTACGTCTTAGTTCGTATTTAGAGGTCCCATGCTGTCAGAGAATTATTTCTTTAAATATATATATTTTTATGTATATATTTTTATTTATTATTGTTTAAATAACTTATTTTATTATTTTACTATCTTCTGTTCCTTGTTCTGTTCTATGTAGCAGACTAGAGTTATTTTTGTAAATAAAGGGAGAAAAAAAAGATTATTTTATTATATAAAATTATTTGCAAAGGTCAGATTATAAATGTTCATTAAGTCATTAATTTCATTTTTTGGTAACAAAAAGGTACAATAAATCACTCTACAATGTGGAGCATAGTCCTTGCAGCATCAGCTTAGCATTCCTCAGTGAAATGTCCCATTTTCTCTCTTTCTTTTGTAGGTCACCAGTGGGACTTCTAGCTTAAAATTAGTTATTATAGAGGCAGAGCTATTGGGAAATCATGGATCTGATGCAATTATAAATTTCATAATGCTGTACTGCCACATGCTGTTCTGATATGTGGAAGTGTATTGATTTAGATATGCTTTATGGCTGGTGTTATGTGTCCCTAACCACCAAAAGCAATCCTATATCTTTTTAAACATTTTATGAATTCAGATCTAGCAATTTTGGCAAAGAGAAGAAAATGTGTGTTTCATTAGAGTAGATGATGAGGTAAATGTGAGGGGAAGAGTGAAAAACATAGGCAGGACTGGAGGAAAACTGATGGTTGTTGAAAAGGACCAGGAAAAAAAAAAGTGTAATGTGAATAAGAAAAAGGCTAAAAATACACAGTCAAAATTAATTATGAAAATGTGTTTCAATTGTTGTAATTACAAATCAATAAATACTCCTTTCTTAGGGGCAGGATGGACTAAGGGACTGCCCAAGCACACTTACAGGCCTTTAAGGTGTCTTGACATTCCATTCTCTTTGTCACTCAGAGAACATGTTGGCAACCTGAAATCAAATGCTTTAATGCTCCAGTATATAATTTAATTTGTGCTCTTCAGAAGAAATACATAACAGAATAAAAGGCTTCATTGATTCAAATTGAAAAGGGAAAGAGTTCTGCAAATACTAGT
>PYHW01010784.1:3514352-3584214 GCA_013186435.1 Turdus rufiventris | reverse complement strand
GCCTGGGGCCGCCCGCTCCCGCCCCCCCTCGCGGCTTTCACTTCTGGGTTGTCAAATTTTGCCACTTTGTAGCTCAGATAAGGCGCACTAGACTATACAGCGCACTTCCGGCTCCGGGCCAAAATTTTAGTCAAAAGGGTGCGCCTTATAGTCGTGAAATTACTGTATATATTAATGTGACAACTGGTCTTCCACACAACTTCCAAAATGTTACTGCATTGTTTTCAATGTGAATACTGCAGAAAAATTAAAATAATGTAATGATTAGAAATGCATGATTCACATTTTTTTATTTAATTTTCATCAAAAGTTTAGCTTGTGCTTCTACACCTGGAATAGAAGAGGACTTGCATCATGTGAGAATGTCTTATAGAGAGCAGGGTTCACAGCTAATGCAGAGCAGATCTACCGAGTGAAAAACTTGCTGTGTCTCAATCTGCCCAACTGGAAAGTGAAAATATGCTACTTCATAGTGTCTTTTAGATACCTGATGTGCTGACCTTGGTGTTTTGTGGTTACATGTTGATCCTTGGTTTGGTTTGACCTAAGGAAAGGTGATATAGCATGTAATGATCTCAAGTATGTGCAATAATTCTCTCTAGTTGATATACCAAAAATCTGTGTTCTGCCAAGATTTCTGTGAGTATTAAGCTTGTTGTCAGAAAAGACAGTTATTCTGAAATGGCACTAATAGTAATTTAAAAGGAAAGGACTCGTAATGTGTGAAATCAAAGTCTCTTGTAGTTTTCTGAATCTGTGAGTTTGATCTATGGTGCAGTAAGAAAACACTAAAGAAAGAAATGTGCAGTAATTTCATGACTATAAGGTGCACCCTTTTGACTAAAATTTTGGCTCAAACCTGGAAGTGCGCCTTATATTCCAATGTGCCTTATATGTGGACAAAGTTCGGAAATTTGCCAACCCGGAAGTGAGAGCCGCAATGGAGGGGCAGTGCCATGGGAGCCTCAAGTCGCGAGGGGAGGTGGGAGTGGGCAGCCGCAGCCGGCAGGAACAGTACAGGGAGGGAGGGAGGCAGCAGCCGTGGGCAGCCCCGGCAGCTGGGAGCCACGCAGAGAGGGAGGTGGCCGGCATCCACAGATTCCATTACTAATTCATTACTTTGTTGCACGCGGCACAGGTCTTCATCGCAAAAAAAAAAAAAAAAGTGCACCTTGTAATCCGGTGTGCATTATATAATGTACAAAGTTGCGAAATTTGCTGACTCCCTGATGTGCGCTTTATAATCCGGTGCGCCTTATGGTCGTGGAATTACTGTAAGTTTAAGCTCATGTACAGGATCTGCTGTATGTACCTGGCAGGTCAACAGAGCTGGAATGTTGATTAGTCTCACAATGAACCAGCATGAGAGTTTCTGACTAGTGGGCCATGAAACTATACAAGAAAGGAGATAGAAGTGCATGGCAATTTAAATTTTAGGTGAGGGGGAAAAAAACAGCTTTTTTTTTGCTTTGAAAATCAAGGCAGAAATGAAACTCTAGTGTCTGAATCTCAAAGTATTTCTCATACGTGCACTCAATTTGCCCTGCAATGTGTGTCTGCTGTCCCTGAGAGCAGAGTAAAACTGCAGCTATATTTCAGGGGAATTTACAGGGCATCTAAAGAGAGCAGAGTTGAGGCTCAGAATTGACCTGTGCCTCCTAGAGACAACCTCTTCAAATGTGCATCTTGCTGGTGTGATGTGGTGCTCCTGACCTTCCTGCCTGTTCTTCAAATGACCAGTGGGGCTTTAATAAGCAATGTGTCTATTGGTCAATATTTGGCAATATGAGGTTAAATGCTTTTTTTACACCCCCTGATGTTGTATTTAGTAGAACTTACATTATCCTAGTAGTATGAAAACAAAACATTCAAAGGTAATTAGGCTAGTATTAAGAAAGTATACTTAAAATTATGTTAGTTACCTTAGGCTGAAGGCAAAAAATGTTTATATATTTTTCCTGCAAATACATATACATATTTTAGGCTCTTATTAGAATATTAGCTTTTATCCCAATTTTATTACCAAGACCAAATCATAACATCAATTTGAGAGATTAGGGATGAACAGATTGTTCTGCTTGTCTAGGTGGGACTTCATGTTAGTTGTTTTCCTTTTGGGTTTTTATCTCCCCAGTTCTGACTGGGGAGATAAAAAACATGTGCCATTAAAATGGGGTAGAATTCATAACAGAAAGCCAAGACTCAAAGCAGAAACCTTGGTTAAAATACGGAGGATGATTTGGCTCGTATGTAACAAGGAACAGAGGAGCTGTAAGACTTTTATTGCAAAAATAATTTTAAGAAAAGATAATGAAAAGAGAAACAAGGGAAAATAGAAATAAAAGGAATATCCATGTAGCTGAGAGATCCCCTGAATATTCTTGCTAATCAGGCTATATTCAAAATTTAACAAACTAAGTTTTCAAGCAAACATTTAATCAAATTCTTGGCAAAAGTGACACAAGTTTTTGCCAACTCTGATTTTTTGACTGGTTCTTATTTTTAGTATTGTTTTTGGAACTGTACTTCCTGCCATTCTGTCTCACTAGTTATAGTTCCATTAAAGAGCCATTAGCTGCTTTTCAGAATGTACACACTGCTCCTTGTTCCCAGTGTAAACAAAGTGAAGTTTATCCCAGCTGAAGTGGATATGCAACAAAGGTCTTATAAAACAAACTAACATCTGTACTGGCAAAATAACAGATGGCTCTTATCTGCCTTCTTCATGTTTGTAGAGAGGATCTGGTGGGAAAGACCATTCCTGTTGGCAGTCTTTGATCTTAATACCTCGTGTAAACCAGTACATCAGGGAACAGTGACTCCCTGACAATTGGATATGTGTGAGACCTGCTGAACACCAAAACTCTGGGCAAAAACAGTGCAGAGAGAGCAGGAGCCCACAGTCTCATTTGTGTTTTGCTGCTCTTCTTGGTTTTCAGCACTGAAGGTGTGCCTGTTTGTGTTTGAGAAATGTTTTCCCTATCTACCTATATGCACAGTAGATTTTAGATATCTTGCAAGAATTTGTGTATACATTAATTATTAAGGTACCAAATTCTAAGTGATGCTATTTTTACAGTAGAAGTGAGGCTACAAAGCTATGCGGAGTATCATGCACATTAAGGTAACCACCACTCACAACACTGTGTACCTTGTTATTTCTATTCAATTGGTTTTTTTCCATTTCTACTGTGACACCTCCCTTGCTCATTCTCTTTTAGAAAATAGTCTCCCATCTGTGCCATTGCCGACAAATCCAGTTTAAAACTGGGGCAGAATTGCCCCTCAGAATACTACATGAATTGTAATAAAGCTATGTAACCAGTGAAAACTAACCAGGTAATAAGAATCTCTATAAAAGTAATTAAAATACTATTAAACCAGCTTGTATCTGCTTTGAATCTATGTCTTAACTAAAAGGGACATTTTGGCTTCTACATGTATTATTCTGAATTGTGCTTTGGGCACTTAAGGACACTTTGGTGTGCATGCTGTATATCTGTTTTCTTGACTGCCAATAAGCTAGGAAAGAATATATGTGATTGTAATCTAGTGCAATTGTACAAATACTTAACAGTCTTTGGGACGTTATAATTCTTTTCTCACATTTCTCTTCATTATTCTGCTAAAAATTGTTTAGAAAAATTAAAATAATTCATATATGTGGGAGATGTCAGGAAAGTAAAATGAATATCTTGAAATTCAGAGAGATCTAAAGGATGTTAGTCTTTTCATGACTTTTCTGAGCTGAGGAGGTTAAATGTGGTTTGTGGATATAGAAAATAATAATAGCCATATCAGAATGCATTGAAGTGAGGAGCAGGGGAGATTATATTAAACATGCAAATATGCTCAATCTGCTCATGCACTAGAATCTTCTATGAAGAAGAAAATGTAATTTGTCTTAGCTTTGCAATTACTCACTGAACAACGTTTGTATCTAAACAAATCCACATCTTGGTGGGGGCTTTACCTTGTCACAATAATCTTTGTCTTTTCTTTAATCAAGATTTTAATAGTATCTCCAAAATGGATTAAAAAAAAAGGTAATTTTTCAAACCATTCAGTTTTGGGAACCATTCTCAAGATAATTAAATCTTTCACTACAGAATAATTCATCTAACTCTGCCACTATATAAATATTTCAATCACTTTAGGGTCCAGTGCAATTGGAAATTATTTATTGTACTGTGGCATAGTATTTACAGAGGAAGAATTAAACATGTAAGCAATGTTATATTTTAGAACTCCCAGATACGCAGTCAGTCATTAATGATGTTCTTTATCTTAAATATATTGAAAACTTTTTCTCTGCTTAAGGGCAGTTGGCTTGGTTCTAAACAGGGCATGTCTGTGGCTCTCAGGACTGCTCAAAGGCTCTGAGGTACTTGCCCACTTGGGAATATATAAATATGCACTTGTGCCTGAGTTAGAAAGCTAATCTTTAGTTCAAGTTTTCATGCTGTGTCTTTGAGATATCACACAGCAAAGGTCTTACTGGAATAAAGGAAAGAGAAGGTCTCTGTGGGAGACTAATGGCTTGTATAACCTTGATCTATTTTGTGCTTACCATAAACCAAGTCCCAATCTGACCCTGCAAATTTAATTTAATTTCAGAYTCATGGAGAGCTGTATTTTTAGTTTTATTTCTCCATATTCCTCTCATTTCTTTGTTCACTGTATTTTGTTTTAATGTATTTTTAGATGGAGGGAAATTGAATTTATCTTAGTAGAATTTGAGCCTGTCTGTATCAACAGAATTTATGGGCACTGCAGTTAAGAAGCTTGAACCAAAGGGAAGAAGCTAATCAGGCTTGATTAAATATGCTCATATATATTGAAGATTATTGGATAGCTGGGGCATCAAGCAGAGAGACACATGCACATTTGGTGAGCTGACCTTCATGAAATGATACTGAAAGTATTTGTCATGGACTGGCTACTAACTCTAGGTTCTGTGACGGAGTTTTATAACTTGCTTTCAAAAAATATGTATAAAGAACTGAAACTACAGAAATATTTGGTAACAAGTGATCCATAAGGTGTAAAATTTAATTAGAAGTTTCTAAAACTCCCAATTTCCTCATTTTCCTCAGGAGTTAATTAGTTTAATATTAATCAACTTATTGCCATGTGTCTTATCCTTATATGGAGTTACTGGAAAAATAGGTAGTCTACCCTACTATCTAGAAGCTATAGGAATAGCATGCTTTCAAAAAAGATGAATGCATCTCAAGAGGCAGTTGAGATACTGACAAAATTATTTGAAATAACTACTGCTGTGAATTTTTATAGAAGCTATTTTAAATGTTGAAAGATCAGCAATGGGATAAATTCCCTAGGACCATCTGAAATATCCATACACGAATGATGTTTGCAGTTGGGATTTAAGAGTTACACCAACCTAAGGGAGCTCAGTGGTAAAACTACAGAGGTCCATGAAGTGTTTGTATGCAGAAATTCCAGGGACACCTGTCCTTGCTCCCCTTAGAGATAGGGTTACCACAAGGTGCAAACAAATGCCAGGGAGAGACTGTACACAGATAGCAGAGGCCATAAAATACACACACACAGAGCTTTTGTTCTGTACACCCCCAGAATGTCCTTGTACCAGCAGGGTTAGTGGCTCTCACACACCTGAAAACACATTCTGCAAAACAACACTGCTATCTCGGGGATAGATGTTGTTTTTTGTCTGTCTTTGATCCAGTGTTCTTCCAGCTGTGTCAGGCTGCTGGATAATCTCCTGTGACTGTCTCTGATCTGTCATAAGAACTTGTGTTTTCCATCAGTTTGGAAGTTTCAGTCTCTGTTCCCAGAGCTGATTTTTCAAGCTATAAGAATGAAATGGGTAATATTTTCTATAATATTTAAATCAGAACAAAACCAAAAGCTGGGATAAACTTAAAATCTTTAATATATGAAGGACTAGAATAAACATATATATATATATAGAGAGAGAGAGAGAGAGAGATGGATATAGTGAAGGTAAATGTAAGTCTCTACAAGAATCTTTGCTTTTAAATCTAAGGTAGGAGGAACAATGAAGGATGTAATATTTGTACATCTGTGTGTCTCACAGATAGATGGTAAGACCATGAAATTTGTTCTTGGTTTTACTGGAGTCTTGCTGCATGACCTTGTGAAAGCTGCTTCACAATTCTGTCTTCCCCATCTGTCCAGTGATGCTTGTAAAACACTTTGAGATGTTGTGGTGAATAAAGTCACCGGAATTACTTTCTTTGAATTAAGAATTATTAAGAGGCATATAAACTTCAGTAGTAAATGCTGTGCTGAAATAGTGTAATTGTGTGTGACAACAGTCCTACACACTAGGACAGATAATATGTTCATGGTATCATTATACAGATATATATGATATCGACAGATATACATACAGATATAGATGATATAGATATATATGAGATATAGATATGGAGAGATATTGATATAAATTGATATAGATTATATAGATATATGAGAGCAGAGGTCTCTTTTGTAATTTTCACTGCACTTCATCTGCACCTTTTCAGATGATTTGAAAGTTTCTGGTATTAAGGCAGCGGTCACAGATTTGCTAAAATAATTAAATCTTGGCTCACATTTTCCAGAGTTCTCTTTATATACTTTTTTGTGTCCTTTTTCTAAAAAAAAAAAATAAAAAAAATTATTAAATGCTACTCTGCTTTGGATGCAGCCCAGGACATGACTGACGTTGTGGGCTGCAAGCACACACGATCAGGTCATGTTGAACCTTTTGTCAACCACACCTTCAAGGCATTCTCCCAAGGGCTGCTCTCCATCCTTTCTCCATCCAGCCTGTCTTTGTGCTTGGGTTTACCCTGACCCAGGTGTAGGACCTTGTCCTGCCTTGTTGAACTTCATGAGGTTTATGTGAGCCCACCTCTCAAGCCTTTCAAGGTCCCTGTGGATGGCATCCCTTCTCTCCAGTGTGTCAGCTGTACCACACAGCTTGGTGCCATTGAAAAACTTTCTAAAATATGCTAAATCAATTGCAACACCCTCTATGTTTTAGTTCTTTGTATTTAGTTATAGCAATAACTGCATGTGTTGGTAATGTGTAAATGTTCCATACTTAAACTCCTAAATTCTAGTTCTGAGAAAGACATTAAAACTTACTTTAAAATAATGCAGCATGAGTTTACATTTCCCATGAGAAAATTTTATATAACATTGTTAGTAATTCCCTGCTGAAATAATTGCTGCCAACACTTTGCTTCTGGACTTGTGGATTCTGTTAGCTTTTGACAAAAAAATTCTCTTTTGCTAACTGAAAGTTGCTGATATGAAAATAACTATTAAAATCTTCATTAATTGCCTTCCTTTTCTTAATTTGAGGTTTTTAAAGTAGCCTCTTTTGGGGTCTGGAATATAAGATGATAACTGGCTATACTTTGCTGAGATAATTTCCTTCATTATGAAAATAGTAACAAGAGAAAGTTTTTTCCAAATATCAATAGATTAGAGTCATGCACACTGTCAGATAAAAGGTAGTCTTCATATATTCAACCTGGTTCAATTAAATACTCTTCTTTAAAAGCATGTCCAAATCGCATCTTATGGTGTTTTGTTTCTACTAATTTGCTGCAGTCATAGTAGCTTGGACAGCTTTATTGGTTATTAACTTTTTGAAGTAATTTAGATGTTAATTTTTCTTCTTTGGGAGAGAAAAATAATTGCTGTATACATGAGCATAAAATTATTTAGAGCAGGTAGAAATAAAAGGATATGAAAAGAAGAAGAAATAATTAATAATTGTGAACCTGTAGGGTTTCTCAGTGCTCAGATGGCCAAGCCACCAGCTTAAAAAACATACTACTGAGATTTTTCATTCAGTCACAGCATCCTTCTCTCCTCATTGGGATGTTGCAGTCTGGATGGGTGGACAAGCGGATAAGTAGGAAAAGGGTTTGAATGCTCAAACCCAGAGTAGGGGATTGTATCCTGCTGGTACAACCAAGCCAGTGAGACAAGCAGTAGCACAGGTCTGCCTGGGTCCCCTCCCGTGTAAGTTTTTAACCAGAGCTGTGGCTGAGGCCATGGAGAGCTGGCTGAGCAGTGTGCAGCTGGCACACAGCTGGGGGATGGAATGGTCTGGTGGGAACCACGTGGAACTCAGCAGGGCCAGGCGAAGGGCTGCCCTGGGAAGGAGCCAGCAGGGCAGGCTGGGCACGGGCTGGGGAGCAGGGCTGTGGAAAAGCCATGGAGTCCTGCTGGGAAGCACTGGGATGTGGACAAGGAAAGTGCCCTGGCAGCTGGGGGAAATAGAAAAGGTGTAAGACTCCCAGAAAATTGTGTGAAAGTAAAGCTTAAGATGGAGAAATGCAAGAGTGCTGAAGATGTAAGGACAAGAAACAATAGGGCTGTGAGTTGTGTAGAGATAGGCCTCAGAAAAATATGTTAAGTAAGATAGCAGAATTATGTAAGTTTAATAATGAAGCCTTATCCATTGTTTTAAACCATTGCTAATCAGCATTGTTAAAAGCAAGAGGTATGTGTAAGTACACTAATTTGCTAGAGCAAACACTTGTCTGCTTTTACTATTATCTTATTGGCTCAAAAACTTTTAAAAGACCATGTAACTAAGAATCAACTTGAATTGTAAGCGGCTGAAGCTGTTTCCATCTCCCTTGCTTGGTTTTCTAAAATGAGACTGATGGCTGTGATGGAATAAAGGCTTTGAGACAGCTGCTCCAGCTGTGCTGTTGCTTGTATAAATAGATATATACATATATTTACATATATATATATGTATATGTAAATATAAGACAAGAGAAAAAAAAAATCTCAGAAGCAACAGGCAGCAAGTTGGGCGGCGACTACCTGGGCTGTGTGAACAGGAGCACTACCAGCAGAGCAAGGAGAGGGAATGATCCCCTCCACCTCACACACTTTAGAGGGCATCTGTGTGGGAAGAAGTCTGGAAAGCAACTCTTCTCATTGTCAAAAGGAGTAGGGCACCTCTGGTGATACTGAAGGATTAAAAACATTTTAAAAATTGTAATGTTAGGTTTTGCGCTTTAAATGGTCAAAGCGGGTGTTTCTGTTTTCCCTAAAGAGCCATACTTATGTTATTTTTCCACCACAACCAAAAAGTGAAAGAAAACCTCATTTGAATCCTCAAATAATTTCCTTGGATGCTGTCACAAACTTCTGTAGCCTTTACTAGATCTTAATTGCATGCATGAATACCTTATAAAGTGCAAAGAGAAGCTTTTTTGCTCAGTCTATCAGTCTGAAAATTCAGAAGTTCAAGTAGCAGTGTAAGTACCCTCTGAAATATCCTATAATTTAAGAAAAATCCTTATGCTTCATAAATTAATTTTTACCTTAATTTCTCAATATATTAGTGGAAAATATTAACTTGTGCATTTTCTGATTGCTGTACTGATCAAAAAGGGAGGAGTAATTTTTTAAGTCTCTTTGAAGAATAATGAAAGTAAATGAAAGATGAATGAATTTGATTACATCAAAAAGAATTATAATTTGATTGTGACCTTTCAGTTTTCTACTGGTCCATTTCCTGTTCAGGTTTGTATGGTCTCAGATGTACTTAGGATGGATAGATCCAAATGATAGCCATGGATCTATATGCACAATGAGAGAGCAAGTTCAAAACCAAATTTCTTGGCAAATTTTAGTTAGTTAGTTTCCCTGACGAACAAAACAAATTCAGAATTAATGTCGTGATGCCTCTAATTGTTAGCCTTCCACTGAATTTCTGAAATTTATTGGATAACTGTAATATAAAATACCATCATGAATTTCTGTTGTGGGTTACAATATGATTACATGCAGCGTATAATTTTTTAATTTTCAAATCTGCCAATTTATTGCAGATAAATATTTAATTGGCTCTTTTAATGAAAAAAAAAAATCATCTTTCTTGGATTGCTTATCTCTGGTAGACTGGTTTTGAGTTGACAAAGACAGGAGACTGTAATTAACTCTGTCCTGGTACCAATGTTGGTTAAAAGATTTTCCTGAGTGCAATGACTGGCAAAGCAAGCCTGGTCCAGTAACCATGGTGCACTCTCAGCAAAGCAAAGGTATTGAATTGGCTGCTCCTTTTGTTTTGGGCTTTTTGATTGCTCAGCTACTCATACTGACCGGAAATGTAATGGTCTACAAATGTAGAGTTGCTTAGCAACAATGAGTAAAATACTGTGAGTCCTTTTAATTTTGTTGCATTTGTCATCATAGAACTTTTGTGATGTTCACATGTGAAAAACAGTTTTGGGTGTTTATAATATCCATAAAAATAAAAGGATCCAGAACAGTTCATACCAGAGCTATCCATGACACAGATGTATCAAATGACTGTTTATTGCATTGTTTGAATTGTTTTGGGGTTTTGTTTTGTTTTGCTTTGGGATTTCTTTTGTGGTTGTGTTTTTGGGGTCTTTTTAACAAAATAGTAGGCTATTTACACTCGTGCGTCTCCCAGTTTTCTTGGAAAATAACAGAATGTACAACTGCTTTCTTCTCCTACATTCTGAAATGACCTTGTGGTACTGATATGCTAATATATTCAAATGAGACATTATGTTTCAAAACCCACTAGCAGAGATTAAAAAATACCAATATGCTAAAAATAGAAATACTTTTGAAATGCGGGGATATAAATTTAACTAACCTAGCAGTCAGGTTCTGAAAATACATGTTTTGTCAGGGCAGTCTGGGAAGGTTGGGGGCCACAAATGTTTCTGCAGTAGCTGCACGGGGTTTTTTTTTTTTTGGGAGAGGTGAATGGGATTAGTTCTGTTTTAGAGTAAAACCCGAGAGCCTGGGTCAGTTCCACCCTCAGCCTGAGCATTGCTGGAAATGGAACTCAGTAGAGATGGATAGAGCATTGAGATACAGCTTTGCCTCCAAAGGCACAATCTCCACCTTTTCTCTGTCCACACCATGCTCTGCGTGCATTGCAGACCCCTTTCCTCTCTTTCCATGGCACATGAAACAACAAACTGCCACAACAAAGCTCCAACCCTGGGAGCAGCAGCACAGGGTCCAAGAGTACCTGCCCAGCTTTGGTGTTCCCCAGCAAGGTTTGAGGCTGTTGTTGGCTTTCCTCAGAGGCTTAGCATGCCAGTCAAGACAAGAAGTAGTAGTGAATTGCTCTCAGAATAATTTCTTTTTAATCCTAGAACTGAATACCCTAATAAATATGTTTGTTGAGTATTATGGTCAGATCCAATTTATTTTGGGGGTAAAGGCTGGATAACTTTCATAGATCAATATAAATTTATCACCAGTAGGTAGCAGGAAGAACATTGTGATCCTGTAATATTTTGTAGTTGTGAAGTATTTCCTGATTTACCTGTTGGCAGGAAAGAGCAGAGGAATTCTAGTTAGGGGTGGGAAGGAAAAAAAAAAAAGAAAGTGTAACTACTTCTGTCTTCCATCACTGATCTCAACCACAGTTATAGATTTTTTCAGATCAGGCAGTTCTTTTGTTGGTTATTATAGATTAACAAATTGAATCAAACTTGTAGTTTGCCCTGCAACAAAATGCCACCAGCTACTAAATGCAAATAGTAGTAGGCCAAACACCACTTCTTGAAAGGAAAACATAGTAGGATTTAGATATGGTTTGGCTTTTCAAATTATAATAGTCTTTAAATCAGCCCTTTCATGAGAGAGTGTAGAAGTGAAAGATTTTTGTTGAAAGGATCTGAATTTTTCTCTGTTTCCCCTATAGGTTACTACAGATGTTGAGGGTTTTGACTTTTTTCTATACAAGATCTTAATGATTTAAATTATATATGCAAGATGAAATATAGCTGTAAGGTGGATAAATATAGATAGCAATTTAAAAATCCAATAATTTGGAGCAGCTTGTTTGCATCTTCCCTCAGAATCTGAATTTAATACATCTTAATAGAGTTAATTACCTTTTGTTCATCCTTTAGTTATTTTGATTTATTATGGATAAACTATACACAACTGCCTTTAACCATCACTGGTATTTTAGGATTATGTGCATGGCTTACATAAAGACATTTTTTGGTCTCTTTATACCTAGTGATTAGCTAGTGCCCCAGCTACCATCAAAAGAGTGTCATATAGCAGAATAGCAGAATAATCTTTAATCTCTTGAGGAAAAAATTACTGCATCAGATATAAGTGTTTATTCCTTTGAAAAAGCTGCACGTGGTGTCAACATGATTTTTGTACTTACCAATATCTGCCTAGAACTAAAACATTTGGGTATAGTTGAGAAGGGTTATTATTTGGATTTGGGTTTTATCAATTTTTTTTTTTCTAGTTCTTGTTGCATAAACACCAGATGAATCAATTCAGAGGCAACTAGAGTATTTGAAACACTATGAACACGCTTTTTAATTGTCTCTTTGTTTTGACAAGAAAATAAGAAGAGAAAATGCTTATTAAGTTTTCTTGCCTGTTGAAATCTCTATTGCCTGAGCACTTTATTTGTGATAAAGAGCAGTAAAACTTCATGGTGTATGTAATAGGAAACTATGATTTATACTTAGATGGCATTGTTGTGACTTTTCTGGGCTCTACTTTCAATAACCTGAAAATAAATTGAAGTAGTACTCAAAAAATTATTGTGTATAAGCCCTCTTCTCATACCCCCTTGAAGTCAGAAATGTTCCACACAGTTTTTCTATATGAGACTTTTAGTCTGGGCAGCTTTATGGGAGGATTAATATTTACTAGATATCTTTGGAAACCGATAGCTAAGTTGTACATGCAGGATTCACTAGTTAATAATACTTAATTAAATTTTATTTTTAAATAAATTAAAATATAAAATTTTAATAGTAATTACTTTAAAATTAATTCACTAATTAAGAATGCTTAATTAAATTTTTTATTTTTAAATAAAAAATTTTTTTCACCTTGCTTGATGCATCTGGAGACACCAGAGAGTCTTTGGTGGCTGTTTAATAGTATCCCTTTCTTAAACACCAAACTGAACTGAACATTATGATTTTTTTGTTTACCACATCATTTGTTTCTGCCTTAGGTTGGCAATAGCCATAAAATAGTCTTCTCAGTTCTGCCTCCTCCAGAGTTTACCCACGTGATTTATTTACCGGCAGAAATTCCATCTCCTCTGACATTTCATGTTTACTACACAAAGTAGATTCAGCTCTTCTGTTTCTGATATAAATTCTTGTCTCTTGAACGTACACTTCATGCAGTATCACAGGTGCATTTTGACTGGTGCTGTGGGCTTTCTCAGCTTCTTAAAGTTTTCCTTTTTCAAGCTTGCATTTGACTCTATCAATTAGCACATGTGAGCTTTTCCTCCCCATCATCCCGAAATGGTGAGCTTCCCACATAATAACAGAAATTAGTCCCTTCATATTTAATCCCATTTCTGTCTTTTGTCTTCCAAAAGCCAATCAGACTACCTTTGTAAAATCGTAATCCACATTTGTTTTTGAAATGCCACATTTTATGTCAATAATGGCTGGCATTAATGCATTCCTACTTCATGTTATTTAATGTAACACATCAGTATGTAAAACGCCAATCTTCATATCAGTCCTTCAAGAACTGGTAACCTTCTTGTGGTCTGATTTTTTTTTTTTTTTTTTCCCCTACTCATTATAATATTTTCATTAAATGACATTATCAATGGTGCTTTAAAGTTATTCCTCCTCCTCCACCATACCTAATATTTGTGTGCAATCATATAAAAATCATTACTAAAATTCAGATTCATAACGTCTGCCTTGTAATCAGCTACCTTTTCAAAGAGAGAATATTAAGCTAATATAGAATATTAAGCTAATATTATGTCTATTTATCCTACCTTGTACAGCATTTGTTGCATTTTTCCCCATATTGTTCACGGGAATAATGGTTTTCATCTATAATGCCATATGTTTCTTACTGTTCTTAAACATAGCTATTCCAACAAATTATTTAATAAATGTGCCTTTTTCTTTATGATATAAAACCTTTATCTCACAAAAATTTCTTGGTTGGTAAGAAGTCAGTGGATTTACGTACAAACTTCCTTTACGGTGATGGGGTGAGGAGTGGTGGTTGTTGCAATCTGCCTGGAAGAAGCTGAATTTGACCCTATTGAAGTAGATAGAATTAAACAAGCTTTAAACTAAGCTCTGTACAGATAATTGTGGCATCAGAAATGAGCTTACTATTTTTTTTTTTTTTTTTGCCTTCAGGCTGTGAAGAGTTTCATAGCTTTGGTTTCTAGCACCTGCATTGTTTAATTCAGGAACTAAAGCAAGTTAGAGATCATTCAGCTCTGTTTACAGAATACTTAGCCATGTCTCTCATTTGCAGTGCTACATCCACCTTAAAGATGCTTTACTGGCAGGCTGAGAAACACTAAAATAATGTTGGAGTTATGATCAAAGTGTGTGTACACTTGATATTGGTAGTTGCCACTTCCAAATAAACTTTCAATTCCTGTGCTTTAGCAGCAGTAGCACACAAAATGTGGTGTCTCACTCTGTCCTGTCTCCCTTGGGCTCTGCCCTGCACTGGCAGCAGTGTTTGCTGTCACCCAGAACCACACTGCAGAAGGAACTGCTCTGACTTTTAACCATATGCACTGGCAACTCTTGTCTTCTCCACTCTGTAAACTCAGATCCCTGTTTTCCACCCAAAACAAAGTCTGGGTCTTTTTTTTTTATTTCAGTGTCAGATATGAATAGCAAGGGAAGAACATTTTTAGGCCTCATAGCTAGATTTTGTACAGAGAGTGCTAAAGCTGCATATGGCACAAACACTGGAATTATCATGTGTGTGGGCATGGAACAGGCAAAGGAAAACCAGCAAGTCAGTTCTGCAGGGGGATGAAAGAGAGAGACAGACAAAGCTGGGAGGAGATGGGGCCAAACAATATTAGTTCAGTTGTGCCGCCCTTATAAACATCTCACAACTTGAACTGATTCTGAGCATAGAATCAGTTTGTTTCTTCACCTCAGGACCCTGGGTAAGCAGATGTAAACCACCTTCGTTTCAAGATGTGACCTTAAATCAACTCTAAGATGTGGAACAGTTTGATAAAGTTTTTAAGTGAAATTACTTAGCTGAAAGTTTGTCAGCTTTAGGTAATATGGCTGGTATTAAGCACAGCATTCCTAAGAAAGAGGAATCCTCTTTCTACAGAAGGAGGAACAGTTACCCTCGGTGAGGCTGCAATTATAATATTGATTTTTTTCTGTCATATTTTAAAGAGAAATTTTTACTGCCTTAAAATACTTTGACATCTATTGAAAAAGATCTTTTAAATTAGGCTAAAGAGCAAAGATCCTGCTGATCAAGGAATAATAATTTTGCTCTAACCCACCTGGAAGTACAGGGTGACTGACACACCTTTTAAGATATTATGCTCTTATGATTTATTAATAGAAAAAGATAGATTAAAATTTTACTACAAAATCCTGTCATACTTTTGACTTTTTTCAGCTATTTGCTTCCACAGTGGCATGAGGAATGAGGCCCAGTAACGTGCTAGTCTTTCCAGGAGCATGTGTACTAAATGGGTGACAGTGGCATTTGGCATTTTAGTATATTGTGCAAATATGTAACATATAAGTGCTGTAATTTAATAAAGGTCACATTCCTTATGTTAGTACCTTGTTTTGCCAGCATTTGAATTAGATTGAAACTTGCCTTTTGACCTTCTCCAATTCTCACATAAAAAGTGTTGTTAAAACTGTGCAAATCTGTGCAAATCTTGCAAACAAGAATAATCCTGCTTCTCTTCTGCTGTCCCAGCAGCCCCTCTACAAACACATCAGTAGTGATGAGGGGGAGCATACAATGACAATTGGAAACACTGCCAAAGCACTGGTAGCCTTGTACGTCTTCTATTTATTTTTGTGCACTTCTCTAATATTGGCGTTCTACCTTAAGGATTGAAGAAAATATTTATTTTTCTGCAAATAGCCACAGAAGTGACATCCCTGGAAGAAATGTGTCACCACCAATACTCCTTTGAAAGTGAAATAATTTATATGTGTAGTAAAAACTGGATTATGAATTCCACTGTGGATGTTGTGGGGAAAGGGAGGGAAAGGCTGTGGCTTTTCTCTTAGCACCTCTGTGTTGTGCATATATATGCAGTAATGTGATATATTGGTGATCTACAATATTTATGGTGAGATGAGTATCTCCTTGAAAACAGAGCCATTTAGTGGTAGGAATTGCACTGGAAAACACTGTACTGATCAGAGAGGATGAAGATACTGGCTTTTTTTTACTTTTTATTTAAGTGAAAACGAATGAATAAACCCACCTTTTGAGAGACATAAATTTGTATCTAACATTTTCTGCATTTAGATGGAGTAATTTTCCACATTGATTACGAATAATGATCATGGTATTATAACAGAGCATTTGTGCATATGTGATGACAGAAGCTGGTTTTGGGTGCATGTGGAATTGCACTCTGCTCAAGTAAGTCTGCTCGTGGAGTTTGCATGGCCAGCTCATATTACCCAAAGAGCAATTGCATGCATTCAGCTCACAAAATGAGCTCCAAACCCCCTGTGAGTTTCCCTAAGAGAACAGGCCTGTTAATTCAAGCAGTTTGATGACCTGCCAGGAACTTTGGAGTAAAATCCTCTGTGAAACTCCAGTGGGAATCTTGCTATTAACTTCAACAGCTGCAGGATCAGGCAGTATATTCCTAAGTAACTTCAGTGCTACATTTGGCTCCTATAGGTAGAAGTATTGTCAAATTAGGGATATTTATTTCACCCATTTATTAAAAATATATCACAATTCAGGTTAAATAAATGCTATAAGTAAGAATGACCATTGATTAACCAAGGATATTATTGGAAATAAGTAAAAAATATAGTAGAATTTGGTCTAGTGCCGGGAATACATGAGCAAAAAAGAACTTTTTCTTCTGTCTGCTGCTAAATTTTGTGGATATATGGTAAAAGGTTTTGTTTTACAATCTGTATTGCAAAGGTCTTGGTAGTGTTTAGTTTTCTACTTTTCATAATAAGTAGAAAATGATACTCTGTATCTGTTACAGTTCCTCTGGAAAGTAAAGAACGACTAAGAAGTTCCATATTTTCATGTTTGTTCTGCAAAGCTTTGTTTGAATGCAATTAATTAAATAATGTCAGCTGCATTTTCACTGCAGCCTCTGACATTTTGAAAGTTGTATAGTGTGTCAAAGAAATGCATTTTTAAACAATACAATTATATACAAAAATCATTGACAATGTCAGACCTATAAAATATTTATTCAGCATGTAAAATATTGAGTGTTAAAAATCTATACTTTTTTTCTTAAAGAGAAAAATTTTAATCTGACAAGCAGTTTTGAAGGTAATTTAAGATGTGATTGGGAAGAGTACAGTGGGGAAAGAATTTCTTTGCATTCTAGGTAGCAGTTAGGCTTACTTTTTATTTAGATTAGGCTTACTTTACTAAAAAGCATTTTTGAGTAATATGAATAGAATGTACCTTTCAAAGAATTCTCAGGTGACCTTTGCTTAGCCAGGCAGAATTCATGTGGAGATTTTTTAGACACTGGACAGTTTCTCTTCTCCCACAAGTCTGTACTTATAAACAGATATTTAGAACTTCATAGGTGCATTGCTCACTGAATCAAAGTTGAAATCATGGTGGAACAGTCCAGGAGTTTTCTCCACTAAGTGCTTTCCAAACTGTGATTCTGCCATTTGCTGAACCTAATTTGCAGGCTCAAAAGAGTCTTCAAAAGTCATAAAGGCATCTTTACCGATTCCTGTGCAATGTCCTTTAAGCCTTCACTCTTTCCAGGCTTGTTCATAATTTCCTTTCTATAACTAGAGAGAGAACTAAAAGAGAAATCTGGACCAGATGCACAAAGGGTGTAATTTCCAATTTTCATAGTGAAGTGCTTCAGAGTTCTAAATAAAGGCTGGCAGCCTTCATATTTTACTTTTGCTCACTTTGGGGTTAGGTTTTTTTGTTGTTTTGTTGGGTTTTTTTTAAAGTTGCATTTTACTCATCAATATAATTTCAAAAGACAGCTGAAATTCATTGATATTTCTGTCTATCTACAAGAAGAAGGAGAAGGAAATTACTTTGAATTTGTATTCAGCTCAGCCAAGGGCAAAGTAAGAAAGGAAAAGTGTCAGGCTACAAAGCAAGGTAATCCATGGGCAGGTGTAACTCTGGAAACAGATTAGAATATTTTAGGAGTTCCTCTGTCGTTCTTTAATGATGGACCTTTGCACCAGCTAGAAATGTGATGAAGTGGCACAGGACCTTTTAAGTCTGATAGCATTTTTGAATGCAAGAAGGAGACTACATAATTACCATAAGATTTCAGGTTTTTCCAGGGGGAGTCTGCCCAACTAATCCTGAGAGAATTGGCTGTGGCTTTTAAAGTCAAGCATTTACAGTGTGAACATAGTTGAAGTAATTTAATTAGTGCCTATACCTTGGGGAAGCAAAGATCCCCTACAGATCACCATATTAGTTGACATTGGATGAATAGTAGCTATTGACATGAAATTGCAGGAATTTAGTTGCTTTCAATCAAAAGACCTTTTAATATTTTTGTGTGAGTTTTGTGTTGAGTCAGATTTATCTGTAAATCATAAATAAACACAATTAAAATATCAAAAATTGAAAATACTAAGAGAAATGCTAAATATTGTTAGCTCACTTCATTTCTTCCTGGATACCAGAGTCCATCGTATTAACTCATTCCAGACATACTGTCTTGTTCAGACAGTGTCAAACACTTAGCAAACACTGCACCCCTTTCTCTTTTGCAAATTACTGCCTGATTCAGGGATTTCCTGACAGAAGTTTATACAGAATATAAAACATTCCAGGTAGAAGGTTCTCTGTTGTGCTCGTTTGATGTCATCACTCACATCACCTGGGCTACAGAGCAGGAAAGGGTGTCCCTCTGAAAAGGGGAGGTGTAAATGAAGCCTCTGAGAACCTCCTGTGAGAACACAGCTACCTGGCTGAAAAACAGCTATTTCTTGGGCAAAGAAAGTAATTTTATGTCATTCTTTGAAATGGAACTTTGTATCAGTTATACTTCAGTTGTCAGCTTTGTGCCCAAGCAAAATTATTTTCCATGCTTACTGTGCTTCCTGCTCAGGTTTCTGAAGTAATCCCCATTGTCTTCCCAAGAGGGAGTTTTCCTGCTGTGTTCAGCAAGAAATGTGAATGCTTTTTATGAAGATGAGCATTCAGAGGGCTCACAGCATGGTTCTACATGGAAGGAATGGTAGATGAGTTGCCTTGTGTGTGTGTGTCCTGCTGCCTTCAGCATCTCTCCCTTGCCTCTGACCCTCTTACTGAATAATCCTTTCAGAGCTGTCCCAGTCCACTCAACTGGCTCTTTGCTGCTTCCTAGAAATGTTTTGTCCTTAATCATCTCCACACTGAAGCTCCAGGTATCTCAGAGTTGTAACCAGCCACATCTCCTGCAGTTTGCCACAAGTGGAGCCAAAATACATCACCACAAACATGGCTCTGTGTGTCTATGCAAAAAAGAATGAGTAGTTGTCTGTTTCATAATAGCAAGAATGACACATTTCTCCTTTCTTTTGTTACTGAATCATTTGCTTTAATTTATTTCAAGAGAATAGAGAACAGGCAGTTGTTTGCATCTTGCAATCATCCAATCTAGGAATTTTGTGATGAAAAGGCTAGAACTAAAAAAACCCTCTACTGTGATCCCCAGACTTCCAAAGTAGTCTGTCAGTATTTCTGAATTTATGTGTAAGGCATATGTAAAAAGCAAATTGGGCTATGTTTCATTAAAATTCAAGAAATCACCTTTTTAGTGAAATCTTAAATTCAAATTACTATGTGTGTAGAAACAATTTTTTCAATGTAGAAGTTGAATGAAAGCTTATGGTACTGTACTGTTGTTATTCTTTCCTTGAGTGTCCCATTTTAGATTCAAATCAGAAGGGGATTTGCAGAACAGGACCTAAATCAGATAAGACAGGTAGATCGGCTATCAGGAGGAGAAAGGAGAGACACACCATTTTCATTTTACTTTGACACACAATATTTAGGTTCTGTGGAATGCCAGAATACTCTTTCACCCCATTGACACAGCATAGCTCACTATCAAAATTAGAAATCGAATCAAAACAAATTGTAGGACTGCAGTCCTTGACAGGATATTTTAGCTGATTTTTTTCACCTGGATTTTGGAGGCTTAACACATTTTAATGCCTAGTTCCATAAGCTAGTTCTATTAAGAGAAAATTCAGAAAAAGCAAGATAGTTCTTGCAGTTTATTTCTTAACTGAAGTTTTTAAACTGTATTTTGAGTCTTCCTTCAATTTTTTTTTCAATGTGAATAGAGCAAAGGCCTCATGTTATTTCCATGTCTATTTCAATAGTCTCTCAAAGTTGTTTTTTTTTTCGCTCTTAAATTCTAGATTCGTTAATAAGGGATGATTGCATTGAAAAACTATTTTTAAATTTACACAAAAAAAAAGAAAATATATTTATGCTTGAGAGAATAAATATTTTCCTCGATATTACAGAATAAATAATTTCTTCAGCAGTCACTGCTGTGGTTTGGATATCAGACTTAATAACTTAGTTCTTTTATTCATTATACTAAATCCGATAAATCCCTAGACTGATGAAGAAAAGTCTATCAAATAAAAAAGCTGACAAGAATTAATGTAAAAATGTCCTTTGTTCTCACAACAGTGGACACAATTCCTCATTAAATATATTGGTGGAGAAATAGCAACAGAACTCATATGCCTACCCCAAAGAGTTTAATTTTATTCGGTGGATTTAATTGTTTTACCTGCAGATGGAAGATAATCTTCTGCATGCCATATAAACTTTGCAGGGTGGGAAATTCACTTTAAATTGCTTTGCTGTTGAATCCAATTTTCATTCTCACTGAGGGAGAAAATATTTTTTGTTATGAATGGATGGTTATATATTTTAACTACTTCACCTTTACCTCTAAGAATAGCCCTAACAAGGACTTCCTCATTTTCCACATAGTGCTCCTAGCTATTTCTAAGATACCTGTGTCTACCAGGAATTGTTCTGAATAAGGGAGAATTGCTGTCACTTTGGGGAATGGGGCTTAAGCATGGTAACCCTCATCATTTTCAGTTGTGAGATCAGAAAGCAATTGCCCACATCTCATTCTAGAATTCAATAAATTCCACAAGGAATGGATTTAGTGCAGCAACTGGATTTCTTTGAATATCTATGTACAATTAGTAGCTTTTTCTCTTAGTGTTTTCACAGATAGGCTCGTGCACAAGGGGATGGTTTGCTAATGCTGAGGAAATGGCATTTGACCAGAAGTGGAGTGGAGGAATGCATGGCTTCTTTGCCTCTTCTGAAAACATACTTCTCTTGTTATGTGGCAAATTGGCATTTAGCTCTTTCATTCCTACTAATATACCATCCCTGAGGAAATAAAATTGTCTTTCACAGAAATGTCAAGTGCTTGTTAGAATCTCCCACATTCTGCAATGGAGTGTTGCAGTTTTGGTCTAACTGGGCGGAAACACCAATTTTGTGAAGTGGTTTCAGTTTGGCAATTTTAAATTTCCTAGCCAATACACCAATTTATGTCATGGATTTAGCATTGGCCAAATCACCAGTGCAATCACCAGTGCACCCACTAGAATTGTTTACTCATTTCCTGCTGTGAGATAGGATTAGTAGGGAGACAAAACAAGCTTAAACTCTGAAGGGTATAAAGAAAACTTTTATTACTAGAAACTACAAGGAAAAATAATTAAAAAATGGACTAAACTTCAGGACACTCCTCCTCCCCCTACAACTTCTTTCAGACTGGCAACATACAGAAACAAATCAGTCAATTTACCATCTTTTAAAAAAAAGTAGTCTTTCACCAATTTACTTGGGAGAGGAGACTTCTTTCAGTCGATGGAGATGTTTTTGTCCAAAAGAAGCAGTTTTTTTGTGGCCTCAATGTCACAGTGATCAGCCACCCAGGATAATGGAAATCTGAACACTGTGCAAAAAATCCCTTCCTCAACTAACAGACGACCATATCAACTCATGGGGCACACTTTAAGGATTATAACCATTCAAACAAAAGCTCTCTTCATCTTTGAAAACAAAGGTTTTTCTTCTTCGTCCTTGGAAGGCAGCAGCGATTTTCATCTCCTCTCTATTCACACATATGGAATTACAGCCATTTCAATATCTGCATCTAGCACTGATGCTTCTGGTCATATACACATTTAAAATATTCATCCACCCTATAATCTCTATGTGTTATAGGGAATCAAGAGTCTCTTCTCCATATCTTAAAAAAGGAGAATTTTTAGTCCACAACTCTCCTCCTTCCCTCATCTGAAACCTGAATCTTCCCTTTGTCTCACCTTGGCGTTTTCATGCTGTTTCTGTGTGTCTCTTCATCTCAGTCCTCTTCTTTCACTCAGGAGAGAGAACAAGGTGTCTGTGTCTCATTCTGGGCAGTGAGAGTTAACACCTAGCCCAGGCAGTGGATGGCAGGGTTCTGCCGAGCCACAGACTCCTTGTGCCAAGTGGGCAAGGATGTTAGCAACTGAGTGGGCCTCCCCTCCCTCTCTCTGTCAAGGCCCTGGTTACAAATGGGGTCCGGTGGGCTTTCCTGAGCCTTGTGTCAGAGCTCGCCTGCCCCAGCCTGGCCTGGGCCATGCAGAGGGCCAGAGTTACCTTCTGAGAGGCAGGAAACAAAAGACAAGTTTCCCAGGGTTTGTTCATTCTAAAATATGAATCTCACAGAGGCGTGTCCATCTCTTTCAGTGGTTTAAGCAGTTGTCAGTTCACAAAATCAATCACTGTTTGTTTTTTGTCAGACATAGAGGAAGCCTAGCTGCTCCTTGCAGAAAACAATCACTTCCTTGGGTTGTCTTCAGTGCCAAACCAGCACATGGAGTTTGATATAGCAGGGGACTGGAGAACAAGCACCAGTAGGATCTGTCCTTTGTTCAGTCAGGGAGGTTACTGTGGCTGTTTCAACTGTGAACATAATAAAAGCCCTAAAGTACGGTAAAATCATCTGCAAGCACGCACACTGTTAACCTGTCATGGCATGAATAATTATTACAAAGGGAAACCTGTAGTGGAGGGTGGGCAGGGTGAAGTTGTTTACCCTTTAAGATGTGTTTGATTTTGTCACAGGGGTGGATGTAATCTGAGCAAAACCTCTGGAGATTTTTTTTTTTTTAATTGAGGGAGGAAAAGAATATATGAATTATTTTTCTTGTTTGGTTTTTGAAGTAATCAAATAGGATTTACTTGTGGCACCCATATTTGTACAGTGTGAACACTAGGAAGTGATTTGTGGAGGAGTTTTTTAGAGTTTTGGGGGAAAAAGAGCTGGAATCTCTTTTGCTATGTTATAAATCAGTTTTAGAGCTCTACAGATTTGCTTCAGCCATGCCCCATTATGCCCAATCACAATATTCCTGTGTCTGTAACATTTTAAAGGTTGTGTTCTTTCTGTAGCTGTAGCTAATTACATTCTGTTGCAGTATAATTTCGGTTATTGTTTTAAATTGCTATTTCATCACTAAAAGAAATGTTGGCAAACAGCATTACTGTGTATTATCATTTCCTGGATGCTTCTACAGTTTCTTAGACTGTAGAGTGGAAAAGGAAGGGGCAAAGGAGGAAGGTTGCACTAGACCAAAGCACTCAACCAAGAAGGTTTGGAAACAGCAAGTCTGATCAAACCTGGTATTCTACCATTTGTGCCTTCCTTTAAGTGTAGCTTTTTATGTAAGGAATCTAGCAAAATAAAGGGCTCCTGTCAAATACTTGTAGGCAAAAAGAATATGCAGGTTCTAAAACCATCCAGTATATTAACTTGCATGCAGGTCATCTAGAGAATTTGTCAAGCTTCACACAAAAGAAAGTGTATCATGTATATCATAGCCAGAACCTCATAGCACAATAGGAATAAACTCAAAAACTCATTTCCACTATGAAAACCATCTGTTAGATTTTTTTTTTTAAGGGATTTTTGGTCCTGAAGTGTAGTTAGAGTTTTCATGATTATAATTTCTTCCTGTTGTTTTGATAAGACCTGGATACATAAAATTAAACCTCTCTTTTCTGCATTACAGTTTCAGGCTTTTCCCAGTCTGAAACATAATTTAGCGTGCTTTGATTTGAGAGTTGTGGAAACAATTGCTCTACTCCCACACTGTCATTAGTGGGAGTTCCACCCCCCCCTCCATTTCCCTTATGATACCCAGAGAATTGAAATTGTGTTGTTCTCTTTAGGTCTCCTGAGCTGAATCCATTTCATGCTGAAATCAGTGGAATTTGGAACAGCTCTTTGTGCTCCTGTTATATTCACGGGGGAATTTTTTCACATGAGATTTTTTCCTGTGCTGGAGATGAGCTGCTGCTATGTATCTTAGGCTGTAACTATCCCCTAGATATGACTTCAGCCAGCTGGGAAAGAATTATTTAATTAAAGAATTAACTGTACCTCAGTACAGAGAAATGGAAGTGCATACATCTAAGAGAGAAATGTAGGCCACACTTTCATGAAGAACACAATTTCATAAAAAGTAGCTGAAAAATTCCTTTGGGCAAATGAATGACTGATATTTTAGGGCTGAGAGAAGAGGTAAAAAGGAGACTTAGGTGTGGAAAGAATAGACTATTGAACATAAACAATACTCTATATAGACCAAAGAAGAGTTTGTTGCTGGAATAAATTTTATTATATATTTATTTTATATTTTCTCTTCATTGATAACATGGCAAATTTTAGGGAAAAGTTCCTTAATGAAGGCATATAAATATCTTTTATGGTGAGACTCAAGGAACTGATAGGAAGGACCAGCAGGAATTTTGCTCACGATCTAGAAATGCACATTTATGGATGAAAACAAATTTCCCTGTAAAGAACTTATAAACATAGAATTTACAACAAGATCCTGTAGCATCAAATTTAAAATAGAAAAGAGGAAAACATCTGTTTCTATGTCATGGCAAATCTCTATCCACTAGGAGATTTTTTCAAAGTTGTCGTTGGGATTTTTATGTTTGTTTGCTTTGTTTATTTGTTTAAATTACTGCAAATATATATAAAAGAATTTACAGAGAAGTATAAGAATTTCTTGGTAAGTATGAGCATAAATGGAAAGGATATAGATTTAGTTAACTTCTGCATTTCAAGCTGAAATAATCTGTTGGCAATCTGCAAAACAAGTACTGTGACATTCTTTGATATTTAGCAGGTATAAAAATCTTCAGTACTAGAATTCAACATGACCTGACTTATGCAGGTCAAATAGCATCACTTGTTACAGCTGCACATTATGAAGATTCTCATTGCTGAATATTATTTTGTTTGTGTCTTTGTATTGTTGAATTCTCTCCAAAATGAAGGGTGTTGAAACCTAATAGAGTTTTTCAATTTAGGGGGATGTTCAATGCTTACAGAGGGGTTGAGTTACGCTTCATTTCTCTTTGCATCCATGAGGCTTCATGCTTATCCAAAGGTTTTGGAGTGGAGCGATCTGCTGGAATTCTTTTCTCTGTCCCCCCTCCCTCCTATTCATTCAAAGGGTTTTTTTTCACTGTCTCTGAGGAGGATTTGTTTAAAATATCTGTTCCTACAGTTTTTAGTATAGCATTAAAAAAGAAGAGCCTTAAGATAAAAACATAAAGTTTTTAATGTTTGGTGGTTTGTTTTTATATTTTTAACAGGGAAAACTATTGTTCTGTTTTATGGCTTTTAAAATTTTATTTGTTAGTGCATAATGAAGCAGTGACATGGTAGTAAGTTAATTCATGCTGTTGGATTTTTTCCATGTCCTACTGTGATGTGAGCATGCATTATGGATTTGGATTTTATTCTGCCTATGGTTATTGTTGTGTTCATGTCACAATATGAAAGGATTAGAACAATTTCTTTCTGGAGTTTTTATTTCCCTGTGTTGTAGACATGAAAAAGAGGGTCATGTAAGTGCATTTGTTATAAGATTATTTACTGCAGTGCCAGCAATATAAGTAACATGTACAAATAAACATTGATTTAACTTATAACTTCTGTGAGATGTGCAGTTACAAAAACTGTAACTACAAACTGGTACAGTACTTACAGACATTTCTCAGATCCTTTGTAAAGCTTTTCTTCATATGGAAAAAACTTATTTATTCCTATCTGTTTCTTTTCTAAACTACAACCTTGCTGTTGCACTGTGACTTTGTAGAACTTTGTGAAAAGCAAATTCCTTCACTCAGAACCCCAAAACCCTAATATCACAGACTGAGTGCCAATCACATAGTAATTTTATTATTTAATACTTATTTAAGGACTGTGAAATATATATTCACACTAATTAATTTCAGTGAATAAAGATAAAACTTTATTACTTCATTATTAATTCTATAACAGAATTTTATTGATTGAAAGAGTGCATTCTTTTGAAAATAGTGTACAAATGTTAATATTGCCATGGATTTTTGCTATTATTATTATTATTATACAAATCTATAAAAATATATGGCTTAAACTAGTGAAATAACAGCTCAAGCTCATTTTAAATGTGGCAATAACTTCCTGACATCTTTTTCATACTGCCAGTCTGATGGACTTCAGTTTCTATGAGATTTTTACCAGACATTTTCCCCTAAACCTCCTATGTCATTGTTATTAAATATAAAATTCAAATTTTGGCTCATAATATTCCTAGTAAGGACTAGAACTTACTGTGAGGTGCATTTCTGGAAAGGCAGGAGCAGTACAGACATTGTTCATGTAATCATAAAGCCATTCCTGAGAAGACTGGGCTGGCTGTTTGAATAATGGATGGCTCAATGGATTTCTCTCTGGGCTCTGTATTCAAAAGGTTATTTGTTCTCATTAGCACAACACATAAAGTCTTTCTATTTCTTTCCACACTGTGCTGCACTTTTATTATATTTTTGTTTGCTACTGAGATATAAACCCATCAGTGCATGATCAGGTGTCAGTCATGCTCTGTCATATCTGATTTGTTTTGCTCTCTCATTGGAACTTTCTCTCTTAATATCACAGGTGAATTTGACATTCAGGGTCTCTTCCTGTGCTGATTATCCAGAGATAATGAATGCTGCTTGTATATGCATGTACTTTCACCTTAATAGAAAAAAAGTTTTGACATTCAAAAAAAATAACACATCAGTCATAGACTTCTAAATATAAATAGATTAATCAAAGAGACCTTGATTTCTCAGTGCTTTATTCAAATTATGTTTATTTGTGAATCTTAGTTTCTAAAGTATAATTACCTATGTGATATTACACCTTTATGGATTTTCACTATAACTTTGGTATCATTATGGTTTTATACGGAACTAAAGGAATAAAAAAGACAAGGTATTTCAGCTGGAAAAAAAAATTGGCAGAAGAGGTTGCTAATAGCTCTGAATAATTTGTCTTTTTGGCAATCAGTTGGATATTGCCATATGGAGCTTCAGATGAAAGAATAATTTTGCCATTGATTTCACTGAGGCCTCTTGCCAACTCCTAGAGGAGAGCAGGGCACGAGACCTGCAGCAGCAGCCTCTGAAATGCCTGGTGGAATAAGGCCACAAGAGGATGGGGGGAATTGCATGCCTGAGGTGTCACTTCACAGTATTATAGGAGTAGCTAGGAATCAAGCTTCATTGTTGTTTATGTCTTTACAAAAATGAATGTTGGACAAAAAGTTATGGGAAAGGTCCAGGTTCCATCCTGGCATGGCACAAAAGCTAGAGGACATGACAGAGAGCCTCAGAAAGTCACTTCCACACCATGGAGGTGCCCTTCATAACCATGCAGTGAAACTTGTGCATTGAGGTTAAATACAGTCAATAACTCTGTCTTGTTATGCTGTTGTCTAATTTAAAACTAATTTTGAAAACTCAGTTTTCCTAAGTTTTTCATGAATTAATGAAGCAGCAGATCATAGGAAATACACAAAGGTTTTGAGTGGGGAAATCCACAGAGCAATCTTTTAACTCTCTAAGGCAATTAGAGAATCCCTGTGAATGGCATTTCCCCTGAAATACATCCTGATTGTGAATGGCATTTCCCCTGAAATACATCCTGATTTCAGAGTTATATCATCTAATATTTACATCCATTCAAACTTCTCACTAATGTGTAAGAATAGATGCTTTCATGGTTCCATATACAAAATGTGGTGATGTGAGGGCAGGTAAACCACTTAAGTTCTAAGAACATGGTTCATAGAAGGTCTGTGAATCCCAGCTCAGGATGGAATAAGATAAATCTGAACAATCATGCATTGCTTCAGTAGATGACTGTATTATTTTTAACTTATGCACTATTAAAGAACTAGAAATTGGGAATTGGTGTAGTGCTGTTATTCTTCATTGGCACTAACTCATGCCAGTCAAGAATTAACTCCGAAGGGGAAAATGATCCATGCATGTCAGGCACATGCTGTGTATCAGGCCTAATATAATTTGGTATGACTCCAATTAAGTGTTGGCTTTAAGGCAAATTCTGGAAACTTGCAAAATCCTTCCACATGATGAATTTAGAAGATTTTCTTAAAAGCACACTTAGTGAAAAACAAGAAAAACAAAACTAGAACAATAATGAAGACAATAATCAAAAGCATGTGTGAAAATATCCCATACACTAAATTTTGCAGGCAGCAGCTATCATCAGGACCCAAAACAGAAGTCATGGCTGAGCTGGGAAAACTTTTAAACTTTCAGACTGGGCAGTGGCTGGGTGCATGAAGGATTTTCCAAGTGTTCTATGCAGCATAATGTTATTAGACTGCCTAAAATTGTGCAGGGCTTTTAGGATTTGGTTCCTTACTGAAAGGAAATCCAATATTGACTGCACAGTTAAGGGGGCAGCTAGCAAAATGCAAAATGCTGGAGCTGGCAGTTCATGTGATAGCTGAGAGGATTCTTGGTGGTCATTACAAACTGAGATGTCTTTTAAGCCTCCTTTCATGAAATTTGTTCTCTTCCCTTTTCCTTGGCTTTAGCTGCCAAGAACTGAATTGATCCTGTATATCCACATGTAAGGGAAGAATGGGAGAATTTCTCCTGCTAATAGAAGCCACAAGTTCCAGCTTCCATGTCTTGTGAGCTGTCCCCCATTTGTTAAAATGTGGTTTCCAGCTGCTTTTCCCTCCTTGCATCATTGGTTTCTTGCAAGGTTGAAACCCACATTCCTTTTTCACTCATCCTTTCTGGGGCTATAATCTGTTTTCTGCCAAAACTCTTTTGCCTCAAGTGTTCAAAATACATGCAGGTGTTCAAAACCAGGATTAGCACTTGCACTCAAAAGTCTTCTCCAGCTTGAGAAGTCTCCTATGTGAAGACATGGAAGTGATTCCATGTCTGTAACTCAACTGCAGCCCCCTCCCCACAGGCGAGCTCCTGTCACTCCGCAGCCCAGGGCAGCTCTTGGCCTTGGGCAACAGCTTCCAGTATCCCTCCACAGCCTGTCTCAATTATCCAAAGGCCTCATTCTCTAGCTGGAGCCCGGGTTTGGGGCTTGGCACCAGTGCTGGTGGAGGCAGAGCTCAGTGTGGTTCAGTGGTGCACTTCAGGCTGTGTCACTCTCTCTTGAACTCTAGAGACATAATTAGGGATAATAGTCAGTAGATCAAATTTAAGTGCCCAACATAAAGGATAAGGTATAGAACATTCTGAAGCATTTTGTGTCTGTTAGTTCTTCATTATTTTCAATCAAGGCTGCAAATGAGCTGTGTAAGGAGAGTACATCAGTGGAGATTGCAGTGTGGTTGAAGTGCATGCGAGTACAATTACATACATGCCACTTTCTGTCTGCTGAGTTGTATTTTCCACTTAGAGAGAGGGAAAGCTGGTGGAACACACATTGACAATTTGTTCTTGAATTTTCTGGAAGGTAACCATTGTGACTGCTCAGCCAAAATCAGTATGCAAGATTCAAAGCATGTACAATTTCCAGCTCTCTTTCCAAGTGTGATTTGCTGTGGTAGTGAACTGTGCATCAAATTCCTGTCAAAGCATTCTAAATGGCCTTTCTAAAACACTTCTAGAAATGTAATTGGAATGTTAATTGTAATAAGTTGAGCTCTGTGATATTCTCATAAATCTGGGTATAGTGCAACTACATTTATACTACTCTAATGAAAAACACCAGCACAGGGTCTAATGAAAAACCTCAACACAGGGTCTTAAAACATAAATGGTGTTCAATTTCTTTGCAAACTAGATTTGTATCTGAAGTTTCATTGATTTGAATTGAAAAGTAAAACTAGTTTCCTATTGCTCTCTAATCAGCACAGTTAAAATCTTCCCTGGAGGGGTGAGGGTATAGCAGATCACATGGATAGTGATCTCAAACAAAATTTCACCCACATAAAAGGCCAAATTCTCTTGTTGCAAGTAGGTTAAATTCCAAATAAAGTCATATATCTCAGAATCACTACTAGTTTAGATATAAAATTCTTCACACAGTTGTTTGTGTTCTCTAAATTAAAGAGTAGTTGGTAAGAAAATTGTTTTTTTAACTAAACCATAGAAGCCTATAGGAGCACATAATTACTTTGGGCTAGATCATTCTCTCCTGAAGAAAACCTCAAATAACGGTGCCTTCTCAATAGGTACTTTCAGGGAGGAGTGTCAGAATTTGTCTGCTGTCAAATGGGTCAATAGAGCCAACCCTCTGAACACCCTCAGTTTTTTCCACTGAGTTCTGTTAGCTTGGGGAATGATCCCAAGGTCTCATGTGTCCTTTTAATGTGGGTTTCTGTATTTGAAAGCGACTTCACACAAAACTCCCAAATTTATTCTACGCAGTTTTCCCAGATGCAGGCAGAAGGTGTTTCCAGTGTTTCCCTGGCACAGCACCCCAGAGGCAGCTGTGCAGCTCCTCTGGCCAGGAGGGTGTGCTGGGTTTGCATCTCCAGGGGCACAAACGTCCCCAACCCCTCTGCTGGGAGGCACCAGCTCTCCACATCAGCACACTCCACAAATTAGGGCTGAGGGGGGAATATGCAGCTAGTTTCAAAAAGCTCTACTCACCTCTGTTATACACCAGCAGTTGCTGGCGGAACTTTAGGGACTTCATAATTTTGTATTATTAAAAAGTAAAATTTGATTTGCCTCCTGAAACTTTTGACAGGTTCATAATGGCAGCAAGATAATGGATATAATTAATTCTCTGAAATGAAGTAGTAGAAACAGTAACACTAGTGTAATGTATTGCTCTGATTTTTTAATGTTAATTATGTCAATGAATTATTATAAGGTTAAAATATTTAAATAGAGCAGCTTGCAATTTTTCTAATTGCTGCATTTGTGCATGATGGAACCTGATAAATATTTGTACAAACAGACTTTGTCTTTTCCAAAGAATGTAAAGATATTGCAAGTAATGTATGCTGGAAGAGAAACTATCTGACATACAAACAGTTAGAGTTTTAAACATTTAATTAAGGATCTTCTACCCAATATTCAGAAAGATGCAAAACCCAATAAAAAAAATTATTCAATTGAATATTTAGCCTTAAATTTGGGAAATACAAATGATTATCTTTCCTCTTCAATGTGTTTTACTGGCTTTAGTCATATTTCTTAGTCTTAATGCCCCAATCTAACATCTGCAAAATGAAAATAATGTATCTGGGAGATATTATTGTGGAATTGACATTAATTAATTTCTCTGAAATGGTTAGAATTAAAGCAGTAAGATGTTACAGAAATACCTGTGAATTCTGATGTGAATATAAATTGATTTAAACAGATGTCAAAGACATCCAATTTGAAATATTAGGAAAACTATGTTTTATTTATTGATAGTGTTTCATTTGCGTTAGGTACTGCAATAACACCTTGGATAATAGAGTCCCCAGAGGATGCAAGACTTGCACAAATAGAGTTTTGAAGAGAATTATTTGTTTATTCAGAAAAAGATAGCCATTGAAACAGCAGCCCATGCTATAAATCTCATTAAAAGTTTAAAAATTCTCTGAGTATATTCCATGTATATTGGTGTTTCCAATCAGTGCAACTGTCCAGGGAGCAAGCTGGAGATTCTGGCAGTGTTTAAGCAATATTCCCTCCCATCACAGTGCCTTCTGTCAAACTGAGGGGAGAACTGTCTTCTGTTTTCCATCCAGAAATGATCTGCTGCTTTCCCTGGAGCTGGTCACTTGGTGCCAGTGGACATCTGGCCTACTCTCTTCTGTACATAGATGACAGAATTGCATAGTGCTCTATTTCTGGAATTTTCCTTGTCATTGACACTGAATTTGCAGTAATATTATTTAATATTAAGTATTGTAGAGAAGGAGGCCTCTGTAACTGTGCAAAAAAAAAAATGCACAGCTTGTTTTCAAACTGCTTTCCTTTTTCTACTCGAAACGTGTAAGGATGCAGTGAATCTCTTCTGCGAGCATAGCCATATGTTTCCCCTCTGCACCCATGTCAGGACCCATATGCTTGCCTGAGTTTGCTTTCTCTACATGCTCTAAGATTTTTCTGGGGCCTTGTCTCTTTATTTATGTCTGCAAATAACTTAGCTTCAGTTTTGAGCTGAAATTTGTGTAAGGAAACAATTATTTTCTAATTAAATATACATTAAACCTGATGGAAAATTATTGAGCTTTTTAAAAAAGCCAAGATAGCATTTTAGTTCAGCAAATTCTGCATTGCTTGAAAAAAGCAAAATTAATTCTTCCTTCACTAAGTATTTTCAGGTTTAGGAAGATGTGTGTTGCAGTGATGATTTAGTGCTTAACAGCTCGTGCACTGATAAAGAACCTTTAGCAGGCAGCCATTGACAGTTAAAAAGATAAACTGCTGATTTGAAACCTAAATGACATGAAACTGAATTTAGTCAGAAGTTCAAGCAGCTAAAATGTTGGACATCCAGGTGTTTGAAAAGTGTTATCAAACTAGCTGGGAATTGGTATACTGCTCTTGCAGAATACCTTATTTTCAGATTTATGAAGGTGTAAAACTAAAAGCACGCAAAATATCTACTATAGGTGTAGTGTCACAGCTTTTCTGACTACTGCAAGTAAATTCCTAGAAATCCATGTAAGGAAATGGGACTGTAGTGGTAAGAAAAGTCTGGAATCTACCACTGTCTCTCACGGACTGTGCAAAGCAGCCTGCAAACTCTAAGTTAGTAAATACAGCAGTGTGGGCAAGAGTATAAGTTTATCGACTTTTATGTGGAGCTGTACCAAATATATCCACTTCTGCATACCCCTAGGAGACAAACTAAGCCAGTTTATCTGCTTGCAAAATTAAATCACACATTACAGAATGAAACCATGCAAGTGAATGAGCATATGCTGTGTGACCTTAGCTGAGAATTGAACTGTGAGAAGGAAATTCCCAAGTTTTTCATTCCTGATGCATTTTTTCTATTTTTGTGCAATAATCTCCAGGTATCAATACCTTTTATTAGACTAATTGTCCTAAAATTGTACGCTTCCCAAACAGACTATTTGCTCATCTGTATAAACTAGTAATGCTCATGAATTTTTCTCGTTAGAGTTACATCAGTCACTGCTGGTACATCCCTCTTAGGAACTCTGCCACCTTCTTTTTATCCCAAAAGGTAAAATGGGTTATCCTGAGATACCACTGCAGCAGGGGAATGAGTAAAGCCAACTATATTCTAAGCATTAATGTCCTTTTCCCTTTCTTTATAATATCTCCTGGAACAATAAATTTCCACCTAACAGTTGAAAATGAAGATCATTTATTGTCATTATTCAGATGGCAATTCTGATTTTCCCAATATAGTAAAATCAGTCTTTTAAGAAAAGGATAAAAGCTTTCTTCTCATTTGTCCTGGGCTTTTTTCAAGTTTTAGGACTGGAAATGGAATTTATTTACAAAAAAAATCAAATTTGTGATCTCAAGGCAAAAGTGATTTAAGGAAAATAGCAGAGAAAAGGAATTTATTTGCCTGTGAAACAGTGAAATGCTGAACAGATTAGGGATATGAAAAAATCAATCCTATTAATCTTTTTAAAGGAGTTCATGAAGTCAAAATATTTTTAAAGTCTAGTTGTCATAGAAAGGGGGCAAAATTAGCATTGGTTGTTTATAATCCTCCCAAGGACTCAATGTTATTATTGTTACTGTACTTCTGTTCCCCTCAAAATATGTTCATTAAGACTTAATTTGTTGATCGAATCAGTTTGATTTCAGCAACTAAACTACAAAATACAGCAAAAAGACTATTTTTTCTCAATTGTCCTTCCTTTCATTTTCTTTGAATCTTTAAAATTGCATCTTTAAAAGGTGCTGTTATCTCAAGACTGAGGCTCACAGTAAACTGCATAAACTGAAAGGTAAAAGAAGGCTTGTGTGTAAAGCCAGGAAATGCTGATGGGAGATCTCCCTGGGAAGCAAAAGGCTTAAACACCTCGGAAGCAGCAGTGAAATTGCCTTTTTGCAACTCTGGGGTATTTTTGCACACTTTGGTGTAGCTATTCTGCAGCCATCATGTGTGCTTCAGCAGATGGCCTTTCCTGCATTCTTAGCATTTACACAGCTTATTTCTGGGACAACAAACACAAACTCACTCCAGGTTGGTGACAAACCTGCAAGTAAGGCTATGCAAACAATCGACAATCACTTGGGCAGACTTAGAATACATATAATAATAGAAAGATCATTTCCAATTAGGGAAGAAAGCTCATTTACTTGATCCCAAAACGGTAATTTGGGAGTTGAATTGATCATTCTGCTTTAAAAGAAAAACAAAACAAAACCACAAACAAAGGAGAATATTTTGTCTTGTACTCAAAAGAAAAGCAAAATAAATGTTACTCAAAAACCACTGGAAGAGAAAGACCAGAAGCAGTGTTCACATTTTGCATACTCAAAGTGATATTGTTTACACATACAAAACACAGCACTCTGGTTCAGTTCTCACTTCTCAAAAGAATATCTTGTTCACTGCTAATGTTTCAGCTGCTCTTGGTCAGTCTCCTGCGGATTCTCTGCCTGCTTTTGGAAGTAATAACCATGTCTCAGAAGATCTGGAGGCTTTGTATCCCTGTGTTGCAAGTAAAAGTCTTAGGGAATAAAGCTCTTTTCTTGCTCAGTTTCTGACTGCAGAGTGTCAGACAGCAAAAGGCTCAAAATGCCTCAGGGGAAGGGTGGCCTTGATGTCAAACTTGCTTTGTCCAGGAATTTCTTTTGGACTGTCAGTTAAAGGGAGATTTCAAATAACGCTCTATCATTCCTCCTTCAGTTTTTCCCCTTTTGATAAAAAAATAGGCTTAACTAAAATTCTTAATTTTACCCAGAAGTTTAGTGAAGTTTATCTAGATTTCTCTCTGATTTCTCATATACTTCAATTTAATTTGAAGTTTTCTGTGCAATGAATATTTCTAAGTAATAGCACTGGTAGAGTTGTTTTGTTATCTTTCATAAACAATTAGCCAGTCAATAAAATAATTTAAGCAGCTATAGAGCAGGAAAACTTTCAACACAAGACCACTTTTATCATATCCAGCCCAAAATAATTATGACCTTTGGATATTGTCTCATGATTGTTGAAGTAAATTGAGAACAGCAATAAAAAATAAAATAACCCCCAGCCCCAAACCTGTCTTGTCCACTGCTTTCTCTTTGCACAAAATATTGACTGCTATTCTAGGGATTTGTAGTTTTCAGCTGAAATGATTTTGTGGGCTTGCAGCATGACATCAGACAATTTTTGATGTTGCTCATCTCTAATATGGGCAAAACATTTAAAAGTTAGTTTTCATAGATCAAAATGCAGAGCAGTATGAGAAGAAATTGGCTATTGTTTGAACAGAAATTCATTTACTCTTATTATTCTGAGCAATAGTGAGGTAATAATTAAGCCCAGCTTGTCAGATTTTGTCATTCTTCTTTCATCTAAGTATCTAGAACTGGTAGCTAGTACTCTCCAGTGCAAAAGAAGAGCAAAAGAAGACCAAATTTTATCACATTAAATGTTTCAAGGAGGTCTGGCTCCTCATGCTGCTAAGAGCTGCCTCTGGTGGCTCCTGAAATATCACAGTTGATGTGGGTGCTTTCAACTAATTTCCTGAGAATATGGACAGGATTTGGCTTGGGGTGGCTGGGTAGGTAGGAATAACAGAAGCATGGGTCTTTTAGACAGCCCTAAGGAGGTAGAAATGAAGGCAGGACTGTCCCTTTTGTTTGTGGACTTTGGACATGAAGCAGCCATGAGATCACGTCTTCAAGGCACCATCAGCAAACCTAGAGTAAATCCATCACTATTAGTGGGATCACCTGGAATGAATTCAAGAACCAAACTCAGGAGATCTGGATCTGCAACAGCTTTCAGGAAATGGGCTTCCCAGTCAACCTGTCCTGGGATTTCTGAGAGTAGAGAGATCTTGAAAGTAACTTCCAATTTTTTGTTTTTTCTTTTTCTTGATGATGCTTAACAGCTGTTTTATGCAAGTTATGGCTAGGATATCGAGGCAAGTCCTGTTCAGCTGTTGATTAGTGGTTATTTTAGTGAATGGTATGTTAACTAAAATGAATGTAGTGGGCAGGGAGGCAAACCAGAGGAGGCACAGATGTCTATCAGCACTTACAGTTAAATAAAGACCCTACTGCCAAAAACCCTGAGCTGAACCTTGTAACAGCCTGTTGAGTTCAACACTGCAGATACAAAACATGAATAGTACAGGTCTCCAAGATAAAATCCCCAGTAGTGTGGAGGGTGGTTATTCCAGAGGAAAATGTTTCCTTTTAAATTTTGTTTCCATCAGAGGACCTAGCACTGCATGAAGACCTGTCATCAGCTCTGCCCCAAGGGCTGGGGGAGGTCCAGGCGACCTTCAGCACAAACACAACGCTGCAAAGCTGTGCTGCTGCACTGATGGATAAAGTGGATTGGATAAAAGCTGCCATTGTGGCCTAAGGGTTTTTCAAGCCCTTGTCATTATTCTCACATATACACACAGGGTCTGACTAAGGGCAGATCAGACTTTGTGATTCCATTATATGTTATTTGCATTAAAAAAAAAAAAATCATTGTCATAATTCTTCTTCAAATTGCTTACTTCCTGTATTTACATTTGGAAATGTATGCATATCACAAACTTTTAAAATTTAGCTTACCTTCGTTTCCTAGGACTATTAGGATTTCTTGGTCACAGTCTAGTAAATTTTGTCAGGAAAAATTCTAATTGAAAGGAATAACCTTTCAAAAGGTGTTCAGAATACTCTCATCTGTCTTGTTTGCCTCTTCCCTTATTTTTTCCATAGCAATTCTCATTGGCCTTTCCTATTTATTCAGTCTTTATTGAAGCCAAATGCCATGATATGTTTGGCATATTAATAGATACACACAATCAATCCTGCAACAAAACTTTATGGGACTTCTGTGGCTTGCTTAAATTGGTGTCATATGTTTTTCTGTGTAAAGTTCCTCTATATTTATGTAAATGTGCTCAAAAGGAGTTTTTTTGTTTTCTGTTTTCCTGAGTAACAAGAAGATTACATGCAGTGTCAGGGAGAGTGCTGCTATTCATGAGTGAATTCCACTTGGGATTGATGACATTTCTAATGAGTGTTTGGCTGTGGTATCTCCCTTACAAAAGCAAAGAAATTGTAGATTTAAGAAAAATGGCTTCAGTGATATTCATTTCATAGAGCAGCTCCAATTCTTTCCCCATTCAGACCTTCCTAGTTCTTGCATGTCACATTTCCATTTATTTAGGAGGAAATATAATTCATCATAACAACGTGTGATAACTACATATGTCACCTTAGAATCACGTGCATTTCAGTGATAGGAACAATGATGGTAAAAATAAAGGATTGTTAAAAAATTAATTTTACTTTTACTGCTATGACCATGACACTAATCTCTGTGGTTACAGCAAATTATCTGTGTAATGGAAGTACACAAAAAACAGCTCCTAAATTAATTTTAAATTGATAGAATAGCCTCAAATATAACGTTTCACCAGTGGACATTAATAAAATATGCATTATAACATATTTCACATTTTTATGTATTTATATGTTTTATACTGTAGAGGGAGGTAGCTTTGGATAATTGGAGAGAGTCTTTATTTGAAATTAATCACAAAATAGCAGAAAGTAATATTTGTGGGGTTTTTTTCCTCACACCTTCCTCTGGCTGCCTCCCTCCCCGTCTGAGTTTAAGAACATAAGCCCTAAAGTGCTACTCTGCTGTGAAGGATTAGAATGTCTAAATCACATTTGTCTGCCTTTAGCCAAAAATGTCTTTAAATGTTCCTGGTACTGTGGGGACAGGAGGAGTGTCTTTGGGGGAGTTTTCCAAGGATTGGTGTGTTGATTGCAGTTGAATTGTCTTGGGACAATGTAGACAATGGTCTAATCCAAAATGGTCTAATCTTGTAGCATGAGTAGGAGTCCCTAACCAGAGCTGGTTACTGCAGGCAGTAGTCATAAAACACTGACATGGAAGGACTCAACTTTGGAGAGAGACTGAAACCGCTTCATCTCTGTTCCTAATGGACTCATTTTAAATTAAATTATAGAAATTATTATCAATTCAAAACTATGGCAGTTGGTCCTGGCAGGAGTTCCATATTAGCACTATGAAGAAGAAAATTTTCCACATAGCCATTGTTGCCACAGTTCCTTTTGCTGGATTTGAAACCAGGACTTTTAAACTATTTTCCAGATGTTTTCTAACACATAGCTAAATCCATTCTGCTATCCAGTGTCAGGATTTTACACTTTATTCAGCCTAAAATACAGCTATATCCCTGACCTGACACGCTAGTACACTTTTAAAATTGGGATTACTGTAATAGTCCAATAATCAATTCAAAATTTAGAAACATTATACTTTTTTTTAAAGAAAAGATTTTTTGCAAGGAACTGAAGTAATCATTTTATGGCTATATGCATTGTTTACTAACTTATTTTTGAAGAAGCTACTCAATTAAATACCAATTTCATGTTCCTCAAAGCTCAGTCTAAGCATGGTGCAGGAAATAAATAAGCACCCAAATTGCAGCCTATTTAATTTGTTGTCTGCATTCTCCTGCTTATAAATAGAAGTTTTAGACTTCTTTCATCTTCTACCTCAAGTGTCACCAAACAATGTTTGTAAAGTATTAGTAGCTATGTGCTGCCATCCTATGAGTTCTGCTCAGCAGTACTGAGGACTCTGAGCATCTGGAGCTTCTCCCTTCATTGGCATCCTACCATCTAAAGCATGAGCATTTCCAAGTGTGTGATCACTGAAGTGTTGAATCTTAAAAATCGAGATTTTTCAGGGCAAAATAGATTTGCAACAGCAATGTAGAGAATCTTCTGTGAAGAGTGGGAGGCATCTCAAAGGTAATGGTGAGAAAAATATTTTCCTACAGTGTTGATGCTCATGAACATTATTTGAGCCAGAGGGGTATACCGTAGTAGTAGACTGGCTTTTGTTTCCAGAAAAAATGGTGTTAAAACACACGGATAAGTGTATTGGCTGTTTGCAAATAAAGTTTGCTTCTTTTTTTAACTACCATTAAAATTTTTGGTAACAACTACAAAGAACACAAAAAAAAAAAAAAATAGCCATGTTTTTGTTTTCAAAAACAATCCAAAAAATCTGTCATGGGTGAATACACAGAAATGAACACAGGTAGACAGGAGCTTAAAATATTTTGATAAATATGTAAATTATACAGCAATAGAAAGATCAAGCCAGTAGTAAACCCTTATTGTATCATAGATCTGGAATCCAAGAGAGAGATCTTTCCAATAGTGGGAGAGCTGCAGGATATGAAAATTATGCGATCCAGCAGTCACCATTAGACAATTAAAACCTTACTGTTAGGAAAGGATTAAGTGGTATGTTGTCTTCTCACATTATTTTTCCAGAGGACTGGTATGGGCTGCAGCCCCTGCACTCAGCTCCCTGCTCTCAGCTCTCTTTGCCCTCTCAGCTGGAAGGCACTGAGAAAGTGATGCCTTTCCTGTCTTTTCCCTGCTTCTAGTCCAGTACACTTTCCCCTCTTGGCTAAGTGGAAGGTTTCTGTGTGTACCGGAGGCTTCCCTCTCAACCTTCCCAAAACCCTCACATGTAAGAGATGGAAATGCCCAACCTCAGGTGCAGAATGATGGCTTGGTGCAGGAGCTGCCAGCTCACTGCCATGGCCTTACTCTAATGCCAGTGCTAAAGATAGTGCTTAAGTGCCTTCATGATTAAAGACTTAATACCTTGAGTTCCCTCTCGGTAACAGGGACCAAATCCCAGAGTGATGATTTGTGTGAGTCAATGAATCAGCGTGAGGTTAAAGATTATTAATGTTTATTTTCATTTTATGCCACTTTCCACTCTGTTTATCTCTATTACTCATAGCTTCATTTCTCTCAAGAGGAACTATAACTGGCAGTCAGGGATGTATATGGAGCATCCTTGGAAAAAAACAACGCTTACAGAAATGCACACCTAATTTAGCAAATATCATATGAATAATGGAACCAATTTGATTGGGATGAGACCATACTGCATCACACAAATATAAGTCTCTGCAAGAAACTTCCTAGATTTGCTCTTATGATAGTTCAGTGGGTTTTAGTGAGAATCCTAAAATACTTCTGAAGTGTTAGTATGTCTGCTCCTTCCCATCCTCCACACTGATGTAGCTCAAACCCAAGGTACAGGAAAACAGTGTTTTAGGAAACTGTTTTTATCTTTGAAATTATAGAGAAGCTTAAGTGGAACATCACAAGTAAGGGTCAAATACTCACAAATATAATTGTTGTAGCTTTAAATAATTCCATATCACCTTGGGAAATACAGTTTTCTGGTAGGCAACATTAAGTAATATAAAATTTGAAAGACAACTACTGAAATGCAATGCTGTTGGTTCTGTGTAATTTGTACTAGCCCTAGGCTCAGAATTTTTTAGAATCCTAAGATATTTGTATAAATTTTGCCTCCCCTCAGTTTATCCTTATTCTAACTTTGCTGGGCTTTTATTTTTTTTCTCCCACTGAAATCTATCTGTTTCTTCAAGTCCCAAGCCAGTGAATCTTTCTATTCTGTTTTGCACAGGCCAAAATGTGCAGTTAGTGATTAATGTTTGTTATCTCATGACTTGTGATTTGTTTGGCCAGCTGATCTTCAATGCACCTGTACATTACATAGTAGATATCACAGCTATTATTATGAGCAAACATTTACATAACCTGCAAACTTACAAGGTTTTTTCAGTGGGTGAAACATGTTCTCTGCCTCAAGACAATTGGGTTCTATATTAGGCAAGACAATGGCTGAGGCCCAAGAGAAGTATTTGGAAAATGCTAAGAGCATATTACAATGATTTAAGAGGCACGGAAGGGAAAAAGAGTCCTGGCTTTAATGGCTTGATACAGGAAAAGAATTCTTGGCAGATAAAGACAGTGAAGGCATTCCAAGTGCAGGCAGCTAATCTGACAAAACTTCGGCAAAATATTTGAAGATAATAAAAAGTCTTGGGAAAATAGAAGAAATATAAGAATTAATGTGGGAGAAAAACTGTGCAGAAAACTCAGGTGGGCTGAAATTAAATGGATTTATGTGATGGAAAAGGCTCATGTACAAAGCTTTATAAAGCAGCAATTTGGGACCTTGTCTTCTTTGTGGTTTCCAAACCATGTGAGGTGGGTTTTGGCTGGAGCCTCTGGTGTGTAAGTAGTGAAATGAAGAGTAGGTTCAGTTCCTACTTCTCTTTCAGTTAATATCCAATTAACTTACCTTCATCAGGAATTTTTCATTAAGCAAAATATCTGGACTCAATTATCACAGAGGTCTCTTCTAATGTTAACTGTTCTATGACTCTGATTCTCTGAAGTACAAGTGCTTCATGTATCACTGTTATTCACCAATTGCACAGTATTTATTGAAAAAAAAATCAGGAATTTTAGAGAGAAGCAATGGAACTTGCTTGTAAGTGCCACAAACACCACACAAGTGTTAGGATCATACTACCATGATGAAATTTACCTTTACATCCTCTCTTTCCAAACTAATCATCTATGATGCCACAAACTCCAACTTTTACTACCTTATATCTGTGTTATAGATATGTGTAAATGATAACTTTAAACGAAGGCATCTTACTAGCAAATCTAAGCAAAGGGAGCCACCACCACCCACCTTCAAAATACTTACATAATTTTCTTTCTGTTGCCTTTTTTTGAAGCTACAATTTGAAAGCCTCAGCTGAACCCAGCTGCAGTCATGTCACTGCCACATAGGTTCAGGACAAGACAGCCTTCCAAAAAGGTATCATTTGTGTCAGATTAAGCAGATTGAATGGCAAACATAAGCAATGAGGTGAAAGAAGAAATGTTATCTTGCTGTGGGAAGAGAAACATGAACAGATCTGAGGTACTGATGTAGACAGGACTTCACCTTAGCTCTGAGAGTAACTTGCATGGCTTTTAAATGCCACTGTCTGAGTCCTGTGGCACTGACAGGGCTAAACTCATTAATTCTACCCACAGAGGTGCTGTAAAACAGATTTGCTGTGTTGGACACAGGAACCAGAATTTATTGCACACTTGATGCGGACATTCTAGTTTAAGACTGTACACTGCTCTGTGATGAGCTGCTTAGAAATGTGTAAATAAGTCTGTGACAAAGCTATGAATCCTCAGATTCCTCAATGTCTTCTTCATGGCCAAACACATCTGTTTGATACTCTCACTGCTGAGTTTCCATTTTGCATTTTTCTGCTGATAATACTGTTTGCCATCCATCAAACACATGCAGAAAAGACGTAACAGAATAACAAAAGACATAGTTTTATTGCACTGAAATGGAGAAAAGCAGATATGAAGAGATAAAAAAAGCCTAAATTCAAAATCAGAAATACATGTTCGTTTTATCCATCTGTGCTCTGTCTTTCTACAAGCTGAATAATCTTTTTTTTTTTTTTTTTNGCATTTTGCTTACTAGGCTGGTCTTTGAGTACTCATTGATCTTTTTCCCTCTGTTTTTACCTGCTTGCCTGCCTGCTTCTTTTTCTGAATAGTGTTGTTTTCATGTGCTACACCAATTTGTCTGCATCATGAAAGACCTGTTTTGCTCCTTTAAATGCATTTTTAATGCGTTTTGGGTCGTTATTCCCGGTTGCTGGTTGAGATGCGCGCTGCTGTGCGGGAAGGGGGATCAGAGCTGCGATCAGCTCACTGTAGGTGGCACCAGCAGACACAGCAATGCCTGTGAGCAGAGCAGAGAGAGCAGGGGCTTGGCACTGCCCTGATTCCACTGCAGCCAGAGTAAACCCCAGCAGGAGCACTGACCTGCATCCCTCAGCGCGGTCCTCCGCACCAGCTAAAAACATCCTAGAAGTTGCCATAAGTGCTTCTTGCAGCAGCTGCACTCTTATTTTTGCTGTAAGGTATTAGTGTTTATTTTCTATTTCTTTTTTCTTTAGTTAGATGGAGTTTTGTGTTTGGACTTAGTTTATTAATTTTTATTTGTAGTACAGTGCGTGATACAGTTTTAGCTAATAAGCTAAAAGCAAAGAAAATGGAGGTGTATTTTGCTTTCTACAAGGTCTTATAAAGCTGAACAGCCCAATCAAAAACTGACATCTACATTATTTTTACTTCTGACTCAATGACTAAACACTCATGACCCACAGTGCAGCACTTTTTATTCAACTAAAAAATACCATCTAAAACTAAGAAGAAGGAGCAAGAAAGAAGAAGCTTCTGCCTTAAATGTCCATCTTGTTCCCCATCTATTATTACATTATAAAACCTCAAATTCTAAACCTTTTGCTATGTAATACTGCACACTTCTATTCAAACTACACACCAGTGATTCCAACTCTATTACTCAATTTTGGAAGCTTTCTGTAAGGCCTTAAAGCAGTGTTCTTTTGGAAGTCAGTGCCAAAAAGCACAGAAAGTACAAATCTCCCAGGCTTCAGGGTTCCAACAGTAAGGTAGCTATTTAATTTTTTTTTCTGTTTTTTTTTAACACCCCTATTTTGTTGCTAAATGTGTATTGTATTCATATTGTACTGACATATATTAATCTTAACAACTTTTAACTTAACAACTTCATGATCTCTTCTGAACTTCCTTCTTGAGAATATCAGACTCCATGCAGGGGAATGGAAAATAAATTTTCTTCGAGATAGCAATGAGTATAAGCTAGGAAGGGATATCAGCTCAAAAGCCAACCTAGCATATTCTTTCCTTTTCATATTCTGCAGTTTTCCTTGACTTAAAATTAAAGAGTGGATTTTGGTCCAAGGACAATATCGTCTACTGCAAGAATTTTGTTGTTTGGGATGGATTTTGGTCTTTGGGGGTTTTTTATGTATAGTTTAAGACATGTCTGAAATGTTAGCTAATCAACTGAAATATTGAACAACTATTTTAAAGGATCATATTTTATTTTTTTCCCAATTCTTTTTGCTGCTTCTGTAAGGCAAAACACACCCGGTTTGGCCTCACTTTCACCTCAGTAACACCAGATAACACAGAGGTTTCCAAGGCTGGGCTGATATTGTCTAATCTGTTCCTGTGCCGCGGAAAGGGGAAGCTTGTCAAGTGTTAAGTGCAGATGTTGGGCAGGATGGTGATGTCTGGGGCAGGCACTGTAAAAACATGACCATGGCTCACTAGCTGACCAGTTGCCCATGCAGCTACTGAGGGGATGTTAAGAGAATTCCCTTAACAATCTTGTTAAACACACTTTGATTGTGAAGGATGACTACTGCACTTTACCTCCTGAGGCCTTAATATGCTAAAGCAGGCAAGCTGTGCAGTTTTACAGGATGATATAGATTCATAAAAATAAATTAATCATATATGATTTTTCATGCTGGCAGATGCTAAGTTCTGATGAACAGTTTTGTGCATGATGTTCTGGATTTTCCAACCTAATTTGGCCATATTTTTTGCTTCTCATCTCAATATGCAAAACAATGTACAGAAATACAATCTGTTGTCCTTACAGGCAGAGTAGTTTCTGCTAGTCATACACTCAGGAAGAAGTATTATTCAGAATATGATGCTAAGATTGGAGGAAAGTTCATTAATGTTATGTTTTCACTGTATCCTCTGAAAGGATCAGATTTTAAAAGGCTTGAAGATCCTTGACAGGATTTTTTAAATTGCTCTCAATTGCTAGGGAAAACCTATTTTTATGAATCTGTATGTTTAGGTTCCTAATTGCATTTGAAAACTTACATTTATATTTTCCTTGATGTGTTACTTCTGCACCATGCCCCTTTTGCTAGTGAAAGATTTATGTTCAGAGAAGTCTAGAAATGGATGAGATCGAGGTGGAGCATGGTCTGTTGCTGTATTTGAACCATGGCTCCTTTTCAGCCATCTGTGTTAGACACTTTCTATGCACTCCATTTTTTGCGTTGGGCCACTCTAACCAGCCCAAGAGCAGTTGTGGATGGCTGATACCATAAAAGTCAACAGATCTCCCAATCCTGAGATCATTCAGCTGGTGTTCACTTTTTATAATGCACATGGAGAAAAATTAACACAAAATTTGCATATAAAAGGATGACAATTAAAATTAGATATGAGAGCCTAAGTTTATCACAGACAGCTCAGGTCTTAGTAGTGGTGAAGTCTGAGAAATTTCCAATATCTCTTAGATTTCCATACGGAATAAAATAGATCTCATTGTAGTAAATTCATGGTGTGATCACATCTTGTATTCTTTATAGAGTTACTGTCTTCCACTCAAAATAAATGTATATGAAAGCTTGGAGAGAGGAGTAAACATGGATGGCAAGGGCTGTCAAGTCTATGGAATGGCACCTGTGTGATAGAAAATGAAGTAGAACTTCCCTAGCCAAAAAGCCACATAGATCAATTGAAATACATAAATATATTCGTGAGAGATATAGGATACATTGCTATGATGAGGATGTTTGGAAGACTGACTTATCAGAATTGCTATCGCTCTCTTTCTATAAGATTTGAAGACCATGTTGAGAAAATTCAGCAGAGATTTGACTAGGATCAAAAATGTTCTTTAATCTTACAGCAGGAAAGGGCTTTTAAAACTACAAATAAGGCCCAGGGCTCAATAAAGTAATGGTGGTTTGTTGGTTTTTTTGGTTTTCTGGTTTTTTTTTTAATTTAAGCAATTTTGTGATCAATGAATATGAAGTTACAGACAGCAATCATCAACTGCACAAATTTAAAATTTGGTATAACTTCCTGGGTAATTTTTTGAAAGACAAAGGTCTGGTTACATATCAGCCATGAGGAAAAGACGGCCAAAATCATTATGATATGCATAAACAAAATTATAATTAGTAAAATTGGTAAAATGTTGAATAATTTGGCTGTTTAACCCTTGTAAATTCTCTGTTGGAATATTGCCCTGAGTCTACATTCATCACAAAGTAAAGCAGCTGCAGAAGTAGTGGGCATAAAAAATGAAAACAACTGTTGCTAAAAGAAATGGGATTGTAAGGAAAGGTTGCAGAAATTGCTGTGAAGGTGACTGGGGGAAAGTATAATTTAAAAATGAAAAGAAGAGGAAAAAATTTAGGAAATAAACCAGACAGCTTCTTTTGGTGAGGGGAAAATTGAGTTTGTCTAGTGTCAGCAGTGTTTGGCCCAGCTTTGGGCAAGACTTTTCCTTCATGGTGCCATCATTCACATCAATAGCAGTTACTAGCTTGTATTTGCTTGCACAAAATGATTCTGAGAAGCCAGAGGCTCTTTGTTTTCCAGGCTGGCAGTTTTTTGGATCTTCTGTGATCTGGTTTACTGTAAGTCCATGGTACAGGACTGCCCTGCCAAGAGTGATCAATGATCTCTTGTGCACTATCAGTCGTGGTCACTCTTCTGTCTCTAGCATAGTGGATTTGTCACCGTTTTGGAATTATACAGCCCACCAGGTCTGCTATCATAGCAGATTTTCAGTAATTCCATGTAGCAGGTTCCAGTCCCTGTTAGCTCTGTCCTATGTTGTTAGGATAGGGATGTGTTGGCTGCCATGCTTTAAATCTCTTCATAATTTCTGGTTCTGACATTTGCTTATTTTCATGTTAGGATTACACATGCCTTGGAGAATGCTAAAATAATAAATAACTTAAATAATTTTCAATAATTCCAAGTCCAGATTTTCTGCTTCTGGAAGATAACTCTCCTAATTTGCTGTGTCCACTCTCCTGTTGTCCATACTAGAGTTCTAGATGACTGCTGTAATATTGGCTTCTTTTACTGGCAGTATTTTCTGTTATGTGTATCATTGCTCTGCCACTTCTTCCCTACCAGAACTTTATTTCTGTTTCTATCAGCAAACCTGACCTTTTCAGAGTTAATCCTGTGATATCATGCCTACACATCTATCAGGTGACAAATACCTTTGGGTGACTAGGGTACTTCAAGTTATAACTGTGATTGCCAGACTGGAGTCTCTCAGAGGCCAGAGATGATTTTCAGGTGACCTGCACAGTGATTTCAATAAGGTTTTTGTAAGGAAGTGTTTGCACTCTGAATTGTACCAAAAGCAAGAGTGGAACAACGAAACTGTGGTCAAGTTAAGTCCATTCTTCACATCCTTTTTAGTTTTCATGTATTGTAGACGGGATTGCAGTAACAATACCAGCAGCAGCCTGCTAATAGAAAGCTGAAGAATATTCCTTTTCATGTGAGGTACAAGGCACTCTGTGAAGCTGATGCTCAAAGCACTGGAATAGAGACACAATTCCATACCTGGAGTATGGCTGTTAACTTCAAGTAGCTGGTAGATAGCATCCTAACTGTTTCTGAGCCTATAGACTTGGGTGTTTTGCAAGACTGTCCAAGTATTTTTGCCATTTATTTCCCTTGAAATTGCTAACACTCCATTCAGAACTATGTATCCACTAATTCTTAGGAATGAACTGACCCAGCTGCAGAACGTTTCTGCACAGGGCTGGATCTTGTTGTGTCCAAACAAAGGATCACTAGCAGCAAAATGAGCTGTAGTCCCACCTTACCTGTCAGGAATATTTCAGCTACAATAAGCAGCTTTATTTGAGGCAGTGTGGGGAATTGAATTGTTCCTCCTACTGGATTGCTTGTGTAGATGATTAGGACGTGGCTTTGCTGAGAGAACTTGTTTGTGGAGCAGAATTTGTTATTGGATAGGGAAGTACCTGTGCCTCATCTACCTTCTGCAATTTGCAACAAAAACTTTATTTAGGTGTCTGCTCTCGGGAACTGCTTAATGACCATAGTGTTACTTCTGCTGTGTCTATTACTGAATGGGACATTCATCTTTACCATATAACTATATTCTTTAAGTTTTTTCACATTTTTTTGGATTATACTTATGATTTACTGACAATTTCTGTGTTTATTCCTCAAAACATAATGTTAAAGGAAATATTAGAAAGCATACCATAGGAACTGTACAAATCCCTAGCAGGCACAGTCTGAGTGGAGCAAGAGAATCCCTCCCTGCACCTGCACACCCACTCTACTGTGGTAGGTGTGATGCACAGCACCACACAAGTGTTTCAGAGAATGTAAATTCACATTGCCCAGAACACAAAACAGAGATGGATGTCTCATTGCACTAAACTTTCTTGGTATATCATGCCAGAAGTAAANAAAAAAAAAAAAAAAAAAAAAAAAGTAAAAAAAAAAAGTCTTGAGTCCTGTTTTACTTTATTTCCAAGGCATAATTAAAATAAAATAATAATTGGAGGTGGTTGCTGTGCATTTTTTTTTCCAGAAAATTAGTCCTGGCTGTGGTGGAAAGTTAAATCACCTTAGGGTAAGGCTGGGAGGACTGGGACTTGTGGCTGTGTAATGATTTAGCCAAATTGCACTGAAAACTCACCACATTTGCTTTGCACTTGCATGTAGTTTGAAAGTTGTGTGGGTAGACAGAGCTGTAGACATCTCATCTGCCACCACAGACATCTCAGTTATCATGAGAGCTGAGGTTACTAAATAACGAGTTACAATGCTGTTGGAGGAAGCTCTCACACAGTGCTCAGTGAACCAGTTTTGAATATTAATAATCCTGCTTGCAGCTCTTATGAAAAAAACATGCTGTAAAAGAGGGAGATGAAAGAAGGAAAACAGATTTTTTTTCAGCATATGTAGTACTGAGCACCATGGAAAGACACACTATTAAGAAATGACCAAAGTTGGCCTCTGTCTTGGTTTCAGGATGTCAGACTCTTAAATCTATATTTAGGCAGCCTGCAAATTGTTGCTTTTCCTCCTGTAGTGCCGAATATCCAGCAATTTCCATTAACTTCCCCTAAAGCTGTGCAAAGTCACCAGGGCCCCATCAGCCTCTCACATAATGCCAACTCAGGTCTCTCATCAGCAATCAAATTTTGTGTGGAACTGGAATTTTTCAGTCAAGGCAGAATCAGGTAACACCAATAACCCTCACTGTTTTATTCCTCTCCAGTTGCTTGCATACATTTCATTTCCATTTCCCTCCCTTAACTTGCTGGACTGGTGCAACTGAGTCTTACTCAAAAATATCCCAAAACACACCAGAGAAAAAGCAAGCAAGACATGTAAATATGTTAGAAAAAGTGAGTAAGAAAAGCTGAGAGGAAAATAAATCTTATTTCAATGAAATCAGAGTATGAAAGGATTTTTCATGAGACTCTAAAGGAGATGAGCTGGGATAGCTGGCCGAGTATGTGGGCAAGATAGTGCTTATTGTGATAAATGTTGTTTATGTGCACTCCAGCAGGAAGTAAACCGAGATTGCTTTTACTTCACTTAAGTCCTAGGAGTGAAGCACTTGAACAATTGCTGATCTTAAAGTATTGAGATTAATAGGGTTAATTTTTCCTTTTATAAAAAGACAAACACCCCTTCACCCTGATATTCATGAAACCATAAGGAAGGAATAGAGATCCAGAACTCACCTAAGGATAGAAATAATGAGCTCTTTGGCAGCAACTTACAGTGAATAATTTTATCTTATATTACACCAATAGAAGATTTGATACGTTTCTGAAATAATGCATATGTATCATAAATTATGTACACAAGTACAATTAATTAACAATTTAACCATATAGCTTAAAATTAACATGTGTTTGGTTTCTTCTGTATACATTAGAAGATTGAGGAACTTAGTTTATGATTTCAAAGTTGTTTTTTTTTTCAGATGCTAATCTCAAATTTTCTAATGAAACATATTAAAATTGTCAATAGATTTCAATTCTTAATAAGAAGAACTACAAAATACTTAATATGGTGTTAACATAATCTTAACCTAGACCTTGTTACAAAATCTGCCTTTTTTCATTATTGATTCCTGTATTTTTCTTCCCTGGCTCTACTGTGGAAAGTCATTCTGTCTGAATGGCTGCAATATCTCATATTTGCACTTCCAAGGTGCAGTTTGATCTTTGCTGCATAGTGCAGATGTTTCTCCATTTAAAACAAGCTACAACTGCCTGCACGACTGCTCTACATAAATCTGAGTGCATTTAGATTTCTGATAAAAACATCCAATAAACTTTTGGCTCTATCATAAAAATGAGATGGGGTGCCATTCTTTCCAGTTGTATTCTTTTGGGGCCAATATTAGGAAAATGAGTTTTTCAGGGCTTGTTTTAACAACTGAAATTCATTTCTGTGTCTCTGTAGATACCTGGGCCTTTTTGTCCCTGATTTGATGTAAAATTGCTATTAGATAACAGCAAGGTGGTTTATGTAAATAACATGACTGAACTTTATTTCCAGTGGCTATAGAAAATCATTTAGTACTTGCTGATGCACAGCATAGCTGTTTTTTCCTATGCAGCTTTTTTAATAGATGTTTGCCTTTATATTTCTCACCTGAAGGCAAAAGTGTAGTTGAGGAAGAAAATATGATCAGAAATCAAATCAAACCAAACATATCTTTCAATATTGAAAAGCAAAAGTATAAAGCCTCTTTGAAAATAATGTATTTTAGATGTTTCCTGTGCCAAAATAGAATTTAAGCAAATGTGTAGGCCATTGCCACAGAAGTGCTCTTCAGCAGGAGGATGATGGCTATCACTTGATTCCTTGGTTTAGGTTCACATTACTTTTGCTTTAGCCTGAGATGATACTGAGTTTTAAGGACTTTTTAACTTCTTGTAGTTGCATATGCTGAATTATCTGTACAAATAACACCTTTGCTGCCAGTACTGTGATACTGGGACTTCAGTTCCTAGTAAAGTGTACAATAAAGTTGCCTTCCATTGTGCTCTAGAAAACTGTCATAGAAGACAAAAAAATAGTTCTCAGTGCCTTGCAACAGCCAAGCATTCAGTAATCTAGTCTGTCCTAGAAAATACAGCCAAATGTTTGAACTGCTCTATGTATTTTCTAGAATGTCTTTTTGCAGATTGCAAAATTGCTAGTAGAAATCAAAGTCTATAAGATAAGAGAATTAAAAGAAAAAAAAAAAAAAGGCAAGGATGGTCTCAAATTGAATCTGAATTTATTATATAAAGTGAAGGTTTCTTATTGTGCTTGTTTTCTTTCTTTTTGGTCAGGCTGGTATTGTATTTATTATTATGTTGTCCTGAGGTTTATTCTTCTTTTTTTCCAAAATCTTCTGCAAGAAACTGGTATACATATTGTTTTATTTACATAGGTTAAGCCTACATGGAGCTCTTGAATTTTCTCTTGAAAAGCATAATTTACTTACAGTCATTTTAAAAATTATAATTGTTAAAATAGTTTCAAATTTGAATCTCTAAAATGTTTGTGGATGATGTCCATATGGCATTAGGAAGGCTAATTAATTAGTTATTCTAATAACCTGAAGGTGGTTCAGTAAATTTCTTGCTAATGTATTTTCTAAATGCTACCATGTTTATGTTTCACTGAGCTGTTATAAAATGACTTGTTTCCCTGACATACCCTTGTGAGAAGTGGTTGCTCACTGATCTTCTCAAGAGGGAAAGGTTAAATTAATGACTGATTCAGTCAGTCTTTCACCCTTCATTAACACTGAATTAATTTATTAAAGAAATTAAAGATCATCTTGAGTGGTTTAATGTGTAAATTTAATTTTAAACATGCAGAGGGCCTCATCTATTTGCAGAATAATGATTAATGGTGAAGTTTAAGAAATATGTACCCTTCACAAATGGCTGATCATGCTAAATTGCAAGACCTTCCCTCTAACCCTGCTCTGTGGTAAAAGCTAAAAACATGCACAGGGTTGGTAAACTTGGTTTTAACAAGGAGGAACTCTATTTAAAGTAAACACTTGCTGTGTTAGTAATGTGTAAATAGGCTTTGGTAATTATAATGGAACCATAGCATTTCAGTGTTTCAGAAGGTGGCAGTGATAAGCCTAGAAATCACTATGGTTTTACTTGCAAAGGCTGGAGAATAAAGAGTTCTCAGCTGCTTCCATAATAAATGTGGAAGGAGCTCTTTCCCTACAGAATATTCTTTTAAAATCTGCTCATGCATTTGAATAAATATATGCAATCTTGGACTGTGGTCTTACAAATGGGAGGAGATCAAACAGGAGGGCAAGAGGTCTTGAAGGTATTTCTTAGGTTTCCTTAAATGATACTGGTGACTCACTAGGTCATCCTTCTTTTGAATCAGTTTTGAACCAATGTTTCATAAAGTACTAGTGGGAAGTTAGTGTGGGAAGTGCTCTTTCAGATGAGACCATATGTACCCATGAAAGTTTCCCCCGTTCTCTCTTCAAGAGTAAGATTTGGAGGTTTGGATTTTTGTTTTGCCTTGGTTCACTTCACTCTGCCTACTGCATCTAAAAATGAATCCCGTGATTTTAATTATGGTAGCCATTCCTTTTTTTTGGAAAAATGAACAAACCCAAAGTCTTGATCAGTGGTTTTTTTTCATGTGGTGTCTATTGAATTGTTTCCTTAATAAGTTTGCAGTGCTGTAAAATGAAACTGGAATCCTTAATTCAGTCTACAATATGATATATTTATTTAAGAACTGTAAATGCTGATGTCTTTTTATTAATGTTATTATTATTATTATCATTATATACATGTAGACATTACAATAGCCTTTATTATGTTGGGCTATGTAAAAGTATTTTTATTAGAGTTTTTTTAAGTAGGGTTTTTTTTGCTTTTATTGGATGGGGATTTTTTGATAGAAAGATGTTTCTACATGTATAATTTATAATTTAGTGTCTGAAAGACAACACAAAGAACATGCTGATTATTCAATTTCTTTTTTTTATTGGCTCAAATATGCATATATCATTCCCCTATGCCATCTGAATACACAAAACCACTGAGTGCAATAGGGAACTTACCTGGTAAAAATTCAGCAGCTCTGCATAGCAGTTTGTTCTGTTCAACACCATCTGGCAACTGCAAGCTGGTTATATCTCCAGATAACCTCCCTGTTACTTCATCCAGCGTCTCATGGCTGAAATACTTTTTGTGGGCAATTTATTGACAGCACAAAGAATGCATGCAATTTCATTAAGGATGTTCCTGGAAAAATTATTCTGAGATACTTAATTTAATAGCACAATCATGGAAGTGACCAAATATGTCAGCCTTCTTACTGAAATAATTCGTATTGTTGTTAGGATTAAATAAAAGTTGCTAAAAAGATGAGTCCTTTGATATGATTTCTACAGTCTAAATATAGACACTCTAAAAGCAAGCAGGAAGATTTTGGAAGAAGACTTGGAAGGAGCAATGAAATATTCAGAAAACCTGAAAATTTTTAGGTATATTTTAGGATCAGATGTTGGTTTTGTGCTTCTCCATCTGCTTTCATATTAGAGAAGCTGAAGTGAGGGAGGAAAAAAAGTCTTTAAATGTTTATATATATTTTCAATTAGTGTGCACAAACATATTTGTATATTATTTTCTGTGACTCTTTGTGTAGAAAAAAATGAAAACAAACCAGTAGAGGTCATTTCCTATACAGTGGAGAGGAATCTTATGAAAATCTTCTTCACTTCAGAGTCAATGCACAAACATAATCACTTAATCCAACAGGGGAGATGGGACTTGGACAAAATTGGGAATATTGTGACTGGGAGTGAAGGGGAGGTGGGATATTTGGTGTATGGTGGAGGGAAGAATGAAACTTTCTCAGGTTGCTGATCCATGACCTATAACAGCCTCTGACCCAAAGCCCTTTGTCTGTGCTGGTTTGCAGGCTCAGTTCTCCAGCTCTGAGCAACCACTGGCTGGGTGTGGAAGCACGAGCACAAAGTCATACACAAATAACAAAGGCAGTCCATACTCATATACTGTGCTTTGAAGAAGGTTTTTCCTGTGATAATGTGTTTGTGTGTCAGCATGGCAGGTGCCATTCAGCTACAGAGAAAGCTGAGCTGGCAGATATCCCTGTGAGCTAGCTTTGGGCTTCCTGCTGAAGTTCAGCAACAAATCACAACTTCAGTGAACTGATTTCACTTGAATTCAGACCCTGTGTTTCAGCACACAGAGCTCTAGGGTACAATGTCCTCTCTGTGGCTGCACAGGGACTGACCCAGATATTCATTTAATCCCATTTGGAATCCTATGGAATCCTACCAGAGAACAGACTTATGGACAAAATAGGGGTTTTGCTGATGACCACCATCTTCCTGAGTGAAATCTGGAGAATTTTGATCACAGTCCGAAATCTTACCTAGGCATTTACTTTCATTCTCTATTTAACCTATAAAAATGAAATTAATTATGTGATAATGTGGTTCTTTTAGGAATATCTTCATCACTGTGATTTAAGTTGATTTCACTATCAGATCACTGAAACATTTGTGTAGTTCCCTAGCTACTGTTATGTATTAATAGTCCTGTGAAGCTGAAAAGAATTTGTGAAGTTTCTCACAAATGGAGTGCATTGTTCAGCAGGGAATAAAGGAAGTAAATAGAAGCAGTGAGTCTGGACATGTTACATCTTTGAATTGCATACCATTCTTTGCCTAATATGTATTTTTTTATGTGACCTTAATTGCAATGAAATGTTTATAACAAATATTTAATCAGGATTCAATGATTAAATTGGCAAATTTAATTTTGCTCTCGTTATTTTTTCCTAGGTAATCAATGCAGATGTGATTTAATGACAAAGTCTAATTGAGTACTTTCATTTTGTGAAAAGAAAATTAAAAGGAGAAAATACACTTTTTAAATTAGAAGTAATGATGGAGTCACAGGACAATTCCTGGGGATTAATGACTATCTGAGAAAGCTGAAGGCTCAAGGTTTAGCTGTGGGCTGTTAACCTCAGGTGGCCATTAATTCTTCAAGTAATGCTCCATGCCCTGATCATTATTACAACTGAGCAAGGATGGAGTAGCAAGTTTCAGCAATTAAACCATCAGCAATACATTTAAATGCATATTTTTCTCTCCCACTTGGGCATTCTGACACAAAACACAGAATGAATCAAACTATTGATGGTATCCAGTCAAACCCTTGGTGTTTTTCTTAATTTGCCTGATCTGCCATTGAGGACATGCCACATTGTGTGCCTGCATTTGTTGAGCCACTCACTGCTGTCCCAGTAGCTGTGCTGAACACACATTAAATATAAAACTGGATGTACCTGGCCTCAGTGAGCCTCAAAGCTCACATGGATTCTTGTTCTCTCTTTTTCTCAACAATTATGCAGATGCTATGGGTTTGACAGGCATCAGAATCACTGTAGGTAGCACCCTCTTGTCTTCACCATTCTCCATGCTAATTTCCCCATCTTTCTGCAGTGAAATTGTAGCTAAACCTTTTTTCCTCATTTCTTTGAGACTGTTGTATGGCCCCAGTGATCAAAGGATGAACAAGGCAGAAATCCCCTACAAGCCAGAATTTGCTGCTGAAAACAGTGTAAGAGCTTGTACCAACATATCACTGACTTGGTGTGGGGCGTTTTCATGCAGGGAATTCTGGTATCAGCAGCCGGAGCTTTTCTCAGTTCTGTAAAGAGTCAAAAAGTCTCATGCTATTGCTTTCAATTTGAAATCTACATAATTACCTGAGAACACCATGTTAGGCTGAATTTGCCTCTATCTAAGCACTGCATTTATGCACATTATGTACTGCTTGGTGCACACACAGAGAGTCTATAAATACCCCCAGGTCTCAGCAAAGCATGCAGGTTTTTCTAAAGGCACTCACTAAGTGGTTCAGAAACAACTGTTGAAATGCTTCAGAATTCCCCTGCTAAAACATTTCGGTCTATGAGTCAAGGGCAGATTAACAGACAATAGCGGCTAATCCAAAAATCAGCAGTTTATGCCTGAGTGGAGCAAACAGACTGAGGGAGCATGCAGAGCTGGATAGGTCACAAAGAGATGTTAATAACACATCTGCAAAGAGGTGAGTGAGCTAGGCACAGCAAGCCACCTTCCTGAGTGACTTCAGGTGAGAGAAGAATCAAAGATTACCATGAGCACTCCCTAATTAGCAGCGTCATTAGCCCAGGGTCATTGTGAGCATGGATAGCCCATAGAGCATAGGTAGCAAGCCCAAACATTTTGGTGTCATCTGCTGATTTGAAGTGCAGCCTGTATGAGAATGCATGGCTTGCACAGTAGGCATGTGGGTGTTAAAGTGTGGTTTGTTTCTTGAGATTTAACTTGCTAGTTCAATTTACATTGATGCAAATGTGAGTAAAATTATAAATTATTCTCAAATTAATGTAAAAACAATGAAAACTCTAGGGCAGCTTTGATTATTTAACTGATTATAACAGTTAAATGTTGACAGGATAATGCATTCACCAAATCATACATCTTTTACTGCAGTTCTCTACTTGTCAAGATAAATCTCTCTGTTTTGAAGCTGTCTTTACTGAAACTTCCGTTTGTGGTTGTGCTCTCCCATAGCTGCTGCCTGAAGGAATAAATCTTGTGCTTGCACATTATGTCAGTCCATCAGCATGTTGGTAAACCACTTCACATGCTACATAAACATTAATGGCAGCAAAGTCAGAGTTATGGCTGCTGCTGTCCCCTCGGCCTGCATCATCCATCTCTGCTCTCTGTCAGTCATAATCGTTGGGAGTTGGAATTTCTATTTTTAAATTTCTTCCTGGAACGGCGTTTTTCTCCTTCTGATGTAGTCCAGCATAGCCATTAGTGGGAAAATAACAGCAGCACTTTAATGATTCCTGTAGAGATCCTGGCTTTTTGGGCTCGGGGACAAGGGGAAGAATTCCCTGTGCCTGAATCTGTGACAAAAGAAATGTGGTTAAAAATGAAAAATAAGCCTAAACCTACTTCTGATCCATCTATTTCACAGCTATTTTCACAGATTTTTCTCTCATGCCCTCATTTGATCCTGTTCATTTGGGCAGTACAGCACAGTATGAGCAGCAGGTCTGCAATAAATGACAGGATATCCAATACCTTATTACTGCACTGGAGTTCAAGTAAAGCACTGCTCTTACGTATCTGTTGCCTAAAAATTGCATGCAGAAAATCCAAAAATCTGTTTACTCAAAGCATATAAAAGCAAGCAATAGACCCTACAAAGACTTGATTAAATAATAGCCTACAAGTGAGGGAAGTAATTTAAGTAAGGGATGTTGAATAACACTGAATGGCTCCTCATGCCTAACACACAGACAAGTCACTTATATTTTCTGTGCATAGTTTTATTTCTAGAATAATTGCTCTTGACTGACATAAATTAATTAACTAAGCTGAGCAGAGATCACTTTCTAATAAGTAATGCAAATTCTCTACTTTTCGTTTTTTTTTATCACTCTCTTACAGAATAAGGATCAGAAATGGAATGAGAAGGCAAAGGAATCCAAGTGGTTCAAGCTCCTAACAGTGTTTCCAGACGCAGCTTGGAGAGATTCATTCACTTCAACTTGTTTTGACTCGACAAAAAAGTGAGTTGCATAGCCAATGAATATACTTGTGTCCTAGAATCATCTGTTAACACTTGTGAATGCCAACCTGTAAGATTAGAATCTGACTTTAAGCTATTGTTCATTGTTGAGACTGAAGAGATGTGTTTTCCTGCTGAGATAATGGACCCGAGCAGGAATGATTACCAAGTCCTGTGGGAGACGTTATCTAAGCTCAGTTTACATCCTTGTGGAGATAGGAGGAGTGTAAGGCTACGGCTTTTCGACTCCTTATCTCTCACAGGGCTTCAAGGAACAGCACAGGAGCTTGGCTTCCTCTGTTTCACCTACTGAAAATGGGAGAACTGACATTATGTTGGGTTTTCTAAATGCAGAAAGTCATTCCCAACAGCAGTTTTTCCTTCTCAGAGGCAGCTCTGCCTCCTCTGTTCTCTTCCATAACCTGTACTATGATACTTCTGTGCCCTGTACAAAAGGATCCTTTAGATTTGAGAGTTAAAAGTAAAACTGACTTCTGTATCCTGATACAAGGCTACAGTTAATGTTTTTGCTCATATTGTGTTACCTTTGTGTTTCACCATTGTGAAGCTAATAAATGAACAGAAATTTTCACTAGAAAACCAAAGTGACCTATAGGATATTTTTAAATGATTGATTTTTTAGTACTTAGAAGATGATGATATAGAGCAGATTACTTCGGGGAATTTGTTACATAGTGAAATTCCGGAGTGTGACCATTCAGGTTAACTAATGTTCTTCCAGTATGAGACTGTCTCAAACCATAGGGAAAGATACAGAACACATTCCTCCTTCTCCTCTTCCTTTATCTGTCACCTTTATCTTCATTAAAATATGGATTAAAATTCTTATCCTCATTCTTTATCACCATTACACTGCTATCACTTGAAGAAAATATTTTCCCCCTAGCTGGTTTCTAGGAGTGTTATTGTGCTTTTCTGGTGTAGAGGAGTATGCAAAACTTCCAACTTTCAGCTTTTCATCCAGATAGTTTTTGAAAAAATACTGTGATATTTTGTACAAAGAAACAAAATTCAAAGAAACAAAATTCTTGTCTTTTTTGCTTCTTTTACTTCTGTGGTATAGCAGTATTTTTTTCTCAGACCACTGTTCTCTTATCAAGAAAGTAGAGTTATATAAAATATTATGTCATCCAGTTAACTTTTAAAAAAATTATTATTATTTGGGATTGCTTAGCAAACAAGCCTTTTTTTTTTTCTGACACTATGTGTGGAATGTGCTTTATATTGTGTTTCAACCAGCAGTTTAAACATGCCTCTTGACTGCTAAAACATGAATGGCAGTCTCACTAGCCCATCTGTTTAAAGTATTTTTGAAGTGCTATAGCACAAGCCATAATATTTATGAAATTTCATATTCGTTTGGATAGTGACAGCATTTTTAACTTTTTTTTTTCCTGGTATTATTGCCATAAAGAAAAAAAATCCTTCAGAAAGGAAAACATATGGGAGCCTAATTTTACAGACAAGGGCAGAGCTTTACATTGAATAAGCAAACATTTGTGGTTTTCCTCCCTTTATGTTTTCCTGCAGAAAATAACATATGCCCTGAAAAGTTTGGGATCAATTTTCACACCCTGGAAAGCACAAAGCCTCAGTCTGCCTGGCTGTGTTGTCAGAGTTGAGAGTAAACCCAAGTAAACCAGTGTTGCTCCAGCAGCATATACGGAATGGAAATGATGTGAGAGAGCCTGAAGCTGGGCTTGCTGGTCATGGTCATTCCCTTAAAATTCATCTCTTGGCTGTGCCAGATAAGATGGTTTAAAAAAACCCAAAAAAACCCAGCATAATTCATATTTTACTGAGCCAAATACTCATAATGTAAAACCAGGTTATTTTAGCTCTCACACCATGAATCTAAGCATCATGCAACTGAACCTGTCCTTCAATAAATCAAGCTGAATATGGTTAAAGGTGCACTAACCAGTAGGTTATTTAGCTCTCAGTAATTTTCCTTTTTCTATCATCATATTCTCTCTAATATGCCTTCAGATTCTTTGCAACAAAACGTATTTTTAATTTCTAAGCATGTTTTCTTCACCTTGCATCACTCACTATAGTTTATGCATACAGGAATACATCAATTAAAGTGAGCTGTTTGCACATTTATCAGATCATATCTACCCCATTAGTCTCCCTAATGGCTAAGCACTGGTTCCGTCTCTGTCTGCTGTGCTGACCTCTGTTTCTTTCAGTGAGCCCACAGTGGGAAATATTCTTCTGTTCTCAATAATATAATTTACAGCCCTCAAGTCAGCACGATGGTGTTATTCACAAGTCATGTTCAGATGTAATTTTGGCATGTTTAATACCTGGAGGTATTTAAAAGGCTTGTAGGTGTGTCAGGGGCATGGTTTAGTGGCGGACTTAGAAGTTTTGGACCTTAGGCTCTTAGAAGCCTTTTCCAATTTCAATGATTTTGTGATTCAGGGGGCAATCTTAGGTCTAACAAGATGGAAACACAGAATCTCTGTTGTCCAACAGCAGGATGTGTGTGAAAGTTTAACCAAAATTGTCAGTTTTGAACATTCATAATGAGGGAATTAGTGCCTAATTCTTTCAAGCTTCAGTTGTGCTTTGTACCTGGAAGATTAATGAAAGACAAGATAGGAACATAGTTTTGAAACCCAAAGTATTTTCAGAGTTTTTAAATTCAGCATGCTAAAATTAAAATTATTTTACTTTAAATCAATATAAAGTTATTTGAAGATGTTCTGGGAAGTATAAAATTTATATATAAGATGCTTTCCAATTTGGCTTTAGTCCAATGAAATAAACACTCAGCATGAAGCATTATTGCAAAAAGTAATGTGGTCACTTTCTGTCATTACTGTGCCTATTTTTGCTTTGTAGCTTGTTAGTTCTTAGCATGATGGAATGATTTTCCCTGCAGTTTAAACAGATTGAATGATCTTTAGATACATTTCAGCTGCTTGTATGCCAAATTAGAAGTATGATTGTGAAACAAATGCAGTAAGTTCTGTGATTCTCTTCTGTCTTGCAAACTATGAGGTAAAATACACTCAGTGGACAAATAGCAGCTTTTCTGTGCAGTGAATAGATAACAATTTTTGCAGCTGTAATACTGATTTTTTTTTTTTAGTTTACTGTTATCATTTATCTGTGTGCTGTTTCACTTGCCTGTATAATTCTCTGTGCATTAGTTCCTAAGACCAGATGTTTGGTACATGGAACACTTTGCTAAGCTACTATAATATATGAAATTTGTTTAATTTGCATAAAGTCTGGCAATTTGTTTGTTCATTTGTTTTTGTTTATTTTTCCCTTAAGTTAATATACAAATCTCCCTATAAATTCAAATCTCTCCTCTTGCATAATGGATACCAGACTCACCACACCACTCTTCAGAGGTAACCGTGTCATCCTCGTATTAAAAAAGTGTCAACTGATTCTGATTCTTCACCTTAACTCCTTTTAAGTTGGATTATAAACAGAATATGGACTTTCCTATATCCTCTGTGTGTATCCTATTACTGTCTTGGGGTGCTGTGGTGCCTACAGGCAGTAATGCATGTAAATAAAATTCAGAGCTGCTTTGCATAGGAGCTGCAATAGAAGTTCTATTTGGTGTTTTACAAAGTTATGAAATTCTTTGCGTAAGGGGCATCTTTTTCCAGAGGGGAAAGCAACTGCTTCAAAGCAAATCACAGGACAGTGACAGTGACAAACGCTCTCCACAGGCAGTGGCCTCTGTTTAGGTCAGACCCATTCCAGCCCTCATTCCACTCCTGCTGTGCTCCTTTAAGGAATGTTCTAAGCCAGATTTAGCTGATTAATGTCAACATAACTGGCTAAAGTTTCCCATAGTTCAAATCCTGTCAGTGCTATGGATGTCATGCATCATCTTTTAGGTATGAGTAGTGGTGAATTAAAAGGTAAGAGCTGTGCCTGCACTCCAACACCTACTGCTTAGCCAGCAGAAACAATTCTGTACTGAAATGAGAAGCTGTTTTTATTTAAAAAATGTCATGCAACGTTCTTGTGATTTGGAATTCCCAATGTTATTTTTTTCACTTTGAGTAAAAATAATATGATAATAATTTTCAGCCAATATAGGCAGAGGATGAGAGCTCTTAACCTTCAAACTGTTTTTTTTTTCCCTGAGAGCCACTATTTTTCAGCATATTATGCTATCAGATTGAAACAGTGCTTCCCAGTAGTTATCAGTCAGTAATTTTCAATACAGAATGATCTTCTAAAGTATGTCAAGTTTCACTTGGTCTCTTTGACAAAGTATTGCATTTGGTAAATGTTAAAAAAAATCTGTAGTTAACTCGAATAACTTCAGATTTAAGTTGTCAGTCTGATGCAGGGAAGCCCACCATGAGATGTGTTCCATGTTTGGTATCTTTAACGAGAGTCACTGCAGACGGTGCTGGTCTTTCCTGGAGACGTTAAAATATAATTTTGCTTATTGCAACAGTCAACTGGTCCTTGGAGGTCAGACTTAGCTCATCCTCCCTGTCTGCTTAAGCTATATTAAAGTATTGTCTTAGGGTAACTATACTGGGACAGGTATATGAAGCTACATGACACTTTTACAGAGAATTTTAAACATGATAAGTATGGTTTTCTTTCTAACCACAGTGCTGTATAGAAAACATACTTCTTCCCTCCATTCTAACTAGGCTGAAAGAGAAAAAATGCTATCAAATGAAAGATGACTCCATGTGGAAAATACAGCTCCAACACCTACCAGCAATAAAAAACTGTCTTAGAAGTGTTTTAGGAATTTCAGAAATATTAGCTACTGAAGGAGTCTGTAAAAGAACATGGGACTGTAGATAGAGCAATCATTCATCATTTAACATCTGAATCATTTCTTGCTGACTAAACAGAAATACATAGCAGAGAAGTCAAATAATCCTTTCCCATTATTATATATGATTCATGAATTCCAGATATTGTACAAATGTACCATTAATCTAAAAGGAAGCAGTGTTTCTCAAAATAAAACTTACAGGTTTATAATAATTTTTAAAATTATTTTGCAGTAATTATGCTTTTTTTTCAATATGTTTACAATATCCACACTCAGAAATACCCTTTTGGAAAATATCAGGATTTGTTTGTAGTGTAACTAGCATATAAATAGTTGGAATCTTGTCTGTACTTCACTGTCTAATTGCATTTCTGCTGCAGAATAAAAAAAAGCAAACATACAATCTGCTATCAAAGGTGAACAAATGTATAACATTAAAAGTCAGAAGAAACTAACAACAAAATCTTTTTGTTGTTTCCATACTTACTCTAAATTTATTCTTTAAACTGAATGATACATGATGTATGTTTGCAGATATCTGCAAAAAGATGCGACAGAAAAGGAATCAAGTCCACCAGGAGGTTTCCAGCTGTTTTGTGCACTCATGGTAACTGAAAACCAGAGAAGGCTTTGGCACCTTGTGGCTGCTGAGCTGCTCACAGCTGACCCTGCTCCCAGCAGCCACAAACACGCCAGGACCTACTGAGGTCACATCCAACCTGAACTCTAGCAAAGGGAAGAGGTTCTGGGATGGAAATATGGTGAGATTTGTATCCCTAAGTGTCCTAAGAGGGTTTTGGGGTGTTCTTTATAAAATTCAAGATCACTCAGATAACCACCTTTGGCATGTAGAAAGTAATTTACACAGTTATTCAGGAGACAGTTTTGGTCTTATAGTTTGTTCATATTGTGCAAAAGAGCAGAAGCAGCAATTGTCAAGCCAATGACATAAAGCCTTTTGAAGAAAAGGTGGCTGAAGTGTTTATGAGGATTTATGATGAAGCATTATGTAATCTAGTCATAAGAAGCTTTTATTTTCTAGCTAGAGGAACATATTTGGAGCACATTCATCCTGACTTGGCCTAAGTCTCTGCTTTGCCTGCTTTAGAACAAGGCACATGCTCTAAAAAAAGACAGTAGTGGTAGGATTTGCATAACATTAAATATTCTTTTCTGATAGAGAAACTTTGGCCCTTCTTTTTGGAATTAGTTTGATATCCATGTGTAATTATTTCAAAGCATACCACTGCAATTATTGGGATTTGTTACTGTCACTACATCTGAATATAATAAAGAGCATCTCTGATGGGATATGCAACATCATGCTTTTGGGTGTAAATATATCAGAAGAACATTTCCAGCTTTGTAGCCACTGCATGAGTACATTTGTGTTCACATACATGGACCTGGAAATTTCTTTTTCAGTTGGAAGGAATTAGGATGTTGCTGTGAAACCACTAGAGTAGGAGTCAGGGCTTTCCTGCTTGCTCCACAGATTTTCTCTGCAGTTCTGGACAAGTCATATGATTCTTACCACTACAGCTTTCCATCTGAAATTGAAAATGCTGCTTTTCTCTTTTGAATATTAGTTTAAAAAAATGTGTATTAATCTTGTTTGAGGTATTAAGATCTAATGTTGATAGGTGATTATGAAGTAGTACATTAATACATTCTTACTGAAATTTTAGTTTTGTATGTAAATTACTTAACTCGATAATTACTTTAAGGAATTTTTATTTAAAAAAACAAAAAAACCAAAAAAAACCCAAAAAAAACAAAACAAAAAAAAAACAAAAAAAAACAAAAAAACCCACAAAACCTCCTCATCTTAAGCCTAAAAGTATTAAATCTGTTAATTTCATATTATGTCTAAAAGCAGATTAATTTCAGGAAATAAATCTTGATACTTCTAGTTTTGAATTAAAGAATCAGTAAAGAACAACTGTCATCATCTTAATACTGAAGATTCTCAAGTAGTGTTTGAATTGGAAATTAGAGAGCCAATACTTACCTGCATTATTAATACAAATAATATTAATGGCATTGCTTGCATCATTAATACTGTATTACTTGTATTACAAGAAGCAGAACTTCCAGCTCTCTTAGTGGCTCAAGTAGGAGAGAGCTATTTGAAGAAGTCCCCAAGTTAGTGGCACCAATAAACTTGTTGTCTTATATCCTGACGGTTTATGACCTTACCTAAGTTCTGGTGGCTTTTAAGAGTTCTTCTGCAGTATTGCTCTATTTGTTGGTCTACCAGAAGTTTGTAAGTGAAACTTTTTAGGCACTAAAATGTTGCTTAGCAATTTTCTTAAGCCATGGTTTTTCTATTGCTCTCCTGCTGTGCTTGAAATTCACCCATTTATGTTTAAATGTGACAGTATGAAATAACCACTGTTTGTTTTATCATGTCTCTGGGACAGATTTGTCAACCTTTCATCAAGCAAGACTTGCATTGTCCTCAGCAGGACTTCTGTGTGATGAGGGACTCCTGCATTTAGCACTTTAAGTTTTTAAATATCACATTTTTATGCCTGGGTATTGACAAATGCACTATTCTAAAACCATATTTATCCTCTATTGAAAGTAGAAGCTCGATTTGCCTCCCTCTTCTTGATTCTTGCTGGTGTCAGACAAATTTACATGGATGATTGCTCCCTTAGCAAGCTTATCTATCATCATAACTATGAGGTATCACTACCAGTGCAAACCAGAACAGAAGGGATCACCCAAATTCTGCTATTTATTTAAAGGACACATTAACCTTCAAAATCTGATTTATTGTTTATTTTCACATCCATACTCTCCCATATATTTGTAATGTTTTTATATAAACTGTTCCCATGAAGCAGGTAACCTTACATTAGTTCTAATGCCTCATTTTTCTGAGTATCTGAATCTTGTTGCTGCTATACAAAACCTGCTACCAAATTTTGTATGCAGCCAAGGCATAAAGGGCTCTATGCTCAATTTTGTTAAATGTTTGCAACATCTTTATGGATGAATCTCATGGGAGACTAGGAAGCATTTATATGACATATGTCTTCACCCATTTCCTTAATTTCTTGGGGGTTTTTGTGTACACACAAATATCACTCAAACTGCAGCATCCAGTTGGAGGTGTCTGGTGTGATACAGGTTCTCTCCTGTGCAGTGTTGTCAGGTGGGTCACAGCACAATTAAAATTTCCATGTTGAATAAGTTTCTTCATGATGCTGATGTTAATTTCTTCTTCCCTCTCTTCATAGGGTAAGTATGTATACAAGCAAAAGCAAATACAGCAAAGTCAGTAGAATACCCTTGGGAATTTTTTTTAAATTCCCAGAAGTCTAACTGGTGAGAGTTTGAAAGGAATTTTAGCTCCTTCTCCCATTTGAAACATTGAGATATATTCCTTCTGTATTTAACAATTACAATAATTCTGAAATCACATGCTCCTCTCACACTTCCTGAAGACAGTCAGCACACAACTAATAGTTGGAAATATGATACAACTTCACATAAAATTATATTGTCTTTAAAAGCTGACTCAGCTTTTTAGGTATTCTCTTCAAAAGTAATCTTGAAGATTGCAGCACTGCATTCATTAGTAACTGAAGAAGATAATCCAGAAACAATTTTTTTTTTGTGCTGGCACTGAGCTTTCTGGATCTTTTTTGTTCCATGACAAAGTGAAAACCAAACGCTCTAAATGTTTCCATGTACCTGAAATTTAATTGATTGAAAAAGACTTTCAATGTAGATGTCTCTGTATCAACTGAAAAGAGAGAACCTGGACTGGTTAAATTGATACTGCTTAATGGTTCTCTTCTGTCAGGCTTAAAAAGCTTTATTCACTTGAAAAATCTTTAATTAAACCACTTTGGCCGACTCCTAGAGGCAGTCATTTTAGCATTTATTTTAATAAGTAATTTTTATTAGCATTTGTAGAGCATGTGAAGAAAAGGGTTGTCTTCTAAAAGAAGAGCCCAGACTAATGTTAATGCTAGACAAGATTCTAAATGGGGACTTGTAAGATCAGACCTGTCCCTGCTAATGCTGCATGTTCTAGGTTTTTAAAAATACACAGAGAAATCTTATGAATGGCATTTACACAAGCCAGTGCACAACCCAAAGTTTAGTGTTATGCTCTTTTTCCCAAAGAATTCATGAGCTCATATGACTTGACTCAAAGCCCTGAACCCTCTTACAGAACGGAATATTCAGAGGAAGAAAGTCTTTCCTTCCAAAAAAAGAACCATGTATTTTAGGATGAAGTTTAGATATGTTAGTGGTTGGAATATTTTAATTTGCTATGAGGCCAAACTCTTTCATTTGCTTCATGAGGCTTTCTGGTTCTCTCACATTCTAAAATAGTGTCCAAATTTCCATAACATACAGTAATCCAGGCACGATATCTCCAAGATTTCCCAGTGAAGCAGTTGGCTATGTAGGAACTGGCTCCAGAGGTCTGCACAGGTTACAGGCCCATTAAATACTCTGGCTCTAATTGTCACCATCTCCATCTTGCAATATCTGCAACTGTTGGGCCAGAGAGGGAGAAAAGATGCAACTGCCATGAGTTTACTCTGTTTTGAGTGGTTGTGAGAGAGATCAGATTTTGAAATCATCATCTTTCTAAACATATTGTCTATATTCTCATTGATTAGAGTTTAACCTCTCTGATTATATGAAGATGCTTTCTTAGAAATATGACAGTTCATCATATGTACCACAACAGAGAATATAGATGCCAATACCCTTTCAACAGACTATAAAATTGCAAATTGCTGACCTGATTTTCAAACTCATTCAAAGACAACTTACCTTTTCTCAAGTACTTCATGTGAGAATCTTTGGTTCCCATTTTAGCAGGGACATCCAACACTTTTCTGGTGGCAGCTGGCTGAGTCCATTTCCATCTTTTTCTCTTCACTCTGGGGTTAAGGAGGCTCCAGTGCTTTTATTAATCTCAGAACAGAGTGTATCAGTGAAGGGCTGTCAGGATGAGTGACAGACGAGAGCTCAACTTTTAAATCCATAGTCAAATCAAATATATATCTCCCAGAAGGAGAAACAGGAACATCTCATTTGGATTAAATTTCTATCATTTATTTAATTTATATTAACTTGAAATGATGGATGTAATTAGAGTTGTAAGTAGCGTTGTAATTTCTGATTAGGAGCAGAAGGAACACTTTTAGAATAAGACTGAACTTCAGAAATGTACATCTCATTTGCATTTCACAGGTAGTTTGAATCCCTCCTTCTGATCAGAATCAGAGCTTGTGGTGCATCAGTCCTTTAGTGTTACTTGTTGATTTGGTGCTAGGTGAAAGCAGATATTTTCCTTTTATTGTAAAAAAACCCCACTTATATTTAAAGTAATTAACTACTAACATAGAATTGGATGCATTTTAAGCTTATAAAACTGCATATTTAATGATGTTTTTTCTCCAAAGTCACAGTTGGTTATAAAGATCCAATAGTGAATTGAAAAAACCTCTACAAAATTGCACTTGACTTTTCAAGAATGTGTCTTCTGTCAATTTTCATTTGATTTTATGACTGCAGGTAACCCAACTTTTGCATGAGGTTCTATCATGGATTAAGAACCTTTAACAATGTGTATTGGTCATTTAACACTATCACAGGTGGTGAAAAATATGTTTTCATCCTGGTTTTGAAAAGTTTCAAGGAAATATATGGTCAAAAATAGCATAATTAAATATGTCAATCCAAATCTGTCATTTAGAGGAAATACTACATTAAATGACAAACTAAGAGAATTGATTGGAAATCTCAATTAAGGTGCAGTAGCAGACAAAATATGATTAGCCTTTATTATAAAGAGAACCAAATTGAAGATCATCTAGAATAGCTACTGAATAATTTGGGTGCAGAGTGTTGTTCTAGGAAGGTTTTCAGAATATGATTTTAATGTCTACACTTGGGTTAAAGGTTTAAATTTGCTTTCTAACATTTTTCAGCAAACCCTTCAGTGTCATTAGCATAGTTGAAAATAACAAACATCACTATTATGCTTTTCCTCCAGAAAATGTGGTGTAGCCCAGCTGCTGTTCTAATTTCTATTACTTCAGTTTCCTTGAATATCTACTCTTATAAGATAGTTTTGCTTAAAAGAAAAATTTAAATGGTTGTTTTTATTGAAGGTAGAGTGTTACAAAACATACAGATCAATATATACACACAAGTGAAACTAATTCATAAATCCTGTTTTGGCGTAACACCTTTATGTTTCTGCTATTACTGTGCTGAAAAGCAGTTATGGCATATCATGCCTTACTTTCCTCTTCAGAATGTTTTTTTAGCTTAACATATAGAAAGTTCTTTGTAGTTATTCTGGGTTGGGTTTTGTAGGAGTGTGCTTCCGTAGCCTAAAGTAAAATCTCTTAATTGCAGGGAGGGCAGAATGCGTAGTGCATTTACACATTGAATCTTAATTATTTCATCCATATGTATAGTCCCATCTGGTTAAGCATGCTGCACTCAAAGAACAGGGTGGCCTTCTCCTTATTCCCCCACCTTGAAGTGGATTTCAACAAAGCAACATAATCTGTTCCAAACAAATAATGAATCCTTTCTTGTGACAGAGCTGGCTGGTGTCATCAGTGGTGAGCTGTGATTTCAAGGGCTCCTCAGTGTGGTGCACTTCAATTCCACAGTTGAGAGTGACACAGATCCAGCAGGAGGTTTGCAGTCCCACTGGTGCAGCCCCAGGTCATGGGGAGCTTTATCATACCTGAAGTTTCCTGCCCCAAACAACTTTGTAGACCAAAATCTAAAGCCATACTGGGAATATAAATGAGAGATGTTTTTCAGGAGAATGTTGAATAATGAGCTTCTTTGGTGTCTCTTATACCCACATTATTCAAATCAGTTAATTTGGCTTCTTAGAACAAGCAGAGTGGGTCATTCACTTTTCAAGCTCCTCTGTTGAGATAATTATCCATGAGATTTGCATAGGAGTGTGTCAAGATGGAAGTGATATAAGATAGTATTTATGGGAACTTAGTGCATTTTGATCTGTTCAAATTTTCTGTGCTCACGTGCATGGAATTTCTGATAGGGATTTTGAATAAATTAATAAATATTGTGAAAAATACCAGATGAATGTGTTTTGCCATGGAAACTTGAGATTCCACTTGAAAGTCTTGTAAATAATATAAAATGTTTTGCCATTTTTATCTTGTGGTGATGCTGTTGGTAAGATGAGATATTTGTGGTATGCTAGTTGGAAGGTATGAGAGAAACAGAAAGAGCTTTTTGCACTCTTAAGGGTTGAATGGGCTGCTAAGCAAGTTTGAAGCTGTTCATG